>OY757915.1:121643165-121745665 GCA_963585895.1 Sepioteuthis lessoniana | reverse complement strand
ACCCAATGAGACTCGAACTCACTCGTGTAGGTTCGCTAGTCGAGCTTGCTAACCATTACACCACCAGAGGCGCCTAGTCGGTAAAGCAAGGAATTCTTTGATCGCAGTTCTCAAACCAGACGTTCTTATCAAAAACTGGTGAATCAGATTTCGACACCCAATTCTCCTCTCGGTTGACCCGGTCAACTCTAAGTGACTTTGATGTTTGGAGATGAGTCGATTCATTTCCAGAAGGAATTGCGCCGACATCCAATCAATCAAAGAATCGGCGATCAATAGCGTCTTGTATATTATTATTGAATGCCCAGATCTCGGCGTCTCAACTTCTCCGCGTTTTCCCATTCTGAGAATGTTTGTTTTCCGGAAGTGATTATCGCTGGCAATTGATCTCCGAGTTGATCCTCGTTACAAAAGAAAAACTCGAAATCGTTTTCATATTTTATTGCTGTCATTATGGACTTTTCTTTGAATGAGACTCGATGGTTCAATTAATTATTAGTTTTATTCACCAGTATTCTTTGTGATCTTCAGATGACTATCGTTTTCTGTGAATAGTCCTATAAATAGTCAAAAGCTAAAGTAACAGAAATTGTTTATGCCATAGACTGCTCCATATTTATATTTCCAATTATTTCTAAAGATTCTTTTGAATTTACTAGAATGAGACAAAAGTTTTGAAGTAATTTGGCAGTACGTGCAAGTGTGCTGGGCGCAGAACTCGTGGTTGAAAGTATCCACTGTGATTGGCAGTATCGAAGTAGTTGGTGCGCTTACACGTTGTGAATAGCTTTAATTTGTGTTTGATTTGAAAGCTGCAACGACGAACATGCAATGTTGTCTAATTTGGGAATTTATGCTTCATGAGTTCGAACTCATAACCATTGAAGTAACCCAAAATGTTGTTCGAAAATTGAAGGTGAAGTTGATCACAGTACAGTAACCAGATGGTTCTTATAAATTCCATTTGACCCATATAGATAAATCAGACGAGTAGTACTCGTAGAGTATCAGGCAAGCTCGGCATTTCATAGTCTCGTATCGTTAGTCACCTTCATAATCACAACAAAACATCTGAAGCTGAGAAATTGTGTTAAAATATTGCAAAATGATTGAATAATCTTAATACTAATTTTTATTTAATCGGGCATGCACACATTAGATTGCCCATAACTTGGTGGTCTGGCACGTGTACATTAGATTGATTATCTCTTGTAGTCTGTCAGGCATTCATTAATTTTCCTATGCTTTGTTAGTCTTGCACACTTATATTAGAATGCCTATCCCTGTTTTTTTTTTGGCACGCATACGTTAGATTGCCTATTCCTAGCTAGTCTGGCACGTATACATTAAATTGCTTATCTCTTTGTAGTCTATCAGGCATACACTAGAGATATCCCTGGTTAGCCTGGCACACAAACATTAGATTGTTTTTCTCTTGATATCTCTAGGTAGTTACTCAGGCATACATTAGATTTCCCATCAGTTGGTAGTCTGGCACATATACATTAAATAATCTATCCCTATGGTAATCTAGCAAGCGCCCTTTGACTGTCTGTCCCCAGATAGTCTGTCACGCATACATTGGATTGTCTATCCCTTGGTAGTCTGTTACGCTAACATTAGATTCCCATCCCGAGGTAGTCTGGAAATCGTAGATTAGATTGTTTATCTTTAACTAGTCTGTCTGGCATACATTAGTTTTTCTATGCATTGTTAGTCTGGCACACATATATTAGATTGCCTGTTCTTGGGTAGTTTTGTATGCACATATTAGATTGCCTTTCCCTAGGTAATCCAGCACGCATACGTGAGATTTTCTATTCCTAGGTATTCTGTCACGCATACATTAGATTGCTATCCATTAGTAGTCTGATACACATACATTACATTGTCTATCCATTGGTAATCTAGGAAGGATTTCTTTGATTGCCTTTCCCCAGGTAGTTTGGCAAGCATACATTAGATTGCTTATCTCTAAGTAGTCTATCAGGCATACATTAGATTGTTTATCCCTTGGTTGTCTGGCACCCATATATGGGATTGCCTATCCCTTTGTAGTATATCAAGCATACTTTAGATTGTCTATCCCAATAAAGTTCGGTACACATACATTAGATTGAATATCTCTTGGTAGTCTAGCGCACATACAGTAGATTGCTTATTTATAGGTTGTCTGGCACACGTATTATAACAGCAGCAACTGGGGCCAAAAATCAAAGACACGAGTCTAGAACTGATGAAGATGCATATCTTTATTTGCGCACGTGTTCAGCGTAAAGCAAGCATACATTCCTCAACTTTCGAACCGAGCGGATCTGCCGTTCCCAAACACCACCCATGTGGCTAGCCGAAGGTGTGTTGTGCTTGAATGTGACGTAGTCACATCCCTGATTTGAAAGATGGTGTTGGAGCTGGTTGTGATTCATTTCTTCCATGGCCTTGCGGAGTTCACGACTCGCACCAATCAAATTCGTTCCTCTGTCTGATCTTAGCTGTCTTATCGCACCACGAACATATATGAATCTCCGCAATGCATTTATAAAGGAACTTGTGTCAAGTGAGGCAGCTGTTTCCAAATGGATCGCTCGGGACGACATACAAGTAAAAAGAACACCATATCTTTTTGATTCCCTTCGACCCTCCTTGATATAAAATGGTAAAAAAATCAACACCACTGTAAGTAAAGGGTGGTTCAGGTTGGATTCTGTCCGTTGGCAAGTTACTCATCTTTTGTTCCTGAATTTTACCACAGAATTTACGGCATATGACACATTTTGAGATGAAAGAATAGACTGCCGAGCTGCAACCTATAATCCAAAATGCATGTTGTCTAATTTCATTTGTGATCATGCTACGATCTTGGTGTTTGAGCTTTTTGTGAAAGTGTGAGATGATCATTTCAGTTATATGGGACTTTCTGGGAAGTATGACAGGATGTTTTAGATCTTTGCGGAAACTTCCCTTATTTAACCGACCAGCAACACGAAGCAGATAATGTTCATCAAGAAAGGGGTCAAGGCGATAAAGTGGGGATGTGCATCTTAGATGCCTGTCATTCCTCTTGCCCCCATCCATGGTTTTACGAGTGGACGTACTTAAATCTTCTAACTCCTGATAGAAGGCCTCCTTCTGTATTTGTTTTAAAATTTCGACTTTTGCCTTTTGCAAGTCTATCACTGCCAGTGCAGATTGGTTTTCCATAGCATCTTTCTCTTTTGTAGAAACGCGCTCTCGTAATTTTTCCTTATACTTCAGGCAATGGGCTATGGCTCTCAGTACTGTTGTCCAATCAGAGAAATAGTTCAAGCGATCCAGTATCAAGGGTTTTTGAGTGGGTTGCACAATGATGTTAAGTGTATGAACTCTTACTTCTGGGTCATCGTTTTCAAGACATGGTTGGTTATCTATCTGACATGGGGAAAATGGCGCTTTCGATTCCCATAGAAAATCCGGACCATTGAACCACATCTTGTCCATCAGCTCTCTGGGCGTTGCCCCACATGAGGCCAAATCTGCAGGGTTATTCGTCGAACAAATGTACTCCCACTGATACAGATCCGTGTGATCACGGATCTGTTGAACTCTGTTTGCAACAAATACGTGAAAGCGACGAGCCTCATTTCTGATGTAGCTGAGAACAACCCTGATATCTGTCCAGAACCACTCCACAACGTTTGAAATGTCCAGCTCTTCAAGCAGTGCTGATCCTCACAGAAACAAGAGCTGCCATAAGCTCGAGTCTGGGTATAGTAACAAGTTTGATGGGCGTGACTCTGGCCTTTGCCATAATTAAAGAGCAATGCACTCGTATCTTCCATGGCCTTGCGGAGTTCACGACTCTGAGAAATGGCATCTGAGAAATGGTATATTTCCGCCGTAAACACCCCATTAAATTCTGTGGGCTTCAGACATCTTTTAATGACAACAGAATCCAAGTTTTTAACCTCTGCAATCCACTGTCACCACTGTGGTTGTAGGCTTTCCGGAATAGGGCTGTCCCAGTCTAATTGGTTCATGCACATATCCTGTATATTTTGCTTCCCCTTCAAATTGAATGGTGCTATGAATCCTGAGGAGTCATACACAGAACTAAGGGTAGATAAAACGCCTCGTCTGGTAAAGGGTTTCTCATTTAGCACAATCCAGAACTGAAAGGTGTCTGACTCAAAACATCATTGACTAACCAGAGTCCTCTCGATAGGCAGGCTATCTTCGTGAATGTCGATGTTCGTAAATTCCTTGGCTGGAACTTCTGGTGGTATTTTCTGCAGTACTTCCTTGGAATTTGGCAGGAATTTGTGCAAAACTAGACTATTTCCTTTAAGGAGGGCTATGCTCCTGTTGATGAAACATACAGCTTCCTGAGGCGTAGCGACAGACTTCAATCCATCATCGACATTAAAATCCCTCCTTATGAAATTCGCCACATCCATCCCAAAGTCGACTTCTCTCTCCGTTGCAATCTTCCTCAGAGCAAAATTTGCACAGCCAGGAGATGACACTGCACCAAACATGTGTCTTGTCATGCGGTATGTGTATGGCTTGCTGTCCACAGTGTCATTTTCCTGCCACAGAAACCTAAGGTAATCTTTATGACTGGTCTCCACTCGAAACTGCAAAACCATCTGCTCGATGTTACATACAAAGGCAACAGGTTCTTTGCAAAACCGACAAAGAACTCCACAAAGCGAGTTGATGAAATCTGGTCCCCGTAGCAAGAGTTCATTCAACGATTGTGACATGTATCGTGAGCTACCTTCGAATATGACACGAAGCTTCCCTTGTTTCCTCGGTTGATAGACGCCATGATGCGGCAAGTACCATACATGCTTGTTCTCTCCCATGTCCTCTGTGGTCAGCTTTTTGGCATGTCCCTTGTCAATCATATTCTTGATGAATTTGGAATATTGGTCGTGATATGACCAATCTCTGCAGAAACGTCCTTTCAGGTGTTGCAAACGTTGCAATGCCATTTCTCGGTTGTTTGGCCAGGGAGGCATAGTATCACGAAATGGCAAAGGCATTCCGTATCGCCCTTCCTTGACGGTAGTTTTGTTTTCCAAGATAGAGAAAAAAATTTTTATCCTCTAGAGATAAGGATTTTGACTCAGCATGATGTTCACTAAAATCCAATTCAAACATCTTGATTAGACTATTAAGATCGATGATTTCCTTTATCTGGTTCCTTAATTCCTGGCTAGTGTGAGGTCTCTGGCTGTGTCCTTAACCACAATGCAATGGCTAATTTCATCATTGTCCCTATCCCAAGCAGTCTCGCAACACCTACTATACCTCATCCAGATCAGTTCGTTGACCATATGGTCCATTACCAGTCGACGCGATGATGTCTCTGGGTATCAACGCTTTGGTCCAGTTGTACCCAATCAGTAGGCCGACCTCGCAGTCCTGTAATGGCAAAATAAAATTAGCAATGGGTTCTAGATGTGGCCACGATTCTGCTACTTCTGGGGTGGGGATGTGGGCTCAGTTTGCTGGTATAATGTCCCTTGTATAGGTACTGGGTAGCCTTATTTTCTGTGGGCTGTTGAAGCCACAAACCATCAGTCCCTGCACCTTAGTACTGTCAATGACCTTATTCTCGGCATGCATGGTAGACAACTTTAGTTTCATAAGTGTGCCCATCAGTCCTAGTGATTTGCAAGTATTTTGCAAAATGAATGTTGTGTCCGTCTGTGAATCCAGAATTGCGTATACAAGTCGTTCTGAATTTAGGTTGTCTGCATGGGACTCGTATACAGGGAGAATCATGGACGTTTTTCTGGATGGCTCAGTGTAATGTAAAAGTATTGTTCCAGACGTACTATCCACAGGCATTGGGGTACCTTTCATCTCATCCTTTTCTCCTTCCTGCGATCTTGTGTTCCCATGCAAGGACGTAGGGTGCAACCTGGAGCAGATGTCGCACCTTTTTCTTTGTCTGCATTTGCGAGAAATATGTCCAAAGTGTAGGCATGCAAAGCACAGTCCCCTCTCTCTGGCTAACTACTTTCTTTCCGAGAGAGTTTTGCCTTGAAGTTGGCTCAGGCATCCAAGTCATGACTACTTTGGCAAAGTATACAATTTTCGTTTCTGTTTACTGAATTCCTTTTGGGATGCTCCTTGATTGTAGCAAGGGTCCTACCCTCTCTACTGTACTGCGCAGGTTTAACTCTTTTCAAAATAGGCTTATCCCGGCTGGTCACACTTTATAGATTGAAGTGAGGTTATGGGATCTGTGGCTATGTGGGTCTGCTTTCCGATTAACTCCATAAAGTCCTTGAAGGAAGAGAATTCACCCTTGTTGTCTCTCCATTGTGATACAAAACCAGCCCATCTCGTTATGACCCAATCAGGTAATTGACAGAGCATCTTCCGGTTCTCGTGTTCATCATTTAGAACCCGGAGACTCCCTATGCTCTTCATAGCTGTGTTGCACTGTCCCAAGAAGTCGGCGTACTTCTGCAGGGAAGTTCCATCACTGGGGTTGATACGCTGCCAGTTTTCCAGTTTGTCTCTGAAGGCATCGGCTATAACAAACTGGTTTCCATATCGCTCCTCGAGCAAACCTTTAGCTTTCTCGAAGGCGTCTCCAGGTGGTAGCAAAAAGAAGCTTACCACTGTATCCTTGACTTGGCCACCAATATATTTCTTCAGATAGTGCAGCCTTTCTCCGACAGGAATCCTTCGGTATTCAGTCAGGGTCTGGAATGCGGTTTTCTATCTTGGATAACTCATCAGATCGCCGTAGAACACGCCAGGCTCGGGTGGAGGCAATCGACTTTGACTAACTTGTTCAGCCAAAGATTTGACTAGCTCCCTCAACGCATCTCCCGAAGTGTCCTCACCGTTCCGATCAGTCCGTTGTGAGTGAATGCCATGACCAGCAAGGAGTGCTGGTGGTCGATTATAATGAGCATTTGTTGAATTCATAAATTCACAGGTTGTCACTGGTAAGTACCGTGCCGGTTGCGAGGCAAAAACTGGGGTATATCGGGGTTCAAAGGTTATTGACTCGTTTTGATTTCTTTCGTCAATGCTTGGTCTTCGAACAAAACATCCGATCCGGTTAGAGATGGTCCCGCAGCGTTTTCCAACAGAGGCTCATTGTTGACCTCCTGAGACTTCAGAAAATTCTGCACCTTATGGTTAGTATCAACCTCAGGAGCCAGTTGACTTTTCTCGTCAGCAGAATCCCGTGCAGTCTCTAGAGCGTCCAATTTGGCTTGGGCCATTTGAAGATTCATTTCTGTTCTGCCTTTTGTTTGGCTTCCTTGTCTATATACTGCAATTTCACCTTGAGGGCAGCGACTTCCACCGAGGTGTCTGTTGACTTCCTATGGAACCATGTGAGGATCTCGAGCTTCGGGACAAACGGCTCCTAGCAGTTCTGCTGGAACATTGAGACGCAGAGTCGAACTCTGGGGGTAAATTTTTGTCTGACATTATGATTAATTACCAACAAATATAAATTCCCACGAGAAAAAGGTTATGATCAAGGTAGGCAGCACGTGAACTCTCACAAACAATATATAATTTTAAAGGAGAGCAGAGAAGAGGCAGAACAATAAATATATATATATATATAAATATATAAAATAATATATATATATATATATATATATATATATATATATATATACGTAAACAAAAAAATTGGGGGGCAAAGAGGAGATAGGTAAAAGAAAAAACTGAAATAAAGAAAACAGACAAAACAGGGCAAAATACACAGTAAGAGCGTACAACACGTGTAGCGTGGCTCTTAGCTTGGATAGAGTGCACGACTACGAAAATAACGTCCAATATATAAAATATTTTTATAGAAATTTGCAAAAAAAAAAAATGCAGCGATATGCTGCTCCTGAAAAAAAGATCAATATGTTTTTATACGGCGTAGATATTCCGTACTCAAATGTTTTCGCAAAACAGTTCGTTTTCCTTTAAACAAAATGTTCGCGTTTTTTGTTTTACAAACAAGGGGTTCATTAAAAAAAATGTTTGGTTTTTACACGCAAGAAGGGGTTGAATGAGTAGCACTTGTTCGGCTACAAAGAAATGTCTTTTTTTTCAAGAGTAGACTGGAAGTTTATCTTCGTAATTCGTTAAGCTGCTGTTTGCAAATTAACAAAGCATCGATCTTTTTTGTTACTCTAAATTTCGCAATGTAACAAAAATTCGCAAATATTTTACCTTGTTAACAAAAAAGGAGTTTTCACTATAACAGCAGCATATTTAGATTGGCATGCATATTTAGATTGCCTATTCCTAGTTAGTCTTGGATGCATACATTAGATTGCCTATCCGTAGTTAGTCACCCATCTAAATACTGAACAGGTTTATTTTCGGTGATCAAGCGATAACTGGTGCTTTTAGCGTGATTTGACCGGAAATATTTGTTACTATTCTCTTGATGCATTTCTTTTTCAAGAACAATAATTTGGTTTTTTTTTCAGCTTGAACAAAGTGGGGTTTGTTTGACACCTCATTTTTACGAAAGCTTCTTATTTTATGTAGGAACATCTATACTCATTAAGCAAGAATAAGATGATTAAAGAAGTTCATAAATTACTTGCTGCAGAGTTTTACGTAATTCTTTCAAAGGGTAAAAAGGAAGAATACATACATACATATAGATAGATAGATAGATAGATAGATAGATAGATAGCGAGAGATGAATCAGTAGAAAAAAGGAGGTAAAGCAGATGCAGTCTAATGAATAATTGTTGATAGAATGAAATATGAATATCATGACCAGAAAGCTAACAAATTTGAGAAAGAAAAATCAATTTTTGCGACAAAATTAGAAAGAAGAGAGAAATTAAAATTTAAAGGATGAAATACAGACAACGATATAAAAGTATGATATGACGATAGCTTCTTGGATATTCCAGAAATAAATAATAAAAAACAACTAGGGCCTGTTGAGGGGCTGACATAGTTACGTGTTTCTCAGTTGTTACAATGGTAAAATTTTTGACTCCCATTAAAAGCCAGGGTTATCTTTTCCTCATTTCGAAGAATGGCTCTATATAATCCTTCTAACCTCAATTCCTTCCACTTTCTCTTGTGTCTCTAAGTAGAATAAATACTATCTAACATGATCGATACTCAAGCCGAACCAAAATGCCTAGATTTGGAACATAATCGCAGAAAAATCTTCTTAAACCACATATTTCCCTATTTGGTTGAGTGCCAAAATAATTTGTGAATATCTAAGAGTAATTAAAACGTCGTAAAACCCGAGGCGTTCGGAGAATCGTCAGTACATCAATAGAGAAAAAAATAACAAAATCTTATCTTAACAGGAAACCCGAAAAATATCTAAGGAATTCTTATAACGGGTTTTATTTTTCCTAAACATCTGCTTGGACATTTCAATCAGCTGCTTGTCTTTGTATTCTACTCTTTCAATGAATCTTTTTGTGTTTTCGACTAGTAGGAGCACTAGTCAAATGATATACCAAATAGAAGGTACACATATACATAAGACTGAATTTTTTATTGATGGACAATAAACAAATGTTTTAAGGTTAATTAAAATCAGGTGCTTCTTATACACTCTGGTGCAGTAGAAGTTGAGGAGAAATAAAAAATAAAAACAAACACTAAAAATGTAAAAGACGATAGAAAACAGAAATATAAGAAAGAAAGAGAGAGAGAGAGAGAGAGAGAGAGAGAGAGAGAGAGACACACACACACAGACAGACTGACAGAGATAGAAAGACAGACAGACTCTGGGAAAACAGAAAAGGGACAGAGAAAAAAAGACAAGAAAAAAGGCAAAGAAAGATGGAGGAAGTGAGATTGATAGATGGAGAAACAGGGAGAAAAGAAGATTATATATATATATATATATATATATATATATATATATATATATATATATATATATATACGACACTATAACGTCTTTTGTCAATAAGTGCACATATTTAGTGCAATAATCCAGCAATGATGAGAGGATACGGGATGTAGTCCAGAAGACCTGCCAGAGGCGATGAACGATAGGGAAAAGTGGCGAGAGAGGGTCAGGGATATCCGTGCTACCAGCACGACATGATGATGACATGCGTGTAGATGGGATCGTATCTGTATGAGTGTAAATGCGTAGAGTCGAAGCTTTATATGTGTGTATATATATGTAGGTGCTTACGAATCGTTATAGGTATGTATAAGCATAGCTGTAGCGTAGATGTATGTATGTATGTATGTATGTATGTATGTATGTATGTATGTATGTATGTAATAGTATTAAAAACGTAATTATACAAGTTAGGGAGGTCAGTAAATTAAAAAAAACAGATAACAGAACAGAAAATGAAGACTTTCTCGATGGAAATGAAAGGGTTATTTCTGATGTCTCTAAGAAACTGAAGTCTTCTGTGCTAGTACGGTCAAATATCAATAGACAAAAATCTTACTTTTGATTTAATGGGTGGTTAAAGAGGGAAAAGCAGAGTTTTAGAAGTCAAAGCCCAATATATTCAAAACAGTGAGTAGTTGGTCGTTGGACACAAGGGAAGGCCATCAAGTAAAGTTGGGGTCCCAAAGAATTTCGAAGAAAATAGTCGACAGGGTGAGCAGCTATTTACAGCTAGACAGAGTGAGGTGGAGAACTGAGCGGCGCCCAAGTTTCGTCCGCTGTACATATCGATATAGTTAGGGTCTGCTTGACTTTGGCTGAAAAACTAAATGTCATAAACATTGTCCCCATTCAAGATTATTTCAAAGAGAAATCATCAGAAATAAAGACGATCATTCGATTATATTCCCAGAGTCATTTGTAGATCTAACCCGATGATCATGGATGGAATGCATACTGATACTGCCACATATAAAAAACGGATTAAGAGAAAGGAAGAAATCCAATGATGTTTTCTATGTTGAAATAAAACTTAGAAGTGGACGATCTTCGTCTGTCGATTACGATACTTTAAAATGTAACGTTGACAAAAATTTGACAATTTGCACCCGGAAATTTCAGAAAGCCAGGAAAATCAAAATATTTTAACTTTAGATCATTGCACAAAAAAAAAAAAAATATTTTAAAATTCAGTCAATTTTACATTTGAAATTGTGAAATTACTTTTCCCTCATGAATAAATGTTACGTCAAAGAAGTTTGCAATTAGGCTATATGCGAAAATGAGTATTTCAATTCCCATGTAATAAACACTGATGAGATGTGAGAAGATGGCTACGTATTTCGGACATTTCATACAGGACATCCGAGTTTGATAATTATATTATATTATATTCACTGATATTAAAATTCTTTCATAATATGTGTATCAGAAATATTTTCTTTTTCTACTGGCTTTTACAAAAAAACTTATACGTCTAAACATTATCTGTGACTCCATCTGACCCACACACATACACACACACACACAAGTATCAAATATCATTCTCATTACTACTGACGGCGATATGTAATGAAACTTTTGCAGTTTAAACCACTGAAGATGTTGGTAGAATACGGGAAACTGAAGAAAAGGAAACTGGTTTAAAAAGGAAATTGGTTTAAAACCTTTCAAAATGGTGATCTGTTTTTTTAAAATAAGTTCAAAGCGACCATCAGTTGGCAAGTATGTCTGAAGACATTGAATCATGAAGAGATACATAAGCTTAAAGAGCATACAGGAGATTCCTTCCGTTTTTTTTATTGATTAAAAATAGAAAATACTTAAACAAGACGTGGAAAGATCACACACACGTGTGGGTACGTGCGCGTGTCTCTGTGTGATGATGTGGGTACTAAGTGCACAGACTTTGTTCCTTATTGCATGCATATTTTATGTGGTGGCTGAGGCAGGTTCCTAATTTCAACGATGCCAAAAATCTTTTTGTCTGGTTTACAAAATAAACGAAATTAGCCTAATAAGTACCGAATTTTAGACATATTATTGTCATGTGGTGTCCCATTGAGAAGATAGAAATATGATTACTACTTTCCTCTTGTTTGAATTAACAGTAGCAAGCCATCAGAGAATGACCGTTAAGAACAGATGTTTGTACTCGGTAACCTCCCTCAGGTCGCCTGACACAGGAAGGAAGAAGGTAGAAACCAAACGATTGGCTGGGACCCTAAAACGGAAGTGGGGACTCCTTCCCGTCAGCGGAAATAGAAAATAAGAAAGTTAATTGTCGGACAGGGTTCGTAGCGGACAGAACCAAAGCCAGTACTCCGGGTAGAAGAAGACAAAAAAAAATATCTCGGACACGAAGGAGCCAAGTTCTTCAAGCCAGTATTAAAAATAGCATAAAGTCTATTAGCCCGTGAAAGAGGAAATATTCTCCACAGGAACTCCACCAAAGAAAAAAAGATAAGTAAACTTTGAGACCATTTCTCCTTATACCCAATTTTATATACCCCCCCCTCTCTCTCTCTCTCTCTCTCTCTTTGAAGAAAAACGAAAGACAAGAAAAGAAGAAAGACATTTATGTTCATGGACTGTTCATTTATTATATATTTGACACGTTGAAGGTGTATATCTATGTGTAGTAAAAGATTGATATATTTTAATGTTCCCACGTGCCTGAAGTTGTTATTTGCAGTGTCTTCTACGAGTTTGTTATGTCATATTTCTTTTCCAGCTTCTATTCGCCTTATAATATGCTCGCTAAAAATTGTCCTATTAATTCCTTTAAAATATCACACGGGAAACCGGAATTGCCGACTACTATAATTAATATTATTACGTCTCAACCTAGAGGTCCATATCTTCCATTGTCTAGGGGAGGAAGACTAGTGGCCTTGGTGGGTGTGTGTATAGTGTGAAATTTGGAACCCCTTACCAGCGGCGGTCAGTCTAGCCCTAAATTAATCACCCACATAATATGCCAGTTCTTATGTGCCCGAGATAAAAACTTTGAACGAGGACTTATTCTACAAGGGATCAAGTGCCAACCTGCTCCGTCTTCACACGTGCGAAAATAAAGTCCCGTTTTGTGATTTTCAAGAATTTGCCGTCACATTATATATTAGTTAAGGTTAAAAAAAGTCAACAAAAAAGAAAGAAATTCGAAAAAGAAGAAAGAAAAAGAGAAAAGGAGAAAGTAAGAAATGAAAAGAAAAAAAGAAAGAAATTCAAAAAAGAAGAAAGAAAAAGAGAAAAGGAGAAAGTAAGACATGAAAAGTAAAAAGAAAGAAATTCAAAAAAGAAGAAAGAAAAAGAGAAAAGGAGATAGTAGGAAATGAAAATAAAAAAAGAAAGAAATTCAATAAAGAATGTAAGAAATCTTTCGAAATCTTTTGCCTTCAAATCCAGAGTGTTGCTATTGTTTCTGTAACTGATAAAAGAAAGCCTTCCATCCAAAATCACCCTAAATTGGTGCTCAATTCTTTTGGATTCCCATCCTCAACAATTACAAAATGATATCAAACAACCAGTGTATTAACATACTTAACAATCTGGAATAGTGATGAGATTCTACCTTGAAATAAGAACGAACCCAACAATTCCTGGGTCACTGGAATTTCATCGCGTTTTCTTTCATCCCACCGATTGCCGGATCTTATCACGTCAATAACAACCATATCAACTTGAGAAAAATCCCTAAAGTAGAACTGTGTCTGCATTGCTGACAAACATGATCGAAAAAAATGAAATCTGACGTAGGACACACTGACAGAAACTAGCATTATTGATGGACGTAGTAGAACGGGATGGTGACATCAATGAATGTTCAATTGAAATCATTTTTAAATGTCACGAAGTACATCATCTCTTTGACGGAGAAAAAGTTTGGACGTAATAGTCTCTATTAAATCTCTTACTGGCTGTATATATTTTCTATTCTCAGCATGGGTAAACTTGAATGTCTATTTTGAAAGACAGGTGAAACACAGTCTTCCCACCAGTTATTATCTCTATTTCGCCTTGAATCACTTTAAATGCAATTAAATATCTTATTGTACATTTCGATCGTAGTTAATATTTACTAAATTTTGTCCGAAGAAGAAAGATTTTACTGTCTCAATATTTCAGGAGGGAAAGGTTTGGCTGCCTTATAAATCTACATTCGAAATCCTCCCTTTTTTAACTGGGCTCAAATACCAACCTCTAGCACTGATGTAAAATAATTTCGACAACCGGTCAAATCTGGCGCAACCCCAGCCTTATAGTTCTCAGATGGTTTTGAACAGTTCATAATAGACAAAATATTTCTATTTTTTCGCTTTCTAAACTCCTTCGATTGTCCCTTGTTTTTTTTTTTTTAAATTCAGTGTATTGTATTTCCCGCAGATAAATAAACGGTATATGATGTTTTACAACTATTTCAGTATTACCTGACGTGATTTCAATTGTATCTTAGAATAATTTCTAACTTCAACCGTGCAAAAATACAGTTTATTTCGATTTATGCCACAACATCCGAGTGGTTGTTTTTGGCCTGTAACACGGTAAAAGCCTCAAGTACGGAAAGGCTTCTATTAAAAACGGTAACCCTTATTCGAAACATTTACGCATTCATTTTTTATGTTTTTTTTTAGCACAAAGCATTTGGACGAAAGAAATCTTTATAAAAAAAAACAAGGAGACATTTAATTTGAAAATCTCATCCGAGAATCTCTGAAAAAGTGACTTTGCGTTAACAATGAAGAAGAAAGTGACATGTTTGTGGAATTTTGTCTTTCTATTAGCAGCTTCTGTAATTAGTTTTTTTTTTTTTTTACAGATGACACAATATAGCTTAGTATCCTCCTCACAAAATTGCTTGAAAATATTCTAATGAGGATAAAATTAGATCTTAAAAATCTGTGAAATAATGAAAATAATTTATTGAACATAAATTAGCTTTGTGAAATTTTAGGTGTTCAGGTCCACAAATAACACGACTGTTTTGGATAAATATTGAAATCAACGCAGAAAATCTTTGTATACAACAAGATTTCTTCTCTCTTTTCCTTGATGCATCATTATTTTTTTCTCCTTTTCTTTCGATTCTTTCCCGACACTTATCATTACAACATATTTAAAAGTCTCAAGTTATTCTTAATGAAAGTTTCATCCATATAACCAGTAGAATAAAAAGAATGTTTAATACCTTCCTTTTTGTGCTTTATTTTTACGTTTTGGATGCTTTGAAAATTGACGAAAGAAACAATTACTTTTTAATAAGTTGAAATGTTACATAAAGTCTTCTTTGAGTGGTACGCATTTTTAAAAATCTTAGTTTCGTTTAACTTCTTCTTTTCAGATTTAACATCCTGAAATCTGGCTTGTTTTTGTTGTTTGTTTTTTCAGGTAAAATGATTGAATTAAAAAGTTTCATTATTTTAAGAAGTGACAATATTGCCTAACTTTCCTTTTCTTGGTCACCTATTGAATATTTTTTTACTGAGTTTCATTGTTCTTTGCAAGTCAGATTAATTTGAATTAAGAAAAGAAACTTTTGACACTTTTCACTTAAAATTGGTTGGTGAACAATTCTTATATTTTTGGTGTACTGAAGTAATGTTAACGCATGCGCTTACACCGTAGTATATCTCTTCCGTCCAAAATTCCTTGTCTCAAGAGAAAACTCAAAGATGATACGTTGTCTTGGGATTATTTTTTGTCACATTTCAAATTATTTAATTTAATAAAGATTAATTGATAAAATAATGGATAGACATCATTCATATATAGAGATGTCATGAAAATTTCCGATTCTTTTATGGTTCTATTATCTTATCATGAAAATGATAAGAATATAAAATCTTTTAGGAGAATGAAAATTTTGCTTCGATGTGAAAGAAAAGTCTTTTCTTATTAAATGCTTTGAACTTGTCTCGAAAATCGAATCAAGACATATGATGACTAGTTTCTCAAAAGGACAAGTTTTCCAATGACGAATTAATGAGTATTTTGCCGGTGACTAAAAGGCAATCAATAATAAAAAAAGGCAAATCAACCAATTCATTATCTCTCTTATCGTTTCTTTTGCAACAGCAAAGAAATTGTCGGGTAAACATACATTTCTTTGTCTTTAGACATGTTTATAAAATCATAACCAATTATATCTATTTACATACATGTTACTCTTTATATAGAACTATCAAATGTTAAGCAATACCTTCTGTCACTCTTGATATCTGTCTTTGTTTATGAATAAATACACAGTTGTTCATGTCTGTCTTTATATTTCTTAGAGTTTTACAAGACTGAGTGTGATCGAGCCTAGCACTCTAAAGATAGAGAAAAGAAAGATTGTTTTGCATTACTCTGCAAGAGTAATGGACTTTTCTGAACTAAAAATCAACCAGGAAATTTTCCTAATAACAGAAGGAATGTTACAAATAACATAGAGAAACAAATGAGCTATTATATATAGAGAGAACAACACAATTAAAAGGAAGTAAAGATAAGAAGAAGAAATGTTAGAATGGAATAAGTTGACAACTAAAAGACACATGGATTAAAAAAATATGTAAATGTTTAAAATCGCAGAGAAAATCGCAAACTTCATCGTCAGAATTCTAGAAAACTGGAGAGTAGAACTAGCAGCTTAATAGAGGTGAAAATACGCAGAGATATCTTCCAGCGGATTTCATTATCACCGCTACAATTTATAAGAGCAATGATGCCACTGCAATTATAAAATATAATATATACAGTAATCCATAAGAATTACATAAGAAAATGCAAAGGAGGTGACAAATCTACAAAGTTGAAGAGATCATAAACCATTTCATTTAAATGATATGAAAGATTTGGGTCAAGAATGAAAAAGAAATATAATCTCTTATGTAAACTATTCAGCCATGAAATAGGAATAGAATTTGTGATTGAGAAATGTGTTATGCATAAAAAGGAAAAGAAAATTACTAATGAGAAAAAGGAATTACAAATAATTTGGAATATTACAAGAGAAATACCATTAAACAAAGGGAGATGAAAAAAAAAAAAAAAGAGAGAAAAAAGCAAGATTGAAGCACTGAAGAAGAACTAAAAAACTTCTTGAAATCAAAACCCGGCAACAGAAATCTAATCAAAGGAGTAAAAGGCTGTCTCCCTCGTAAAATACTCCGGAGCCTTCTTAAATTGGACTAGGGTGGAACTCAGAAATATGGACCATAGAACGAGTATATTGATGACGATGCCCAGAATCAACGTGACAAGAGAAGATAGGATAGGACTCATCAACAATGAGGATTGTATTGAGAAAGAAGTTCAGAGACTTGAATAATATATAAACAAAAGCAAAGATTTGTCGATTAGAGTTGTCAGTAATATCAATAAAAACAGGAAAACAACAATGATAAAATTGAGAAAACAAAAATGGGTTGAGAAACAACTATATGGATACGTCAAGCGACAAACTAAGGAAACTGCATTTATGATGACTTAGACGTGACTATGAAGGGAAAACTTACAGAAATAAACTGAGTCTTCATTAATAACTGCAAAATATTATGCAATAAGAACCAATTATATCAGATCAAAAATTAATAATGTGCAGATGAATTGCAAGTGCAGCTAATGTTGTGATAGAGATGAAACAGTTGCAGTCTAAAAAATGAATGCAGCAAACGAAAACAAAGAATAAAGGAATATATGAGTGGAGAAAGTTATCCACTGGGAATTGTGCAATAAACTAAGATTTGACTATACAGTCAACTCAGAATCTATTTTAGAAATTTAAACTCATTAAAAACTTATCACCCATTCCATTACAGAAGATCAAACCTCGATTTAATCAAAAAGAAGAAAAAAAAAGTTATTTCAAGGATTTTATCGTTCCAGTTGAACATAGAATGAAAATCTGCACAAATAACTGGACCTGGCCAGAGAATTGAACTAGAAATGTAACATGAAGGACATGGTAATACCAATCATAGTGGGAGACTTTGGGACTGTTCACAAGAACTTGAAAAAGAGAATAAGTGAACCGGGCATATGAGGAAGAAGTGAGACCATCGAATCTCAGTATTGCGAAAATCGGTCAAAATACATAGAAGAATCATTGGATATCTGAGAAGACTCGCAGTCAATCAAATGTCAGTGTAAAACGATCAGTTAGTGCGGGTGTCATAAAATCGCAAGGACTGAAATAATAATAATAATAATAATAATAATAATAATAATAATAATAATAATAATAGGATCATGAAAGTGACAATTATACCAATCGTGATTGGTGCTTTTGATGCTGTCACTAGAGGATTATTAAAGGGACTGATACACTTGGAAATAGGACAAGTGGAGACTATCCAAATTACTACATCATTGAGCACGGCCAGAGTACTGAGAGACGTCCTGGAGACTTGAGGAGACTAGCTGTTATTCAAACTCCAGAGAAAGACCATCAGGTATTATTGATGTGAAAAACTCTCAATGAGTAAATAATAATTCGGTACTGTGATTAAAAGCATTAGTTGTCTGAATTTCTGAAACGAAGCTTGATGATTTTTATTATTAAGGGTTTTCCGACTATTGTCTTCATCTTATTGTTATTTCCACAACGGTTATGGTTAACGGAATCAGAACAGGCGTCCCCCATGGATTCAATAAAGGATGTAGTTCGAAGTTCCGCGTAGGTTCCCGAGTTCGACAAATACCTGAAGAAAGCTGGAGGATATATCGGCCGAAACCTTATGGAAATAACAATAAAGTTGAAGATAATTGTCCGAAAACCCTTAATGATAAAAAAGTGACAAAAGGATTTGTACGAGGGCGGGAGGACTTAGAATTAAGAAGACAAGTGGAGACCATCCAAACAATAGGATTGTTGAGATCAGTCAGAATACTTAGAAGAGTCCTGAAGATTGAGGAGACTTGTTGTCACTCACACTCCAGTGGAAAACCATCAACTAATGCTAGTTTGAAAAACCCTCAAATGAGTAAAAAAATAATAATAATAATACCAGAAAGCTTGGAGAGAAGGAAAATTACAAGTTCTGGAGAATACTGGAAGTGGACACCATCAACAGAAATTAAAAGAAAAAGAAGAAAATGTGAGTACTTCATAAGTAAAAGAAAACGTTCTGAAACCAAGCTCTAACGCAGAAATCCCATCAAAAGAATAAACACCTAAGAAGTCCCCCTTGTAAGTCACTCTGGAGCATTTTAAAAATAAAGAACTCAGATAAATTAACCAAAGTTCAAGAAAACTGATGACGATGCACAAGGACTTAGACGCGAGAGATGATAGAGACTATGTCTCAATAAAGTAGGAAAAAAAGGACTAACCAGTGTTGAGGATTGCATAGTTGCATCAATAAATGAACTGGAAGAATAAATTAAAAAGAACAAAGAAAGAATAATTCCAGTAGCCCGTAATAGCAAGATAAAAGCAAATAGAAAAATAAGAAAACTAGAAAGCAGAAATGGGAAGAAAAAAAAACAAACAAACTGCATGGACACCCCAATGAACAAACCGGCGAGATTGTAAAAGAGAAAATCTGAACAAAGTTAAGAAAGGGAAACCTCAAGAGAGAAATTCTTAATGGCAACACAAAAAAAAATGCCATAAAGACCAATTATATAAAAGCAAAAATCGATGATACGCATCAGAATAGAAAGTGTGGCCTATGTGGAGACAGAGATTAAAAAGGTTAATCACATAATAAGTGAATGCAGCAACTTAGAATAAATGGAATAGAAAACTAGGCACAGTTGGGTAGGGAAGAGGATCCCCTGGAGAATTTCGTGAAAGATTAAAATTTGGTTATACTGACGAATGGTATTGGCACAAATTAGAATCTATCCCAGAGAATGAGATTCATAAAATTCCCGGGGATTTTGAAATACAAATGGATCATCTTAGCTCGCCCACAAGATCATGCCTAGTGTTAATTAACAAGAAAAAAGAACTTGGAATCTAGTGAATTTTGCGTTACGGCAGACCACAGAGTGAAAATAAAAGAAAGTGAAAAAATAGACAAACACTTGAAGATTGTCAAAGAATGAAAAAACCAAAAAAAAAAAAAAACAAAAAAAAAAAAACTAGCAGAACATGAAGGAGACGATGATAACAATTGTAGTTGTTGCGTTTGGAACGGTCCACAAAGGTTTGGAAAAAATCTTGACGGATTTGGAAGAATTGTGACCATTCAAACCATACCATTAATTTGATCGGCTAGAATACTGAGATGAGTCGAAACTCAAGTGAAAGGTTCTTAAGGAGTGAAATGATTATAATAAAGAGCAAAAAAAAAAACAAACAAAAAAAACAAACAAACAAAAAACAAAAACAAACAAAAAAAAACAAAAAAAATAAATAAAAAAACAAAACAGCAACAATAAAAAACAAACAAAAAGCAAAAAAAAAAAAAACCTAAAAATCGACAACTGATTTTCAGCTTGCAGTCACAGTAATAATATTGACAATACAACTCGAGAAAATAAACTAGAAAGTACTGGCGAAAGAAGAAAGATTGAAAAAAATATCGAGAAAGGGTGAAACAATAAAGACAAAACGGGACATTCTATAGCAACGAAAGAAAATTCTACAAATTAGTAGAGGGAGATGGTACTAATACATACCCACAACCGGATGCAAGGGAAGCTAAACAATTTTGGAGTTAAATATGGCAACCAAGAGAACATAGCAAAAAAAGTCAAATGGATTAGCTATATGAAAAAAGAATATGAAGAACTAGATGAAGGACTGAAAGCGAAAATACACATAGATTAATTCAGAACAATACGAACAGATATCAAATCAGGAAAAGCCAGGCCATAGATTCTGGTTCAAAAAATTCACCTCCATCTAGGACAGACTTGCACTCGAAATGAACATGCCTACAAGAAGCAGATGCACCCGAAGGGATGGCCAAAGGAAAGTCCACATTAATCCTAAAAGACCTCCTCAAAATAAACCGCCCCCAAAAACTATAGACTCATAACCTGCCTAAATATGGTGAGGAAAATACTAATTGAACAAATAAGAGAAGACGTTTACGACTCCCTAACAAGACATGGATTGTTCTCCGAGGAACAATTGTAGTTGTTGCTTTTGTTACAATCACTAAAGGACCGAATCAAGGACTGGACAACTTGGAAATAAGAGGACGAGTGGAAACCATCCAAATTACTACATTATTGAGATCAGCCAGAATACTGAGGAGAGTACTGGAGACTTGAAGAGACATGCTATTACTCAAACTCGAGTGAAAGACCATGGTTGGTTGGTTGGTTGGTTGGATTTTATGGCATATAAACCTTTGTAGGTTATTTAATGCCAAATCCATTTTTATACAAATAAACAGTTGTATTTCAAACAATTCAGTTTAGCTTGGGTACACTATTTAATTGTCAAAACTGTTTATCCTGTTTGTGATAGAACATTTGGTGATAGAAATATTTTGAGGTGTATCAAAGGCTTTTGTACGAACGAGAAATATGATGAAAATATTGAAGTTGGGATACATACTTATGTGTCTGTGGATATACGTGTGTGTCTGTACGTATACACGCGCGCGTGTGTGTATATCCACTAGTATATTTATGATCTTTTTTCTTCAATTTGTCTGTCTCATAATTAAAAAAAATCTTTTCTCGCTACTTGCTAGATTTTCTATATATCCAAAAACTTCCTTACTTATTTACAACTTCTGAAACGGAACTTGAATACATAAATGTTTTCTGAATTATCATGGAAAATGATTTTAGGGATAATCATTTTCTATCACTTCACTCAGTCTCTACTGTAATTAAATGCATTGTGTCAGGTATGCAAGTAAAATGTTTCAAAGAAGAAGACGAAGAAACAGAAAACGTTCAAGAGGAGGAGAAAATTGTTATTTCATGAAAGGATATATCAACTAAAACGCATTTATCCCCCAAAATACCATTTTCCTTGCAAGTAAAAGTAGAAGACACTTCTGAAACAATAATTGTATCACCTATCAATTCAACGCTTGAATAGCATCATGTATATTTTATATAACTCGACGTAGCAGCTATTGTAAAGTCTTTATATATACATATATATATATATATATATATATATATATATATATATATATATATAATACACGCACATACTCACACACACAAAGTGATACAATTCCAGCACAGAAACTAGTTGACAACTATAGATTCAAGGTGGAAATATTTTTGTCGTTAAGCGATAGAAAGTAGATTGATCTCACTGGCCGTTGTCCGTATTTTTATTTTTATTTTGTGAGTCTCTATGTGAGATTTGTTTCAAATTAATCTGGGGCGAATAAATATCTCCAGGACACCTGCCGTAGAATTGATGGTTTGGGAGCAAATCTTGCCAGCCGTTGAGAGTAACTTTGCATAACCATCCAAAACTGTGCATCGAGTGAAGCTACATAAGAATTTTACTCACTGAATTGAGAAAAATAAAATAAAAAATAATCTTTACACATCGAGTTTGACTGTCGCCTTTATTGTTTTGCAAAAACAGTTTTTATATAATTAACAACAAAACCATCCATGTCCTCTGAAAATGCTCTAAAGAAACTTTTAAAAAGTGACGAAAGACTTTATTATTATAAATCAAATTACCATGGCTAGAAAATTCAGCAAAAACTGTGCGTAACAAACGGAAGCACAGTCTCATCAGCTGATGATGTGATTTCCCCAACTGGAGATCGAACTAGCGACCACGGAATGCAGAGCAGAACGTCTACCACTGAGCTATTGGTCCACATCGGATTTAAGAAGAGCCAATTAAACTGATTTGTCTTGTAGTTACAGTTGTACTCTTACAGAGGACACGGGCTTGATCTTCTCAAAAGAATTGGATCCACGTAATCATAACCTCAGAGACAAGGAAATAGACATACATTTTTTAAATTCTTAAATAGAAGAATTATATTATAAATTGAATTACCATGACCAGAAAAAAACAAGATGCGACACAAGATCAATTTTTAGGCCGAGTAATTCAGACTTTATCATTTTTGTAGATTGGTTGCCTTATGAAAGCTAACGAACCCTGTCTTCCATCCACAGTGGAAAGCAAACTTATGGGTTCTTGCTTTTCCGAGGGGCATTAGTACAAAGATAAATAGCCCCATCCAGGATCTGAACTAGGGTCACCGATTCTGTTTTTATGATGACAACCGTTACACTAAGCACGCCACAAGTATATCTAATATTCTATTGATCAGCTCTGGATAAAAAAAAAAAAAGCAACACTGTAGGAAACTTTAAGGCTGATTGGAGTGAAGGAGAAAGGAAAAGAAACTAAGTTAGTGGAAGAGAATGAAAACAATTCGAACAATTAAAATAACAATAATTAAAAAAGATTAAATTTCTTCTTTGCTAGAAATAAGCATAATGACTCAACTATAAAAGTTTCATTTTAAGACGAGTGGAACTGTCAGAAAGAAGTCGTAGAAAAATTCAAATTTATACATTGATTTTTGTTAAGGAATTAAAAAAAAATATTTGATACTTTCTCATCGTTTTGTGACTGAATGAATTTTTTTATTGATCTAACATGCAGTATAGATTACGGATTATAAAAATGTCAAAATATAATTAAAAAAAAAACGTATTTGATGCACCCATAAGCTTTGTTTGTTTGTAGTTTTCTTTGTTTTTTTTTAAAATAGAAATTTGAATCTTTGCCAGAATTTGTAGAGTGGTGGTTAGTCAATCAGTAGATTTCTAAAACATTAAAAAAGATTTGATCCAGAGTCAATACTTGAGAACTCAGATCAAATCGTTTGAGTAAAGAAAACTTGAAATAATGATTCTTCGATCGTTACGATTGATCTGTCACTATCTTCGGTGCTATAATAAATTCCGATATTTTGACACTTTAACACTAAAAATGAAATCATATCTATCTATCTATCTATCTATCTATCTATGCATGTAGCTGGATTAGTAACGATGTATATGTATTTTGTCACTGAACGAAGAACCTTTTCATTTACAGGAAAAAGGAAGTGAATATTTGATTTTTGTAGACGACTTCGGCTCACTTACTAAGAACTCTGATTCATTTTACAGAAAGATCGTTTGTTTTGTTACCTGTCTGAATTGATATAAGAAAAGTGTCGATTGAATTGACAAATATACGCCCGTATGCACATACGCACTTAAATAACGCACACAGACACATGTATATTGTTGTGTATTGTTATTAAATGTCATCGCAGCTTTTCATATACGATTTGAAAAATAATTTGATAAATCTCTAAACCTCTGCTTTCTGCCCGATCTACTGTTGAAATTTTTTTCTTACGAGTTCCCTCTCTTGGGTCAGTTTTTCTTTCTAGATTTCAAGACATTTGTCCTCATTTCCCTAATTTTTATCAATGTTTATCTCTCGTTTTTCAGCCTAGTCGACCGTGGCTATAAGATACACTGACTGCATATCTATAGAGGAGTAAGATTCCCCAGCGAGTGTCCAGATATGACATTAAACAATCTGATGGTGAAGATCCAGTAATGTTGGAGCTTTGGGGAGAGTGGTATCCAATATCTATAAATTCTTCCACGCAAAATAGTAACAACGCTGGAATAATAACAACTGCAATAAACTCTTTCAGATCAAGTCCACTTTGGGAGAATAGAGAAAATCAAGAAGGGAACAAGTCCCTATATCCTAATTGCGCATAGGTCATACAAAGCTTACTCACTCTTTTATACTCAAACAGGAACAACGCCTTGCACTGTTAAACACGTTCTCATAGAATGTACAGCTTTTGCTCTCATCAGAAAGCGATTTTTCTAAATAAATGGATGACGTTATGTCTTGAGAGAGACAGGGCTGTACTAAAGAATATGATGATACCACCTGAACATAATGCTAACAGGTTATTAGGATCACTCCTAACCTGTGGCCGTAGTATGGCCCCAGGAGGGTTAACATGCAGTAAAAACCCACCAGCTAACAACAAAATGTTCGTTCACCAATCCCATGGATCTATATATATATATATATATATATGTATATAAAGAACCGGGCATTAAATAATCATAAAACCCATTCAATCAATTATCTCGTTTCTTTAATTCATTTTATGAAACAGGATTAACGTTTCTTGAATTAAACTTTGCAGTGAATTACTTGTCTTGTGGTGATATATCTCAGATATCTCGACTCTTTCAAAATAAGAGGGTGAACTGAAAAGTTCCTGAACCAAATAGGAAAGGAATGTCGTTTTTTTACTAGATTTTTTTGAGATTTTTAAATTTAGAAGCTATGTGTAAAATGGGCTCACCTGTGAACTGAATTTATGGGATAGCATTTACGTTAGGCTCTCGTTTTCTTCGTCGGGATGAAAACTCTCCATTCACTTTCCTATAAACTGTCAATAATTTTCAATATCAAACAAGAATATTTGGTTAATGCAAAAAGACAAAGTCTTCCTCTTTCTGTAAGAATGCAATAAAAATGATATATCTTCGACGATTCGTTGCAAAAATCATAAACCATTACTCGTCTTATAAGTTGCTTTTTAAAAGTTTCCAGTATACAATTTTGTAAACTAGAGATTAAATAATATATAGTTTAAAACCAGATTTTGCTGGAAAATTTTATTTGCACATAATACGTGAAATGTATTAGTTCAAAAAGTGAAATATATAACTTTTTAAAAAATGAAAATGTATTTTGGTCATTTTGACGTCTCTTAGTGAAGTAATGAATAGCAAGTTAGTCTCACCATTTTCACTTGGGTGACTCAAAGTTTACTCCTTGCAAGAAAATGTTTTAAAATAACTTAGAAAATATGGATAAAATTATTCGTCATTTAAAAATTTTTCCAAAACCTATTACTTTATTAAGCCGAAAATTTATCATTGAGGATTTATTTACATTTTTGAAAATACAATAAATCAAACAATTATGTCTTTTGACATCAAATAATATCGGTGTGAAAATGTGATTCTATTTATACTGCTGCAATCAATGCATTTTGCACATTTCACGAAGAAATTATAACCACTGAAACTCAACCCAAAATAAAAAAGACTTCAGCAACACCGTAGGTAAAAATGCAACAAAAAACTGGCTACACCAATGCAAACAATCAGGAAACGCAACAGCAGAAGTCAGATTTTCTATCCGGCGCAAATTCGATGCTTTTGCACAAAGTCTTGCTGACCCTTCTCCCAAAAAAACTAGAACACGCTTAGGCTCATCTAGTCACTAGGCTCTGTGATTTGTGCAAAGGGTCTATCATCCAAAAGAAGGTATGCAACAAGTTCCCAAAGTCAACTTATTCGTATTAAAGATAGCTATTTGAAGCTGTAATAGTTGACTAAGGATTATTATTAGTTATCTGAAACCATATAATCGCTTAAATCATTAACATTAGATTGTACAAACTATTAATCATTGACAAAGCGCATTTAAAAACCAACTGTAATGGGCATTGAAAATATAGTTATATCAACCAAATTTTTACAACGTTTCCGTATTATATAACTGATAGGTTGTTGATATGACGTTAAACAAATACACCAAACTAAACCAGATCTACGACTGTTGGTAAGCCGTACAGATTAGAAAAAAGAATACATTTTTGATGATACTTGAATTAATAGTTCTAAAAACAAACAACTTAAACTGAGATTGAAGAAATATTATAAAAATAATTATGTTAGACTTTAAAAGCAATGTTGATGAGAATACTTGGTGAAAAGACTAAGCAAAACAGAATACAGCTAAATTTTCCTGCTGTTTAAGAAGATTTTCCTGAATCTCACGCAATAAATCATTAGTCCAATTCATTGCAGCTGCGCACACGAAAGTACGTTAATATCAAGCGTTCTGTGTTTGTTACACATCTTGTTCCTGTAAGATTACCATGTTATTCCGTTAGCAACAGATGTTACACTGGTGAAGTGTCGTCGGAGGTTTTTCGCAGTGTGTTCATGTTTCAGTCATTGAGTAGTCATGAAAAAATGAGAGGCCTGTATACTGCGACTTTGGCGTGCACTTGTACTCACAGCCAGTTGAAACAATCACTTACTCTAGTGATTTTGTTTGATTCTTCCCTGTCCATGCTGTAGATTCTGGTTGAGGTATTAACCGAGAATATAAAACTCTGGAGGAAGAGCAAAGCACGCTGTTCCCCTCAGGCTGATGGCCAGCTCAAAAGTTCTCGATTCTATTGATATAGCTGACGATTTCTTGTAGATATAAATCCTATGATGCAAGACAGCCACAATCATCTCCGAATAGAATATGTCGTATCAGACGGTCAAAAACTTTGGTTTGAGATTTTAGGCAACTTACAATGATCCCAACATCGATCGTGGACAGCGCTGAAAATAGTCTTGTAGCGACACGAGACCCACATAGATATCAATGATTTATAAAACTATAATCAGAATCAGAAGATTCTTATGAAAAATGGAATTAGACTTAAGAAAGTGGTTGTTCGGCAGTATATTAACATTAACTAGATGTGAGCTATAAATCTGCATTACTTTATTCAAGACTACATGCAAAATCTTCATATTTTAAAAGATTATTGAACAAAGTTTCCATAGATTTTGATTTTGATAATCGAATTATTATTAAATAAATTTCGAATATTTCAGACTTTAAGTGAAATCGATTCGTTTCTGCTTCTTCTAAGCGTGGTGTCAAATTTCTATCTTTTGTCCTGTCTGTCTGGTCAGCGGTCAGTCCTCGGTAAAACTAAGGATATCAAAGATACGTAGGCTCATCCAAATAGGAAGATAAGAGCAGTATCTATGGCACATTAATTTGTACATTCGTATACTTGAAAAAATTGTGTAGCTACATATTCACATACTTTTTCATTTACATTAAAATATGAAGCTGTGACTCCTGATTCTGGACTTCTTTATGCTGTTGTCACCAAATCCATTATCGACTGCCATTACAAATATCTGAGCTGACTGCAAGGGAATTCTGCAAGCCAACATGCAATGAAGAGCATCATTATTCGCTTTTCGCATGAATTAACTAAGCAGTTTCTCTGGGGAACAATTTTGACGATATACGTTCTCTTTACGTTGCAAAGGAAAATTGAAATCAGATTACAAGATCAGTCATTTTCACGTGGGTCTGTCCACGGGGAGATATTTTCTGTTTATACTGAAACAATAGACGATGCATGTCCTGTGCCAACTCGCATGTTTTCAGAATTGGTAGGAATACAGTGATGTACAGATATATGAAATGATCAGTTTTAAGGAATGATTTTTTTCTAAATAAGAACGGAAGTGATGTCATTAAATACATGCGCATCAGGAAGAGATAAAGTCGGTTTGAGAACATTTGTTGTTTCTGAAGTTTTCAGGCAATGGGTGTCATTATCCGATTCATGATTTGTCCTCACTTTTTTCTCTTTTGATCATATTTCATCAGTGTAATTCTTCGGCCTTTATCTGTGTTTATTATTATTATGCAAACATCAAAATAAATCGCGTAAAATGAAAAGATGAATAACACAAATAAAAGCAGATAAGAAAATTATGTTTATAGAAAATAACAAAACAAGCAAACAATCAGAAAATAATAATTGGTCGTAAAAAATTTCGAAAAATAATCCACATTCAAAAGAGGAAAAAATTATTCGAAAGAGAATACAACAAATAATGGGGAAGTAAATCAATAAACAAATAAACAAAAATGCATTACAAGATGGAAAGTTATGCTACCAAAGATATTCATATATTTATTACAATTACAACTCTCCGAACGAACATCACATGCAATTCTCTTTCTCTCTCTCTTTCTTTTATATATATATATATATATATATATATATATATATTCTTAGTATAATTCAATTTTATATCTTAATTATATCAAATATATTTAATTTTACCATGTAATCAAGTGATGTACATTTTTATTCAAAATATTGAAATATTGATGTATAATCAAAAAAATTGATTAATAATTTAAATAGAATTTTTTCAATAAAGAATATATTTATTTAAAAAAAAAGTTAAAGTATAAATATACTTCCAGTTTAAAAAATAGGACAACAATTTAATATAATTTATATTGGAAAAATATTCAGATTTAATACTATAATCCTAAATGTTAAGATGAACTATTCTATATACTACAACATTTTAGAATATGTAAACAAATATTTAACAACTCAAATCTATATTTGAAACTGCAATTTGATTTAGTAATTATATTGAAAGTTAGGAATTCTTAGATCGATTAATTCAATATCTGTTACAATATTAATCAACTATTATGGTTAACTTAACAATCGATATGTTAACCCTGCCTAATATAAACAAACAGCTGGGAATTTTTTACGATATGTCTTATAAATAGACCTTTGGTTAAATTAATTTTAATATTAATATATATATTTTTAGAATACATTAATTATATCATTTAATCGTTATAATAGACAATACTTTCAAAGAAATTAGAAATTCATTTTATTTTTATTCATACTTTATTCAATTAAGTCTCAAGTCACTATTAATATTTTTCAGTATTCACCGGTTTTTTAAAATCCAGTAATATTTTTAATTATTGGTATTTTTTTTTTAAGAAGAACGCATAAACATTACATTTGTTAATATATAATAATATTTCCACCATTAAAAAATGTTTTTTGAATTAAAGAATTAAAAAATTAAATTCTCTTCTCGTCGGAAACACTCTAAACCTGTCTACATTATATTCAAAAATATAATTGCATTTTATCTATCTGAAGAAGGCAATTTTATATACCTGAAATAAATTCATAATGGAACTATAAGATTGAATCATTTTTTGGCTTAACTATATATATATATATATATATATATATATATATATATATATATATATATATATATATAAATTATCCAGTATACTAAGCAACCATAATAGGAGGCTAGCTAACCATGAGGGATAGGAACCCAAACGTGGAGTCTTGTAATTGTAGGAATAAGGAAGAATGCCCCTTTGGGTGGACGCTGCACAACGAGAAATGTCGTATACCAGGCATGCATTTCTCCTATGGAACAGCAAAAGGACGGGGAGGGAGTCTATATAGGAATCTCTGCGGGAAATTGGAAACAAAGATGGTACAGCCACAGACACTCATTTTCCAACCCAAAACTTTGATACCTGACTGCTTTATAAAAATACTTTTGGGGCCTTAAGGATCAGGGGCTATCCCCACAAATTAAGTGGAAAATAATAAGGCACTCATCTGCCGTTAACAGCTTCAACGGTAGATGTAACCTATGCTTAGACGAAAAAATTAGCATAATTAATTTCAAAAATAGAAAACTTTTGTTGAACGAGAGAAATGAGCTCGTCTTTAAGTGCAGACATAGAGAAAAAATTAAATTATCTTGATTGGGAGTCACTGTAAATAAATAATCGCAAGGCCTATGATAAAGAAATATTAGTAACTGATAGAGATCAGCCCAACAGCAGATATCACCAAGACAGGGAAAGATAGAGATAGATAAGGGCCAGATGAACGCAGAATATTAATCCAAAAATAGGGCCTGTGATTCTGGAGTGGTTAATTCCCCTTGACCATTTTTCGGTTAATTAAAAAAAAAAAACACTTGACAACTATAATAAATGTCCCCACCTTATCCGGTTTAACTATCTCGATCCTAATTAAAACAAGAGGAATATCTAGGATGGCAACAGCTGAGTTAATTAACAGACATATTAGAAATAAATGTAAATCATATATGAGATAGCCATTAGTTAAACGATCTTAGTCTGTTTAGAAAAGCACACCTGCCAAGTAGGAGAAACCACAAACAGAACACAAAATTAGAAGGGACTGACCAATAGATTAATTCCACTCCTGTTTCTTAATCGTTCTAACATATAACATGTTAACCCCCTCTGCTCACGCCTATGAGCGAAAGAATTTGTAACTTTGTAATTTAATTTCCACTTTATGTTTTTTATATTTTTTATCTTATTTTTTAAATCTTTTTTAAAATCTTTTTTTATCTTTATTTTCTGATTTTTTAATTTTATTTTTTTAATTACCTTATTTTATCTTCTGAATACGAACTGTAACTCCTCATTCGCATCTCTGCAACAGGACAGAGCATGTAAAAGAGTCATCTGACGAGTCGGAGAATATACCAACAATATTCTCCGCCGAAATAAATTTATTATGACGGCTTAACCGAGTTTGAGTCTCCATTTAATTGTACTATATATATATATATAGAAAATTTGTTGTATGTTCAAATATATATATATATATATATATATATGAGGAAAACAATTTATTACTGTAACGATTAAATCAAAAGTGATTTAATCCACAAGTCCTCTGTTGTCAATCTACGTCTTGGTATTTTGCTTATGTATTCAGTCCTCTCCAAATTGAAAATTATAGAATGTGGAAAACTAAAAGACAAACATTATCCTGTATTATAAAGCTAGGTCAAATGCATATTGTACTTTTTACTGAGATATTTTGTTAAGAAGGAACAATCCATAATTCTTCTTACACCTTTCCGTGTAATGTCAAATTCATTGATTCTTTTTAATTGGATAGAACAAACTATGAGGTCACCTCCCCCCTTACATACACACTTACACGCGTCTGTTCGAAAGTAACGGGACCGGGTGTGCTGTCGTAGCTATGGGTGACTGAACGATGAGCGAATTATGCTATCATCTTACATAACATCTTGGGTTTGGTTTGGTTTTATGGCATAACAAACATTGTTGGTTATTTAATGCCAAATTCTGTTTTTACATAGATATTAAATATATGATTTGTAAGCACATTTTGTAGATACAAACAATTAAATGATGAAACAGTTTTATTTCTAACAATTTATTATAGCATAAGTCAACAAAGTTAAATGGGTCCATTTATGCAAATCTATCTCGAACAATTTTATTAAACATCAGTCATTTGTTTAAACACAGTTCAAACGGTTCTATTTCAAAGAATTCAATTTTTGTACGAGTCACTTGTTTGTACTCAGTTTAAATGTTAAACAGTCCGATTTGACCCATACATAGAACCATATCAGCTGCTATCTCTCAAGGTCAGAATGGACATGACTGCGATGGCAATTAAGGAGTAATCCACATCCCCGAAAGCTCCAGCATTATTGGATCCTCACCATCTGATTGTTTTATACCTGGGACACACATTGATGCGGGAGGTTTACTCCTTTGCAAAGCAGATGGGGTATTATACAACCCTCCAGCCGATTGGACTATTATCTTGATGGGAATATAACTACGCTTTTAGCTTTTTGCAACCATAGCATTTTTTCGCATGGTTTTCTTTACCCCTCCTCTTTTTCTGGTCGTTCAGTTATGAACGCTCAAGAACAAGTAAAGTTGAATTCTTTGTCTAGTTGGGGAAAACACTTTCAAAATTCCTTGAAATGGATATAATATTATGTCATCCACATATGTTTTTGCTTGGCATAAGAAGTTCAAAGAGGGGCGCGATGAGGTGAATGATGACCCCAGGAGCGGGAGACCTTCAACAAGCAGAACTGTAGTAAACATAAAGCGGTTAAGGCAGTTGGTGATCGTAAATTAGCTTTTGAGTAGCCGCCAAAAGAAACATCATCGAACTGGAACAATCTCCCTATTCACCTGATCTTGTTCAGACGTGAATAGTTTTTTTTCTTCAAGCTTTAGGGGGCAATTTAGGGGACCCGTTTTGTAGGTGTTGAGGTCATCAAAAGGACATTTATGACAGACCTGTGGGGCATCCAAGAAGTGTTTCAGAGAAAGATGGGAAAGTGCATTAGACTCGAGAAGGATTACTTAGAAGGGGAAACATTGCAATTTGTTGTTTGTAATTGAAATAAATTGTTTGTGACACCAGTTCTGTTACTTTTCAGACTCAACACGTACACACGACACACACGCATTTACAAAGACGTTATACTGAGTTTTAAAAATTTACCTTTTGCCAGCACAAGACTAAATTAAGTGTAAGAAGACTGACATGCACCAAATTTTAAAGAGCTGAATTCGGACCTGCTTTAGAAAACTACTGTCAAAATCTTGATTTTTTTACCTGGGCTCGAACCTAAACAACTAGTGCTCGTAAGAATTTACACTCCTCGCTTGCAATCTTTAAAAATCAACAGCCATATGTTTATGTATCTATGTGTGCATTTACATGTATTTGATTGTGTGTTGACACGAGATAGATCGATAGGAATAGAATGAGATCGATAGATTGATAGATATTTGATTGACGAAAAAGAGCTGCCTTTTGCTGTTATCATATAATGCAAGTGAACTGAACGCCAAGTGAGTTGCATTTATAACAGCCAGTTTCTAGAGTGTTATTTCTCTCACGTGGTGAATATATCATACAAAGTGACCGCCATTATTTACTTTGAATTCCTATTTGACCGTTTCTTTTGTTATGGTTGTTGTATCATTCACTCACGGGTCACATGGCTGATTCTGTCTTTGCTTTTTGATTTTCTCAAATGAGTTTGATCTTTTGTATTCTTTCTTTTATTCAGCACCAGGAAGCAGGGATCAAACTGACATTTCTCCAAGTTGATCGTCCATTCATGCTCTAGAATTATGGTCTTGCACCAGACTCAACATAGGCTTAAAAGCAAATAAATCATTTAACTATATTCTATGTTTCAGCTTTGATAGGTCTAATTACCAAGCAATCAAGGTTTGTCCTTAAATGATATTCGATCCATTACTAGACAAGATAACTTATATTTATAGCCTTGTGCTAGCTTATCTAACTTTAGTAAATACTTGAAGAAGTTTGAAATTTGACTATTTTCACTTTCCGCTGACGTATAAACAGATTTTTAAAGGCTTTCTTACAATAAATATCTTAAAATTAAAACTGGAAATGTTTATCTGAAATTGGTTATTTACTTTCATTACTAGAATTAGTCAAAAGTTTTGCAATATTTGCATATATGCTTCTTTGTAGCGCGTATATCACGTGACAGAAATTGTTCAAGTAGTGAAATGTGGTTTGTTGTATTGTGGCAGCTGGTTTACTGGAACGTTTTGCATTGATTCACTCCGTGTGTTGATTGAAAAACTAAAAACATTCGTTATGCGAAAGGTGAAGGAGGATTTGATCACAGTAACTAGATGGTTCAAGAAATTTCGTTTTGGTCGCAAGAACGTCGACTATTAGATAAAGTCAAGTAAGCGGAAAACCTTAGATTCTGAGGCCGTGCTCCAAGTAATACAGTAAAAGCCTGTGAGTAGCATTTGGAGAGTATCAAGCGAGTTTGGCATCTCACATTCCAGTGTGATTCGTCACCTTTACGGCTTCAGCGAATGTATCCGGAACTGCAGAATTATATCTCCCGTTACTCAGATATGGCAAAATTGTTGACACCATCGAATATTTTGACTTCTTGACGAAGTTTTAACTCCGCAATAAACGTCCACAAAGGACAAGACTAAGATTAGTTTTATTCATCATGAAGAAAAATTACTGCAATCCAATATATGACATATAAGACTTTCTGTTCCCATTTAGTTTTATAATATTATAGCGCTTGGATAGGTAAAATCACTGTCAGCGTCTGCGTAAATATTAGTCTGTCTAAATATCTATTTGAAAACCTGGGATAATATTTTGGTCTTATATGTCACGAAATACAGTCATTAATTATTCCTCTCTTTCTCCAATTATCAATCATCGAGCCTAGACAAAATTAAACATTTCCAAGGCTAATTTTTAATCAAGGTCTTATGCTAAAAAAAATTTATTAAAAATTATCCCTAGAAATCTTGACAGTAATTTTACATCGCCTAACTCTATAATATTGTAAAATTAAATATAAGCACAAGATGGTTTTATATGCTGTCGAATTTAATAACTAATTCCCCCAGCAAAACATTGAGGAGTGATGTTTTCGTTTTTCTCAGAATTACAGACGACGTTTCCATAGATTTTTATCGGTACGTCTTCCTTCCACTTTAAGGAATTTAATCCCCAAGAATGTTTCTCACCTATTTTCTAACAGACTTTCGATTTCATCTTCGAGAATTAATTTTATTGATTTTTTCTGATTAAATAAAAAATTTAGTCAAGAAATTTACTTTTCAAATTGATTATTCATTTTGGTTTGTTTTTCTTTCGTGAATTCTATGAATAAAAGTCTCATTTCTTTTAACATTCTTCGCTGAGCAACAAGTTATCGGGATGATATGAACCTGTCTCGCTAATTGCAAGATTAAAGACTGACTTATTGAAGAAACAAGCAAACAACTTTTAAGTATAACACACACACACACACACACACACACACACACACACACACACACACACACACACACACAAATCAAAAGTAAGTACAATAATGTTTACTAAACTTTTCTATATTAGCCAATCAACTGGCGTTAAATGAAAATAGAAATGTGGTGATACGTTTATCTCATTTATATCGATACAAAACATCATAGCGGCTTTTTATTTATTTTAATGGAAAGTTAAGCCATATTTTCGCTTGTTATTTTCAAATGGGTGACAATCTGAGAATTAAAAATAACAATTAATATTCATAAAATATTTCAGATAAGAGAACGTCTCAGCACACATAGCTTAATTTGTTTTTTGGTTAGATTTCACTCGTTTAGAGTAGTAATGCCCTTCATACTTAGTCATGATCCTCATAAATTACACGTTAACTCCATAGTTTGAATGTCGATTTCGTTCATCGTATAATTGATGAGTTTCCATAGTAGCGAAAACGAGGCTGTTTATAGTGATTGTAATTCTAATTGTTGCACTAATTCGCATTCTTGTAGCGTTGCTTCTCATAATCGGCGGATGTTGATTGGTTTCATTTCATGATTTGCAGAAAGGTACGGCAATAAATTTCTGTTGTTCATAGCAGGGGTTGGAGGTTTACTGTGGTGGGGAAAAGAGCCTTGGCGGACTGGGTTGGGGTGGAGTAGAATTGCTTGGTAGAGGTTATATTGTGCAATGATGGACCGGGAGGTAGAGAGGAAGGCAGCAAACAAGCAATGTAACGAAATCAGTTCATCATAATGAACTGTCCACATTGGCCGGTCGTATCTGTCTTGACTGGACTGTTAACATTGGTCGCTTCACGTCAAAGCAAGCTGTCGAGAATGGGCGCTTAACGACAAACGATGACACTCTATGCACGTACACATGAAGGTTTGCATGCAGATTCCCTGACAAGTATAGAGACACTTATACTAGTGTACTGAGTAAACGCTTACACACATTTAGAGGTGTTCACTCAGAAAGAAAGTGTGAATGTGTTCTTGTGTGTGTATGTGTGTACGCACGATCGATCACTTACTTGCTCATTCGATCGATCGTACGAGCGAACGAGAGAGAGAGAGAGAGAGAGAGAGAGAGAGAGAGAGAGAGAGAGAGAGAGAGAGAGAGAGGCTTTCCTTTAAAAAATACTGGAAAACCCTGTATTTAATAAATCTTATCGTGTATGATATTTTGCAGTTGATTAATCATTAAGAAATTACTTTCTTTTGTGCAAAAGTTGAAGATAAGTTTAAATCTAAAGTTTAGGTTCTCACCTCAGCACCGTGTTGATGATGCTTTTTCAAAAAAACAAGAGAACTTAAAAAATTATTTCGACCCATTATATTTTATGTGATAGACATATCTATACTATCATCTTTACACTTTTTTAGTTATCGCATATTTAATGCATTTATCTTAGATTGAATCTATCTATCTATCTATCTATCTATCTATCTATCTATCTATACTCGTCTCTTGATTCATTAATCTCTCTGTGCTATGAAGGAGAGTTGAAGCATTTGCTTTGTTTGTTGTTGTTTTTTTTAAAAAGAGGGTCATCTATATTTGACAAAGAATTAAGAATTACTTGCCCAAATAAATTATCAACTTTGAGATATTGCTTTGCGTAAAAAAAGTTTAAAAGCAAATGAACGCTGAAGGCATAAAATTCTCAGAGGAAGGAATTGTCAGATCTTGGATTATTAATTCCAGAAAAAGAATTAATCATTCCGACTTGTCAGTTTCCATGAACATTTCATGGCCAAATATTGTTTCGAAACAGAATCCCTATCTATCTATTGATGTAACTTTTTCTGTTTGTATTTTTGTTTCTTTATTCACCTGTCTGTTACTTTATATCGGATGAGCGTGTCTGTTACTTTTATATCGGTGAGCCCTGTTTAGCTTCCTCAGAATTTCTGACTTAGATCAAAGTTTTATTAAATAAATCACGAGAAGAAAATTAAATTTCAAAATGAAAACTGATTACATATCAATGTATCCGTTCTTTTCATCTCCATTTTCTCGGAAGAATAAAATTTTATACTCTTCGAAATAACACTTTTTCATGACTGTGTGGTTTTCACGGGTACAAATATTACACACTGATCCTTGGCAGAACGCCCATAAACTTAGATTCTAAACAAATGTGAATAAACCCCATTATTTTTATGGGTCCTATGCTAGTCATGCCTCATATTGTTAACGTAAAATTGTTTTTAATGTTAAGAAAGTCGCATTCAAATGAATAGCGAAAAAACACAAGTTGCCTGACTCATTAAAATCACACGGTACAATGACAAAAATTGTCTTTTGTTCCGGACAAGTTGGAAGAGAAAGTGAGAAAAAATTCCTTTGTAAGGCGGTAGATGTGGCAAAATATGCATAAATCAAGAACTTCAGTTGTATTGCTATTACATGTTATCCAAACTGAGTGGCTAGATGAAAACCACTTCCTGAAGCAGTCCACTATTATTAAAGAAATCATTGGGTGACTAAATGAAGCAGTGGACAAAAAATTGGGGTTCTGGTACACTATCTTCTTCGTCGATCTGTAGATTACTAAATAAAAATGTTATTTCTTTCGCATCTTTATTCTACGGATATTTATTTTACAGGCATAGAACCTCACCAATCTTCAATAATAGTTTATTAAAATGTTTTATTCTGTGCACAAAATTTTGTTGATGTATGAACTTTGATTAGAACTATACGTAAATTTGATCGATTGATTTTAACAGTACGTTAACAAGTCCATGTCTAACTCACTTTATGGTTAGGGAATCACGTTCATTGTATGTTCGCATTTACATTTTTTGTGTAGTTGTTTTATTAGAGGCTGTTTTGCTGTTTTGCATAGGGTCCTGCTGAATACAAATAATCTACTAACAGATTTATTTGATCAAAGATTAATAGGTTTTACCAATCAGGGTTATAGTGAACCTAGGAGTAATTGCAATTAAGGTATACTTCACTCTCCATAGATATACAGAACGAGAGCTGCACCATCAAATGCAGTTTAGAGTCATATCCAGGACAACTAATTAGCATAATAACAAAATATGCAACAGATAACTTTTATAAAAAGGATGTAACTTCCGCTTGAACAATGATCGGAAGTGTATCTGCATAAATGTAGAGATCAAAATAACTGATAGTATGATACTTGTCTGAATAATTTTCGAACGTTTAACAGTGTGTCATTTAAGACAAGACTTGGCGTAAACCTGATGAAATTTGAATTTCATTTCATTTTAAATTCATAGACTTTCCTTGTCGTTATGTTATAATGTGTATTTAAACATGTGGAGGCTTTCAATTTTTTAGAACAATATTGTAACTACATTTTCATTGATATTTGCTTCATATGAATCTACTGACTCATCAAAATTCCTTTGCGAATTTGTTCGAACTTCTCGAACCCATCTTGGTACAAGAGGAATTTTTATTTTCTCATGTTACTCGGTGAATTTCTTTTCAGTGAGAAGTGGCCGATGGCAGTTTTATGTTTTGACCATTGATTATGGTAAATTCTTTCTTTTGCTCTAATGCGTTCGTTCCGTTCTTTAATTATTTTCTATTTCCTGCGGTTGATGTTTATACTGGTCGTCCGACTGATTGGAATTAGATTTTTTGATTAGCTGCAGAGAAATGGTAAGTGGCAAGAAAATCAGACAAGTTTAAGAGAAACTTTCTTCATTATATTCCATTTTCGAAATACTTTTCACTCGAAAATAATTGGATAAATGACATTCTGATATCAAGCCGACATTTTTTGCCGAAATCTTCTAAAATATTATTCTTTTATCTAATGTGAGGATCGGGATATAAGTCTAAAAAAGAAGTCGGAAACAGAAATGTTTTATGTGTTCATTTCTAAAAAGGCTTGCTCATAAGTTAAAGCTATAATATTTTCAAGAGTAAGTTTCTCGGCAGATCAATCAAATTCTTTAGATTGGTTGAAAAATCATTTGCATTTGAATGATTGATTATTCATTGATTTTAACGGTATATCAACCTGTCAAGAATTATTCTTTGTCACGTGGCTAGGGAATCACATTTATTTTAAGTTCATATTAACATTTTTGTGTAGTCATTTTTGAAGATCCTATCGAATACGAATAATTTTTAGATAGATCCATTAAATCCATACATGGGCCCTAAAAAGGTGATACCGTTTATAGAGTTAATCTTTTGAAGTTAATCGTTTATTAATTGAAAGTGTTAAACGACATGGGTTATATAAAAATCAGATGAATATATGCATCTCTGTTGATTTTACGAGTGACAATAGAATACTTCCTGCTATCGTTGCACATGTGTGAGTGTACAGTTTGCAATTGGAGTACAAATGAACTTAATGTGCTTGCAAGTAATTTGTTACAAAAAATAATGTCTAAATTAATAATTATATATATACATATGTATGTGTGCGTATGTTTGTGTGTGAGTGTGTGTATATAGAATGATTATATAGCATAAATATTATATATATATATATATATATATATATATATATATATATATATATATATATATATATTATGATTATAATTCCGAGAATAATCTCAGCCAAATATTTCTGTTAACGAGATATGTGTTTTTTAAATGTCAGTTGTCTATCTCAAATTTTATGTATCATTTGTACAGGGTAACTGCAGCCATGTTCATCTCGTAAAGTTTGTGAAGACTTCTTTCAAATTCTGTTGGTTGCTCACTGAGTTTTAGTAGAAAAATATTCATTATGTTGAATTCCAAAGAAATGAAATATCATTTTGGTCGAGGAAAAAATCACAATATAAGATTTGTGCACACAGTGACTACTCGAAACGAGAGAGGACATTGGACGCTATTCATGTACGTCTTATACAAGTCCATGACATGAATGGCCACCACATCAATAGAACATTCTATACGATTTCTTCTTTTGATCATTTGTATTTATCAGGGAAGAAGGGCACCTGAACAAATCTACCTTTCGTATTAGAACTGATGACCTTCCAGGCAGCCATTATTTTCCACGGCTGAGGATGAATGACATAATACGAAATGACGACGATCGGTCGTGAATTTTAAAAGAGGGTAAAAGTACTTAATACAATGACAACAATGAATATTCTGAGAAAAAAAACCTTTATGCATAGAAATGTTTAGAAAAGGTTTAAAGAGACAAAACAAATATGGCTTTCAAGTCGATTCTGGCTGCGAAAGATTTGTCCAGAATCTTCCGGAAATGGTTCGTGATTTGTTCTTTATAACAATTAAGTACCACAATACATCAAAACTGTTGAAAATAAGCTGTAAATGATTTTTCACAAGAAGAATCAGCCATTCAGAAATCTCGAAATATTACATGTTAGATGCGTCTGAAAAGTTCTAAGAATTAGGTTTAGTCAATCACTTCTCATATCAAGATACTTCCCTGTTTCGGATTTCGGATTCACTGACTATATCCATTGCTGAAAAATGATCCCACACCCCACAAAAAGGGGGCGTCCTGCCTATGATACTAAACTGTGTCTAATGATGAGGTTCCAGTTCTGGAGGTCTGGTAAGTGTGAATTATACCATCATTTCCATTACTACTAGGTTCTCTCTGATTCTGTGTGTCAAACAGATCTGTTTAAAAAGCATTCGAAATCAATAGGAACGTTAGCAAATATTTCTTAAGAAACAACTATACAAAAAATGTAAATATGAATGAGCAATAAATGTGATTTCCTCACTCCTTTGGCTATAAATAACCTAGACGTGTTGACATGCCGTTAAAATCAATCCATAATATTAAAACTGGTTTTTCAGAAAAAAATAGAGACTCAAAAAAGAAGAAAGATTTTATGTATTTTCAGTTTCTAGTGTTAATATCTTTAAACAAATTCTGAAGCAGTTAACAGAAATGTATATTGTATTGTTCAATCAAATATGTATTAACGAATAATTGCTCCCCACCATATATATATATACATATATATATACATATATGTTTATATATATACATATATATATACATATAAATATAAATATATATATATATATATATATATATATATATATATATATATATATATATATATATATATATCCTTTGAAAATCTTGTCCAGTCGACTGTGGCGGCTGTAGAATACACCGATTGAATCTCTACAGAGGGATAAAACACCCCAAACTAGCGTCCTATATATGACACTAAGCAATCTGTAATCTGCAATTCCTATAATTCTGGAACTTTGGGGAATGAGGAACACCCCTTCATTGCCATAGCTCCCAGGTCCAATTTGGCCCGGAGTGGTAGCACCTGATAGGGCCCTATCTTTGGGTCAAATAGAGCTAAACTGCGTACTTATGTTAAACTGAATTGTTTGAATTAGAACTGTTTGACTAAACTGTATTGCTTGAAATAGAAATTTTTTGACAATTAAACTGTGATTTCATGCTAAACGGAATTGTTTGAAATAGAACTGTTTGTTTGTAAAAAATGGATTTGGCATTAAAAAACCTACAAAAAATTGATATGCCATAAAACACAAACAACAAACTAAACAACCAACCTTTGAAAACCATAGTACATAATTTAGTTATTTTAAATTAATAGTTAATTTTTTTTATAAATCAACCACCAAGCTAAGCTCTTTAAACACAGAGAGAGAGAGAGAGAGAGAGAGAGAGAGAGAGAGAGTCGACTTACTCTGCTGAAATACTTGATCGATGGGTAATGACCAATTATTCTCAGGTTACCAGAATTGAGGAAATATTTATAAATATTTCTTAACGGAACTTATTCTTCTGACCATTTCAAAAAAAAAAAAAAAAAATTCGGAAGTTATTTTCCATTAATTAATTTGGGATCAGAAGTTGTTCTCCTCAAAGAAATCTCAATTGATTTTTCTTTTACGGTCGATTTCAAATCGATTTGACATTTATTTACATTTCTGGAGCAGTTTGATACAAATATTTTTGAATAAAATGCAATTTATTGCATATATATTGGTCGCTGTATACACAGACGCAGGAGTAAGTACACACATAATGTATGTGTATGGGCATGTGTAAGAGAGAGAGAGAGAGAGAGAGAGAGAGAGAGAGAGAGAGAGAGAGAGAGAGAGAGAGAGAGAGAGACTCAAATTATAGTCCCGTTTTGTTTTTTTTAATCTTTTATGTATTTATTTGTGTTTAGCCCTTGTTTATTATTATAACGTACGTATATATCACTGAACTTTGGCGATGTTTTCCAATGTTTTCCGGTCTGACCGGATTAAAATTGACATTTGATCCGTGAGAATGTCTGTTCAGAGATTTTTGTCAAAACTATTGGTATTTTCATTAATAATCATTCTTCCTTGTGTGAAAAACAAGTAAAATATTTTTTGATTTATGTTGATAGAGACACCACATTTAAAAACACTTTGCTTGAAATTCGAATAAATAATTGTCTCCAAGTGAACACAATGGGGGGGGGTCAGCTGTCTGAATCTGATGAAATTATTTTGTTCAGATAAGGGTATGTTCCACACCCAGTCTGCTTTACTGCACTTGTCGTTGGTATTTTTCGTAATTAAAGTCTCCATGAAAAGATATTCACTTAGAAAATATGAATTTACTCGTTATAAATTGCTTTCTTTTCTAACTGTTCATATTAATAAAGTACAAGACCAGCCAATTTAATTTGGGTAGCGAGACGATAAACTTTTATTACTTAGTTGAAATACACCTGCGTTCTTGTGTCAAGACTAAATTTTGTATTTCTGATGGCCATGTCAGGACGACGCATGGGTAAGGCAGAATGAATTAGCCACCTGGTTTTGGTCAATTTGTCTTGTCGAATAGGAAATACGACTTGGTTACTACGTTATAAACTATCAACAAAATACATAATTGATTTGTACTTGTCTATTTGTTCCATAACTTTGAAAAATATGAAAGACAGAAGTGTGGTATACACATAAAGTGGGGGATCAATTTTTTATCAAAACAAATATTCCACTTTATTGTCAAAACGACTTTCTTCGTTTGGGAGATTGGTGCAGCATTATTTACATCACTTTATATACATTTTTGGGAGATCGTGTTAGGCTCAGTAAATCAAAACTATCTATGAAGGATGTTTGAAAAATAAGGAACAAATATTTACTTAGCCAAAATGTATTTTAATGTATTTTGTGGTGTAACGGTTATTATCATAGGAATGGAATCGTTGACCCAAGTTCAAATCCTAGACGAGTCTGTTTGTATTTCACATCACGCTAATATCCTTGGAAAAAGTATGAATCTAAATATTCTCCCTCCAGCTATGGGTAAATAATAAGAGAGACATGGCATCTTAATCTTGGTATGACAACCAGCCAAGAAAAAGAGAAGGAACACTCTGAATTCAAGCCAGTTAAAGTCCGCTTAAAATTAACCTCGTGCCACGTCCTGATCGTGGTGGAGTGGTTGGGCGAAAAATCTGTACAAATAAAATATTGTACATATATAACGTTACTTTTCAATGAAGTCGCCAACGAAATTGACAGACTTGCATGAACGCATAAAAACCGTTTTTGAAGATGGAATCCCAATTTTTCTTGGATGCTTTCATGAACCACCAACTTCAGGAGATCAAATTCCACAGAATAAAAGATTCAACAGGTGGTGTGCTGTCTTCTTTTGTTGACAATACGCATATTGAAGGTTATTTTCACGATGATAAACGTCGAAAAATTTGAGGAAATCGATCTTCTGTTGTTTGTATTTAGAATATTTATACGTTCCTGCATCAATAAGACGATTTTGATAGCAATTATGTAAAAAGCAGCACAGTAGTGCTGGTAACATATACATAATATTATATTCTAATAGTAATAAACATATAGCATTACAAAATGTTTGTACTTTTCAGACATACCTCGTATCTATCTATCTATCTATCTATCTATCTATCTAGATAGATAGATAGATAGAGAGAGAGAGAGAGAGAGAGAGAGAGAGAGAGAGAGAGAGAGAGAGAGAGAGAGAGAGAGAGAGAGAGCTAGGAAAATCGACTAATGGTGAAACAAAAAGACAAGAGAGAGACCAATTTACCGGAAATGTCACGTTTTTACAGATGGGAGTTTCGATGTCTACGTCGTAATTCCCTGTCGAGAAGATATTGTCTCTGATCATCTCTCAGCCGAATTTCAACCAATTATAAATCTCAGCCTCTACCCAAGAGTGGGTCTCTCATATCCCTGGACGACAAGAAAACATTTCAGGTTTGATAACAAATTTTCTAATATTTTCTATAAATTTAAGGACCAAAGTTTCTGTTATTTGTGGTATTCCCGGGGTGCAAATATCGACTTTCAGTGAAGTGAGTTCGGGAAGAACATCAAATTTTCCGTGAATACCATCGTCTAAAAATACCGGTGAAAAAAAGGGAACGATTAAAAAAAGAGGAAAAAGAAAGAAAAAAGCAAAAAAAAAAAAAAAAAAAAGACAAAAAATAAATCCGAACAAAAAAGACGAAAATCATTAAAGGGAAAATATTGAAAGAAGAAACGAGGAAAATGAAATCTGTTTCTGAAGATACTAAAGAAAAGGACAGAATCAAAGAATTGAACAAATTCTATTGATAAGAAAATTAAAATGAAACCTTTGACAAGGTTATGTGAATAAAAAAGTACTCGATGCCGTCAGTTAATACAAACCTTACATTATAGCGTTCATATACATTAACAGGAATGTTGTGAAAATAATAATGAATATCTTAACGAGACTGCATGTTTTCCTGGAATTTCAATAATATGACAGAAAACAAAGTCTGCCGGTATCTAAATTTACTTCAGCAGATATACAGTAGGTTAAGCCCTACCAATGTTAGCGAAGAAAACGAAATAGTCACCTTCTACGAAGATCTATCCTCCCTAGTACGTAGCATTCCGAAACACAACCTGCTAGTCATTGGCGGAGATATGAATGCACAAATCGGGAAAAACAGACACAACAAATACAGCCTACACTACGCATCAAACAAGAATGGACAGCATCTAATAGATTTCATGATAGAAAATAGATTAACATGCCTCAATACAAACTTTCAAAAAAGGGAGGGGAAATTATGGACCTACACATACGCGAATAAGAGTAAAGCACAGATAGACTACGTCCTTATAAACAGGAAATGGAAAAACAGTGCGATGAATTGCGAGGCATACTCCTCTTTCGAGGGTGTGTCCTCCGATCATCGAATAGTTACGGCCAAAGTACGACTAAGCCTACGAAAAAACGCCACACGTAAAGCGACAACCAAGCACTATGACTGGGCCCTACTCAACAACAGAGATATTAGAGATAAATATGCATTGGAATTAAGAAACAGATTCGAAGCACTACAAGAGAAGGCAGAAATAGGTACCCCAAATGACGAATATGAAAATTTTGTAGAAGCACACCTTGAGGCGGCAGCAAAGTGTATTCCAACAAAATCTAGAACTAAATATAGAGCCCCTTGGGAAACGCTAGCGGTCAGAGAAAAACGTACACTTGTGAAGACTGCCTCCAAAAGCTATCAAAAGAACCCAACAAACACAAATGCATGAAAACTAGAAAAGGCACAACATCAATTAAAAGGAATTTACCTAAAAGAACAGGCAGAATACATACAAAATCAGATAGATAAGATTAGAGACTCGGTTGAAGACAGACAATCCAGGATAGCCTGGCAAACAATAAACGAAGTAAGTGGAAGGAAGAGCACAGCCAAAGCAAAATTGAAAGCTGCAAGCCAACAAGAATGAGTAAAACTGTGGGAACAGCATTTCAAAAATCTACTAGGAAACCCACCGGAAATAACGGATGAACCGATCACCAGAATTATTAGCAAGCAATTAGACGTAAAACTAGGTCCTTTCACCAAAGAAGAACTCGACTCACTTCTCAGAAGAATTAAAAATAGGAAAGCGGCAGGGCTAGACGAGATCCCCCCAGAAGTGTGGAAGACTAGACAATTCGACGATATACTGCTCCGGCAATGCAACGCAGTCTATAGTCAAAATAGGATAGAGAGATGGACGAAGGGATAGAGATGGACGAATAGGATAGAGAGATGGACGAAGGGATGCATCCTTCCATTCCCTAAAAAAGGCGACCTCGGACTAGCCAAGAACTACGGAGGGATAACACTTACATCCATAGCAGCCAAAATCTACAATGCCCTACTACGAAACCGCATAGAACCCAAAACAGACAACATCCTTAGGAAAAACCAAAATGGCTTCCGGAGAAATAGATCCACAACCTCACAAATACTGACCATCCGTAGAATCCTGGAAGGCGTTCGGGCAAAAAACTTACAGGCGACATTACTATTTGTCGACTTTACCAAGGCCTTCGATTCCATACACAGAGGGAAGATGGAGCAAATCCTACTAGCATACGGCCTACCAAAAGAAACAGTAGCAGCGATAATGATTCTCTACAGAAACACCAAAGTGAAAGTACGTTCACCAGATGGAGACACGGAATACTTCGACATTGTTGCAGGAGTACTAAGAGAAGAAGCAAAAGGTACCCCGCAAAAACAATCACGGACGCCGACTACGCTGATGACTTGGCGATACTAGCGAATACACCTAATCAAGCAGAGACACTACTGCATAGTCTGGAACGTACCGCAGCTAACATTGGCCTCCATGTCAATGCAAACAAAACTGAATATATGTGTTACAACGAAACGGGCAACATTGCCACTCTAGACGGAGCCTCTCTGAAACTAGTCGACAAATTCACCTACCTTGGAAGTAGCGTCTCATCAACCGAAAAAGACATCGACACACGACTGACGAAGGCATGGACAGCTATCAATAGGCTCTCGATCATATGGAAGTCGGACCTAACTGATAAAATGAAACGCAGTTTCTTCCAGGCAGCGGTTGTGTCGATACTGCTATATGGATGCACCACATGGACGCTTACGAAGCGGCTGGAGAGGAGGCTGGACGGAAATTACACAAGAATGTTGAGAGCAGTATTAAACAAGTCCTGGCGACAACACCCCACGAGACTCCAACTATACGGACACTTGCCCCCCATCACGAAAACTATACAAGTTCGACGAACCAGACACGCAGGTCACTGCTGGAGAAGCAAGGACGAGCTCATAAGCGGTGTACTCCTGTGGACCCCCACATATGGATGTGCAAGAGTGGGACGACCAGCACGAACATACATACAGCAACTATGTGAGGACACAGGATGTAACCCTGAAGACCTGCCGGAGGCGATGAATGATAGGGAGAAATGGTGAGAGAGGGTCAGGGATATCCGCGCTGGCGGCGCGACATGATGATGATGATGAGTGGTAATAATTCTTTGACTTTGAAACTATATTCAATTGAATGCAAAATTTTCTAACGATTCTGCAGTTTCTTTTTTTCATTTTGTTGATAAAACTATATTTACAAAATCTACTCTTGGTAATGATTCTGTAAAGCTTCCATTCTCTCAATTATTCGTTATAGGAATGTTATTGCTGATTTATATTTTACAGATTCATAAAATCGAGAGAAAAACTCTACCACCTTATGTAGATGGATGACTTGAAGATATTTGTCAAGAACAAACCGGACACTGGTACTAACTTCGGAATCGAGAAATTTACAATGTTTGAAATTTTTAATGAAATAAGAAGCAATAGATTAAATGAAATTCGCCAACCTCCAAAATTATCAGGCATCTCAATTTGAATGAATCTTATAAAAGTCAAGGATTATCAGAAGTAGATTTCAAGTAGAAAGAGATGAGATAAAACACCTGAAAAATGAGGAAAATGTTAGAAAATAAAGAGCAGAAAATTGATAAAGAGAAATGAATACGAAAGTACATTTCTTTGTGAAATATTCAGGATACTTTCTAAATTGTACAAGAGAAGAAATCGAGGAAATAGGATCGTAAAGATGACGATGATGCATAATGTCTTCCGTTTAAGAAACAACTTTGATGCAAACGACTGGAATATGACCATGAAAGCTAATGCTATATATATACAAATTATAGTCCATCTTGGAAAATAAATTCTCAATGACTTCTATATTTAAACAGATCATCCATTCTAAACCAGAAATTCTGTTATTGTAATCGAGAGAAATGATTTTGCTGTTTCAGCATACACCAAATTAAAACTAGCGAAACGTTGAACAAAAATTAGACCATGAGAGAAAATTGAACAAAATAATAAATCATGAAGACAGTTGTAATTTTGATAGAAATGGAAATTTTCGAAAGGACAGAGTAATGATGAGAGTTGCTTAGAAATTTGAATTTAAATCCCAAGGTAGTTCCTATAATCTTTGGATTACATCTAATTGTGCGTAAACTTCCAACAAGATTGGTAAGGCTGAAAATCAAAGGAAAATCAGAGTCAATTTAGATCCCGTCACTGTTGAAGTCAGTTAAAAAAGGAGAGAAAGAAACAACAGATTTAAGAATACCTGTTGTCACTTTATCCTCAGTGATGACTCCTAGAAAATGTCTGATTTGATGATACAAATAATGATGAAAATTTGAAAGGAAGTTTTACTTGAAGATTGTTTTTTATGCTCGAGGCATAACAATTTCACAGACATTTTGTAAATCTCTGTGGATTACATTTTCTTCCTGTCAGTGAAGAAATCGAATCGGATTTTTCAGCAGAACTTCTCTAGACAATCGTTTTGTGAACTTATTCTGACAGAGAAAATACTTAAAAAATACTTGAGTTTATTTCTATGATATTTAGAAAGTTTCCCTTGTTCTGCTCAGTTCAAGATTCTTTTTTGTTGTGTTTGAATTTTTCTCGAAGGATCCCTTTCTTTTTAAGTGATTTTAATATCAGTAGTTGATTAATTAACCAGATGTCATCATTGTAAGATTTTGAATTCAGTTTTGTTGTTATGGAGATGATATGTTGTTTGTAATCGTTATTTGTTTCACGAAACTGTATTTTCCGAAAAAGAATAAAATATATTTGAACCATAATAAAAAGATAGTATCTATATTGCTGGAGCGTTAACTCTTTGTAAAGACAAAAAAAGGTATGTGCAAAAGAATTCTCCAGTGGGAACGCTATACCCACCAACCGATGTATTTGCACCGTATGTTCTATATTTTCAGTTCGTACAATACTAATTATAATTGACATAAAAGAATTTCAACAGAATTGTTTAAGAGTTCAGAAGTCGTATCATTGAACAGTAAATATCAAATCATTTTAACAAAGAATCCGAAACAGCAGCGCGACACTGTTTTAAAGACCATTGAACTTCATTTAATTTTTGGTGGTTCTTGGAATCAAACTCCGTGACAAAATATGTAATTGTAGTTTTGCAGAAAACCAATGAAATGAATTCAACAACCGAAAAGAAAAAATAACGCAATAGTTTTAACAATAATCGTCCGAATTCCAAGCGTGCGAAAACAACGCTTTGATCTTCAGTATTTGCTCATCTCATGCAGTCACGAAAGTCGATTTAATGTGGGATCTCATAAGTGTACGTAGAAAAGCATTAGGAATTGTCCAGTCCTAGTGATCAGAGGCATAAAGATAGAATGTTCTGGTTATCCTCAGGGCACAATAGGGAGGTGCTGTTCTGTGGCAGGAAGAGACATATATTAAAAGGGACATATATTTGACTTGTATTCATGCTGACAGGCTGAGTAAATTTTTATCCTTGGTTAAAATGCCGAGGAACAACACTTTTTTCCGTAACAGAGTTCGCAGATACCACAATGATGCCAATACATCTGTAAATAATCAAGTTACATTTTACAGAAATTATATTTGTACATTATAAATAAATTGTTGGCTATTGGAGTGACATGTTGTAAACTTACATATATAAAAAATAATTACTTCATGTTAGAATTATCCGGGGTCGTGTAAATGATATATACGGAGAAGTAATCTCTTTTAAAGAAGTGGTATGACGATCTGTTAAAATGAGAAGTCGCGAAAAATGAAGGACTTGTCAAGTGTGTTACCACTTGACTATTACAAATTCTCTTTGAATAATTTATTATTAAAGAGAAAAGCGGTTTACATCGGTATCATGCCGCTGTTTGATAGCTGAATGACTATTGTAAGCAGATCAACGGAAAAAAAGAGATTCATATGTAAGATTTATGAATCGACTTTAATTGAAAGAAATTAGTTTTAATCAGATTGTTTATCTTCTGTTCAACTTATAATGCATTTTCCCTGGGAACTGAAACAGGTTAACTCACGTTCATTTCTGATCCCAACTCGTTTAGGAAAAGGCTTTAAAAGATTTCAACGATTCGAAAGTATCGTAATTGTAGGAAGAGATATTTAAGTTTGCACAAGGACAATATAAAACGGAATTCTGTTATAAATGAACCCAATTCGCTGCTGATATTTCCTTACGACAGGCTCCAGAGAGAGAGAGAGAGAGAGAGAGAGAGAGAGAGAGAGAGAGAGAGAGAGAGAGAGAATAAAACTCAAGAAAGAAAAACTTTACATTTTATTCTGAGTAATTTTTGTGGAGAATTTCTTTTCAAATGGACCAATGTTGTTTGAAATTTTTGCTCCTTTTTCTCTTGGTCTTTCAATTTCAGATCAAACTTCCTGATGTGCAAGGCTGTCTAAAAACTGACGAGTTGTTGCTTGAATGGAAAAAAAATAGGACTTTCTCGCTTTCTTTCGCGTCGTTTAAGGGCAGAAAAATTTGATTTAAAAAAATCGAGTTTGTCAAAATAGAATCATTAATTGATGCATAATTCACAGTTTAATTGAAACATTTATAAAAAATCAATGCCTTTAGCCTTGTTTGTTTAAAAAAAAAAGAAGCTCTCATTGAATTGACGATGATTTAAAAGGACTCCAACTCATTTTTTACACTCAGAAATAGAAATCTTCAGTGATCTACCAACAGAGTACAGTGTTCACTAATAATTGATCTTGTGTGCTTTCCTCTCTTAGATTTCTTGAATGTTGGGTAAAGTCTCTGGAAAAACCTTTTCGAAGAAAAGTCATACTGTAATTCCTTATCTTGACTGACATTTTCATAGCGTAACAGTAATCTTCGGCAGAAATGGATTCAGCGTCTGGAGTTCAAATCCTGGCTGAAGCTGTTTGTGTTTCACTTCGAGCTAATTCTCCTGGGAAAAGCAATAACCATGTATGGCAAATATAATTGGACTGATTGGGTTTGGTAACCAGTCTAGGAAAAGGAAAACTCTGATTTCAAGCCAACCTTATCCCGCCAAAAATGACTTTGTAACTCATCTCCACGGCGGAGGGGTTGGGAAAGTACACAATTTTGATAAATAAAACTAACTAAAACTAAACCTAAAACAAAATTATTTTTTTGTGAGAAAATATTTTTTAATGTTTTGGACTTGGACAATATATATATGTGATTATATATATATATATATAGTCATCAGAACTCTTCAGTGTGGCTAGACACGCAGGACGCTCGAAGCCGGGATCGAAACCCGTCCAACTTTACGGTAGACTAAGTTCCAGACCTCTCGGAACCACCTCTCGGACCACGTTGGCTAAGGGAATTTTAAGGTATTTATTTTAGCAACAGCAGCAGCAGTCTTTGTTCACATTTATAATACCCTATCGGCTACCAGAGTGCTCAATTCTTTCGAAGAGCTTTGCATTACGCTAGCGGCGGCCGACAATTCCTTCGCCAGAGTGCTCAACCCCCATGGGGGAGCGTATATATATATACATATATATATACATATATATATATATATATATACATATATATATATATATACATATATATATATATATACATATACATATATACATATATATACATTTATATATATACATATATACATATATATATACATATATATATATATATATACATATATATATATACATATATATATATATATATAATATAGGAAAAATATTAGAAAATGTAGGATTTTTTAAAGAAACGAGAGGAAACCTCCCGTTTATTGAGAAATACGCAACAAATAAGTTTTCATATGTATAGATCATTAGGAATCATCCATGTTAAATGTTATGTAAGAATGTATTTGGTATTAGTTTTTTCCGAAAAGACAGTATGAAAGTAAATATGGATAAAATCCGACAGTATGAAGGTAGCAGGAAAAAATATAATCCAAATAGGTGAATATATCACTCTGAATAGTCCAGCAGGACATATGGCGTAACGGTTATAGGCGTTGGTTCCATGAGCTACTAAGAAGATAATCATCTGAAGGTTGCAGGTTCAATCCTCACTACAGGCGAGTGATGTACAGGAATACTTAACATTTGTACCCGTTCATAGCAAACGGAATCAGAACAGGCGACCCCCGTGGTTTCAATAAAGGACGTAGTTCGAAGTTCCGTGAAGGTTCCCGAGTTCGCCAAACATCTGAAGAAGGCCGGAGGACATATCGGCCGAAACATTCTTATATTTTGTCGGGGTGTGTGCATGCATTCAAGTATTCAGTAACACATATATACACACATACATTTATATATTCTAACATATGCACAGATATATACATTCATGCATATATTCACACTTATATATACATACATTTATATATATAATCATTTCTTCTTGATATACATCAGTATCGCTACTAATGGTTTTTGCTCGATGCTGTAAGCAACGGACTATTCCTTTCTTTACCGTATATGGATGATGGGAGTTGAAATTGAGGTACTGTCCAGTGAAGGTGGGCTTACGGTACACAGATGACCTGAATCCTTGCTCTGTGCGTGTTACAAGTACATCGAGGAAGGGTAATTTGTTGTCTTGCTCTTTCTCCATGGTGAACTGTATAGATGGTCGGATTGAGTTCACGTGATCAAGTAATATCTGAACATCTTCCTGATGAGGCCAGAGAATGAATGTGTCATCTACGTATCTAAGCCACATAGATGGCTTTAGTGATGTAGATCCTAATGTCATTTCTTCAAAGTATTCCATGTATAAGTTAGCCAACACTGGTGACAATGGCGAATCCATAGCCAGTCCTTCTTCCTGTCGGTCTATATCAGATCCCATCCCGAAGTAGGTTGTCTCCGCACAGAAGGTCAACATTTCCATTAAATTATCTATTGGGATACAAGTGCGTTCTTCCAGCAAGGGGTCTGCAGCCAGTTTATCCCGCACTACAGCAAGTGTCTCATCAGTGGGTACCTTTGTAAACAGACTCCCTACATCCAAGCTCACCATCTGGTTTGAATGAATGGGGGCGTCACTGATTCTCTCCACAAAGTGGGCTGAGTTCTTAACATATGATGAGGACTTACCAGTTAGTGGGTTGATGATCTCCACAAGGAAGCGGCTCAATGGGTGACATGCTGAACCTCGGTTGCTGACAATGGGTCTCAATGGAATACCATTCTTATGAATTTTTAGAAGGCCATAGATGTGTGGTAGCTTACTGTAATGTTGAATTAGCTGTCTGTATTTTGTTTGTGGTATGAGATCTTTATTCTTACCCAAGATTTGTGACAGCTTCCTTTCTGTCTTCAGGGTGGGGTCCTTCTTTACTTTTCTATAGCCACCATTGCCAATCAAGTCTGCCAATTTGTTGGAGTATTCCACCCTATCATGGTAGCTTTGTCTTTGTCAGCAGGGAGTATTATGATGCTGTCATCATCCTGTAGCGATTTGAGTGCCTGTCTTTCCGTTTTTGAGATGTTAGGTTTCGGAGGCTTTGATTTCTCAAGTGCTTGTCTCACTTTCCATCTTAGTTCATCAGCTTTTGCCTTGGGTATTTTTAAAGCTGCATCCTCGATTGATGCTATTAGATCTAAGTAAGGAATTCGCTTCATGGTAGTGGCGAAATTGAAACCGGAGTTGTTGACTGTCACTTACTGATGTTGACAATGGCTTCCACTGGTGAGTAATGGGATTGGATTTTCGTTTTGGTGTTTTTCATCTTCTCCAACTTCGTAATTTGACGAGCCTTGACCATATGGAATTCCTGTTTGTACGATTTATCCAGATATTGTTGGATTCGGATTCTGTCATCTATCATTGATATTTTATCCTGGAACGGGGTGAGTTTGTTCGAGATTTCTAACCGGAGTTGATGTCCTGCTGGACAATTCAGAGTGCTTTCTAGAGCTCAATCCTATAGAAAGTTTGTGGTGATTGATTGTTGCAAAAAATGAAGGATGTCTAGAGTACTCAGCAATTTCTGAACTCAAAACGCAATCTCAGACGCATGGGAAAAACACCTTCGGTTCATCTTCAAAAACTAGTTGATAATATTCCTAGCCGAAGTTTTGAAGTTATTAAAGCTAATGGCGGATCTACAAAATATTAAATAAAAAATTGCCTTTATATTCTATAGTCCTGCTCATTGGTCTTATATTTATGACAAAACAAAATTTTGAAATTAAACATAAATGCTAAAATGCATATAAAAGTGAATTGAAATTTCTTCATATTTTAAATTCAATTGTCTTTATGTCTTATCTTTCATATATCTGATTTTCATAATCTAAAAATTGTAAACAATATCTTTTTCTTTATTTTTGAGGGTGGTCTTATATTTTTGACCTGAGGTGTATATGTGTATATATGTGTGTATGCTTATATATATGTGTATGTGTATATGTATGCATGTGTGTATATATGTACGTGTGCCGCAAGATGCGACATCTCCGGAAATTAAGTTGAAAATTATAACTCAGCAAATATTCCAGCTGTATGTAATCAGATAGGAACGAAAGTGAAAGTAGATGTAGTCTCAAGGAATTACCCAGGGGATGTTTAATAAAGACCCAATGACCGAAGCTTTGTCATGTTGCAATGATAGATCCATGACATGAATTATCAGTCATTACAACAGTTAATCAATGAAGATGCGCCGGCAAGAGTTAAAGCATAATCCTCACTTGATAATTAAAGGATGAGAAGATTGTATCAAGACATTTTACAGAGAGGAAATATCTATCACTCTTGAAAATTAACGTTTAAAATTCTGTCTTAGATTCTATATCAAATACTAACCGATTCTGCTAATGTTGAAAAAACAATTTACTCACAAAGCAATCCGTAAGATTAGAAGGTGGTCGAGAGGTTAGTGAATTTTTAAGTGCTGTATCTCAGTCAATTTCTATCTATCTATCTATCTATCTATCTATCTATCAAAATTAAGGTTTCCATATATTCCCTCCACACCGACTTTTTCGAAATTATCGTAAAATATCTTTGTTTGTTTGTTTGTTTCTTTTTTTCCTTCTTTCCTTGTCCGTTATACCAATCAAAATTAAGGTTTTCATATATTCCATCAATATTGACTTTTAGAGCTTATTGTAAAATAACTTCCTTTCTTTCTTTCTTTTTTTCTTTCTTTCTTTGTCTGTTCATATCTATCTATCTATCTATCTATTAAACCTGTTTTTTCGTGAAATAGTTGCTAATATCCTTATGATACTCATACTTGCCTGATTCGAATTAAAAGTCAGGATTGCGAATGGTAATTTTAAGACAGACCGGCTCTCTACAAAAAAAAACAAAAAACAAAACAAAACAAAAACAAAAACAACCCAAAAAACAAACAAACAAACAAAAACGGTACGTATTATGATAGTATCTACTTCTGTTGATCGATTGAAATACAGGGGCTTCAATCCATATCGAAGAAATACATTGCGATTTAATAAACAATTAATAAAAAACATCATAATTCCAATGAGTAAGAAAAGTTGGCGACCTTACTCGAGGGTGAGCCGAAGGATCTCTTTCCAATAGCTACTACACTGAGGTGTAGGAGAAGGCGCTACTTCTTTCCCTTATAATGCAGAGTTTTAAACAAGGCGACATCAAGTACCATTTTTTGAGTCTTTGGTATAACTCAACCTTGGATTGAACCCCGGTCTCCCGGACCATTGGCGAACACTCAGCTCATTATGTCAATGGCCTGGTAATTCCAATAGAATAATAACTATTATCTAACATTGATTTTATAGTTAAGATTAGGTAAACTATTCATCAACTGAAACCGACGAAACGTTAGTCTTCAAAATTCCATTCAAATTTCTTTCTGTAGTTTTGAGACGAGTTAAGGAATTTATTAGAAGTATTCTAGTAAGAAGCGAGTTCACTTTAATAAGTAATGATATGAGAGATTAGCTTGCTAACCTCTCTTCCAAGTCAAGTCACTAGGAGACTAACTTATGAAAAACTGTCACACAGCACCCTGACTATGACATGAGTAGATATGATGTGGCGATTTGTATCTAAAAATGTGAAAAACTATGAAAATTAATCTTTCTCATAACCAGAAAAAATTTTTTTTTTTGTAGATGATTCTAGTGAGCATAATTACGTGCAGAAATTGACCTTTGCAGCCAAAAAAAAAAAACGATCCGCAGAATGTTGGCGTCGAAATTCCTGACAAACGACTTGCTCCATTCTTTACTTTCATATTGTTAATAAGTTTTCACAGACAGTACTGAAAAATAGCAACAAAAACAAGACAAGAAACAAAACAAAAAGGAAAAAAGCATAAAAAGAACAGCAAACTGAAGTAAATAAGTAAAATTTTACAGGAAAGGAAAAAAAAATGAACAAAGTTTGTTTTATCCTTTTTATTTGGATGCTGAATAGAAGTGAAGCGGAAAAGGTTATTTTGTTTGGGACAACTGAATAGAATTTTTTGTTACTAGTTCATTGTCGGGAGTCACTGTATACAAAGGGAAGTAACTCTGGGTTGGTTTAGATTAGTAAGAAAGAAGAAAAAAGAACATAAAAATAAAATGAAGTCACATTTTGTAAATTGAAATTGACAGAAAGTTTCACATACAATGTCCACTAAAATTTTGTAATATTTACGAGGTGTGTCTAAAAAGAAATTGAAATTTATTACTTTATCTACAACTTAATGACATTTGTCTCCTCCAAAAATAGTGTCCTCTACAGTTTGTTCCCTGCTGATAGATACTTATTTTCCAGTTTTGAAATAAATTTTAGAAATCGTTTTGTGGGATTGTGAGCAACTAGTATTTTTAATCCGAAATCGACGATATTTGAGGGAGGATTTCAGCTTTGCGAACAATCAGCGAAGGGGTATAAATTGGTTCGTAACTGGCATAATGACATACGGTTGTCTTTTTTCTCATCCGTCAAAAAAAAAAAAAAAAAAAAAAGAAAAAATAACAAAATGCCTAGTAAGTTTTTCTTTTAAAATCATGTGGCATGAATTTTTACAGATGGCGACTTTTTGGAAAACTTAAGACAGCCAGGAGAGAATTTCCACGTGTCACAACATATATTTTTGTCAGCTATTGATTTGAAAAGATATCCATTGTTGGAATTGTGTTTGTTAGATGTTCTTCCCGATGTAAAGTGCAGATATCACACGTAATATTATATACGGTTCAAATAATCTTTTCCAAAGCAACTAAGCCCCGTTTATTGGTACTGTAAAATACACCGAATGCACTTCTGCAAAAAAGTAAGACCATTCTCTCCACGAGGCCACCCGTTACCCTGGGTGGTGATTCGTTATGATTGAGGACGGAAGCCTGGTAGTTAAGCGGTTCGGGATCTCAGCAACTGATGTGGTCACATTACTTGCAACACTCTACTTTGGCTTCTACTGGGACGGACAGATGGTTGGAGAGGCCTGATCCAATCAATCGGTGAGTCATATCAAGCCTTTAATTATGACAATCGTGTTCTTCGAGTTGATCTTGTGGCAAGTAAGTGCCCAACCCTATTTCATCTTAAAAGTGTTAGAAATCAGTGGTTGAGGGTCAATTGCGTTGAGATAGCAATACTGGAACCCATTTAAACCATACAGCTGTGTGCAAGTGATTCGTATTAGTGAGGAATATTTGATAAATAGGATTAAAAATGTTGAATATGAATCTGAAACCATTTAATTATCTGCAAACAAATGAGCTATAACTCGTTTAAAATAGTTACCAACAAACTATCCATTTAGAAATCATATATATTTAAACAGGATTAAATAACCCACAAATGTTGAGGTGCCATCGAACCAAATCACCAAAATCTAATTAAAGCAATATTTTAAAAAAGTTTCCGTCAACTTGACGTTAATTTCAAACCGAATTTTATACAAACACATTTGCTCTCAAATGCTTTTCAGTTGAGCCGGAAAAAAATCTTAATGACCGAGTAATTCTCCATTCTTGTTTCTTTCGCAGTATGGAAATCTGTTTTACACAGTATTATTTAGCAGTATTTCCTTTCACTATTATTAGAAAACTTATCTTCTTGCTGAATTCCATCAATACTTCAATTCTTTTTATTTTGGGTAGCAATTAATTTAAAGCACTTAAGAGGTCCTACTCTAAATCACGGGACCAATTTATTTCTAATTTGGGTATTATACTTTATAATGAGGGAAGTTTTTTTAATCCCCCTTACTACTTCCGTTCCTGAATCAAGCAGTCATTCATTGTACTGTGTAAGGAATATTGTGTATTTAATAAATCTTTTTACTCGTCCATTTATTCCCGCGTTTCATCAAATGATTGCATGACACATAAAAGCTTTAATCATAAAATCAAGAGGTGAGATATTAATTTCTTATATATATATATATATATATATATATATATATATATATAGCGATAAAAGTTTTTCATGAGATCATTTTTTTTACAAAAAAGACTAATTTTTACCCGTTTATTCCTTTATTGTTTAGGATCAAATGGGGAAACTGATTTTAATGTGACGAGTTTTACATTAATTAATGGACAGAAGGGAGCATCAGCCAAAATTTTCTACTTGTTTGTTTTTGCTTAAATTTTTTCGAAAGAATAGATGTTTCAAAGTAAAAACACTTTTTTTTACGAAAATGCTCCTTGTTTTCATATCACTTTATTTTTCAGTCTCGTAGTCAAATCTTTTTTTATATGCCAAGTCAGCTGGAGGGGTGGGCTGTAGAATACACAGACGGCACCTCTGCAGAGGGGCAAAGACTTCCCACCAAATGGGTGTCTTGGATATGACACTAAGCAATCTGATTGTGAGGTTCCCGTAATGCGGAGTACCTCTTCATTGCCATCACTCCCAGGTCCACTATACTTATACTAAACTGAATTGTTTTAAATAGAAATGCTTACGACAATTAAACTGTGTATTTATGCTTAACTGAATTGTGTTGAAATAGAACTGTTTATTTGTATGAAAATGGATTTGGCATTAAATAACCTATAAAGGTTGATATGAAACAAACAAACCAACAAACCAACAAACAAACAAAATCTTAATTAGCATTTCGTTTCTATGGTAGCAAATAAAGAAGAAAGTTATTTGGATGGGAGCCAGATATACAGTCCATTTAGCTTTAAGCAAAATAGGTTTTTATTTCCCATAGCCCTGTCCGTCAATTTCATCATTTCATTCAAAATAGTACTGATTTCCACTTTTGTTGTCAGCTTAAAAGTGCCAACTGATTGACTGAGTGTCATTAAGAAGCGTCAAATCCTTTGACTGAAGTGCATGTCCTTTATACTCAGGCTAATCCCCCCCCCCTCATGGATGTCAGGTAAATTTATTTAAAACGAAACTTCAGCTGACCAAATACATCAGTAGATTTGCGGACACATTATTCGACTTCGAAGAGTTAATTTTTCTCTTTTGATGATATAGTTTGGTGCTTAAGCCATTATTAAAACGAATGAAAGCAGACTCTGAAGTATTCGAGCTTGCAACCATTGGTTGAATCATCATCATCATATCACGCTGGTAGCACGGATATCCCTGACCTCTCTCGCCACTCCTCCCTATCGTTCATCGCCCTAGGTAGGTCTTCAGGACAACATCCCGTATCCTCACATAGCTGCTGAATGTATGTTCGTGCTGGTCGTCCTGCTTTTGCACGGCCATGTTTGGGGGTCCATAAGAGTACATCTCTTATGAGTTCGTCCCTGCTTCTCCAGCAGTGTCCTGCATGTCTGGTTCGTATAACTTGAATAGTTTTCGTGATAGGGGGCAGGTGGCCGTACAGTTGGTGTCTTGTGGGGTGTTGCCGCCAGGACTTGTTTAAGATTGCACGTAGCATTCTTGTGTAATTGCCGTCTAGCTTCTTCTCCAGCCGTTTTGTTAGCGTCCATGTAGTGCAGCCATATAGCAGTATCGATGTGACCGCTGCCTGGAAGAAACTGCGTTTCATTTTATCGGTTAGGTCTGATTTCCATATAATCGATAGCCTATTGATAGCTGTCCATGCTTTCGTTAACCTCATTTTGATGTCCTTTTCGGTTGATTCGATGCTGCTTCCTAGGTAAGTGAATTTGTCTACTAGTTTAAGAGGGGTTCCGTCTAGAGTGGAGATGTCCCCCGTTTGATCATAGCACATATATTCCGTTTTGTGTGCATTAACATAGAGGCCTATGCTTGCTGCTGCTCGTTCCAAACTATGCAGTAGTGTTTCGGCTTGGTCGGGTGTATTTGCCAGTATCGCTATGTCATCGGCGTTGTCGGCGTCGGTAATTGTTGTTGCGGGGTACCTTCTGCTTCTTTTCTTCGTCAGTTCGAAGCCATTCTCTCTGATTTTGTCAATCGATGTTCTAAGTACGTAGTCTAGACAAATGATAAAGAGGTACGGAGCCAGCGTGTCCCCTTGTAGTACTCCTGCTACAATGTCGAAATATTCTGTGTCTCCATCTGGTGATCGTACTTTTACTTTAGTGTTTCTATAGAGAATCGTTATTGCCGCTACGGTTTCTTTAGGTATGCCGTACGCTAGTAGAATTTGTTCCATCTTTCCTCTGTGAATGGAGTCGAAAGCCTTGGTAAAGTCAACAAAAATAATGTCGCTTGTAGGTTTTTTGCCCGTACACCTTCAAGGATTCTACGGATGGTTAATATTTGTGAGGTCGTGGATCTATTTCTTCGGAAGCCATTTTGGTTTTTCCTATGTTGTCGATTTTGGGTTCTATACGGTTTCGCAGTAGGGCATTGTAGATTTTGGCTGCTATGAATGTAAGTGTTATGCCTCGGTAGTTTTTGGCTAATCCGAGGTCCCCCTTTTTAGGGAAGGGGAGTATGCATCTCTTCATCCATCTATCTATCGGATTTTTATTGTATACAGCGTTGCAGTGTCGGAGCAGTATGTCGTCGAATTGTCTGGTCTTCCATACTTCCGGGGGAATTTCGTCCAGCCCTGCAGCTTTCCTATTTTTAATTTTTCTGAGAACCGAGTCGAGTTCTTCTTGTGTGAACGGTCTTAGTTTAATGTCTAATTGTTTGCTAATTATTCTGGTGATTGGTTCATGTGTTATTTTCGGTGGGTTTCCTAGTAAGTTTTCGAAGTGCTATTTCCAGTTTTATTCTTTCTTGTTGGTTTGCTGCTTTCAGTTTTGCTTTGGCTGTGTTCTTTCTTCTACTCACTTCGTTTATTGTTTTCCAGGCTATCCTAGATTGTCTATCTTCCACCGAGTCTCTAATCTTATCTATCTGATTTTGAATGTATTCTGTCTCTTTCTTTATATATATGTCTGCTAATTGATATTGTGCCGTTTTTAGTTTTAAGGCATTTGTGTTTGTTGGGTTTTTTCGATAGTTTTTGGAGGCTGTTTTCACTAGTGCACGTTTTTCTCTCACCGCTAAAGTTTCCAATAGGACTCTATATTTAGTTTTGAGTTTTGTTGGAATGTATTTCGCTGCTTCCTCGAGGTGTGCATTGACGAAATTTTCATATTCGTCGTTTGGTGTACTTTTTTCCGTCTTTTCTTGTAGTGTTTCGAATCTGTTTCTTAATTCTAATACGTATTTATCTCTTATATCTCTGTTGTTCAATAGGGCCCAGTCATAGTGTTTGGTGGTCGCTGTTCGTTTGGCGTTTTTTCGTAGGCTTAACCGCATTTTCGCCGTGACTATTCGGTGATCGGTGGACACACCCTCAAAAGAGGAGTATGCCTCGCAATTCATTGCACTATTTTTCCATTTCTTGTTTATAAGGACGTAGTCTATCTGAGCTTTAGTATTGTTTGCGTACGCGTATGTCCATAGTTTGCCCTCCCTCTTTTGGTAGTTTGTATTGAGGCATGCTCATCTATTTTCTATCATGAAATCTGTTAGATGTTCCCATTCCTATTTGACGTGTTGTGGAGGCTGTATTTGTTGTTTCCATTTTTCCCGATTTCGGCATTCATGTCTCCGCCAATGACTAACTATTGGTTGAATAATAATGTTTAAAATGCTACCTTCAGAGAACCTGACAGTATCGATCTTTCCAGGATGTTTTTCCATTTTTATGACACTACAATATTTGATATTTAATAATGATGCTTTCGAAGCTTTTTGACGTCTATGTAATATTTATCAAATATGAACCATCCCTTTTTCATATCTTTGATTTGATTATAGATGTGGTCTTATGTCATATTATCTATTGTATTCTGGTTATTCTGTCCTCATAGGATATGTAAATATTCATAGTCTTTTCTTGTGTCTTTTTAGAACTATTTTGACCGATTGCCAACATAAATAAGATTTAGTTTGGTCCAAAGCTGAAATGTTCAAATCAGAGGTGCAGAGATTTTAGAATAAAAGAATGAAATCTTCAACAAGTTCCATTTCTAAAAAAACAAGTCAGTGTTACTCATGGTAAATATAAATAGCAGTTTCTTTTGCCGAAATTTTCCTATAACTGCCTCAAAAGCGCAGAGACTTACAGAGCAAACTAATAACGGATATATTGTTTGAAACAAAAACTCTTCAGTCCTGTCTTCGCTGAAGATGCTTGGGTTGACACAAATGGCTTGCAGTTATTCCCAGTAAAAAGTAAGGCCTGATTGTGATTGCACAAAAGAATAGCAAATGTAGGCGACAGAGACAAAACGGTAAAACAAATTATAAGCGAATGCAGCAAGCTGGTATAAAAAGAATACAATTGTAGGTATGAGAGGAAATGTGATCTACTGGGAATTTTGCAAGAGATTAAAATTTGATCCTGAAGACAAATGGTATACGTGCAAACCAGAATCTGTCAGAAAATTAGACGTATAAATTCTCTGGGGTTTTGAGATATAAACGGATCAACCAATCCCGATCAGAAAAATAACTTGATCTCTTAAAAATTAACGATAAAAAAAGACAAAAACAAAACATAACAAAAAATGGTCAGCCTGTGGATTTTGCTGTTTTCGCAGACCACGGAGAGAAAATAAAAGAATTTCAAAAGTATAGACAAATACCGACATTTTGCCAAAGAGCTGAAAAAGCTGTGGAGAATGTGACAGTGATACTAATTTTAGTTACAGCACTTGAAATGTTTCCAAAAAGATTGAAAAAGAGATGGGGGCGGGGAATTAAAGATCAGAGGGAGAATCAAGTCCATCCAGAAAACCATGTGATGATCAGCTCGAATACTTAGAAGAATCCTGAAGACCTCGAAGAGACTTGCTGTCACTCAGACTTCAGTGAAAGTCCACCTGCTAAACTGGTGTGAAAAACTCACATATGAAAATAATAACAGATAAAGAAATACCAAAGACGTTTTGCCAAAGTGGTGATCAATAGTTAAAAAGTTGAATGAAAATGTATTTAAAGTAGTTCTTTTGCACTTGTCAAAAATTGAATAGACGATTAAAAACTTCTCGTTTAAAAGAGACATTTAGAAGATGATGTTCAGATATCGAGAATCTATATAATAATGAACCGATTTTGTATGTTTGTATCACAACAAAAATGGCATATCGCAGCGATGGTTTTGCTCTTACAGAATAAAACATTCCCAATTCAATAATGATTGAGTAGTGTCTCGTTCCATTCATCATCATTTCTTATGGGAGATAACTACTAAGTGCAAATTATAGAGTACTTCTAGTAGTTTATCTATTTTTGATCAATTATATATTAATTGAATAATTATAATGATACATTATATTAGTATGATGTGACTCAATATAAAGTGTAATGGCAGCTAAAGATGGGAAAATTTATTTCAGTGTTCATCTATAAACAATTATATATTCAAAACTTTATTTGATATGAAGATCTTACAATTATCATATTTCATCATTATACAGGAGTGAATGTGCCATAAACCCTTCGCACTTGTTTTAATAAGACGTCAGTTACTCATATAGATTATAGCGACTATTTTGATGCTTTAATATTCTTGTTCTGGAATAAAAACAAAAAAAAAAAACAGATTTAGTAAAAAAAAGTTTATTAAAAGTACAAAATAATCGATACGATATTTTGCTATTTAAGCGAGATGAGACCGGATATTGAAAAGGAATTAAAGAGAGATTGGTAACAAGAATTTAGAGGAAAAGGCTAATCATACTAATAGCATAAAAGATTGCTTCTTATCTTAGAGATATATCGATTTGAATGAAGGACAATTCATCAAGAAAAAAAATCTCGTAAAAATGTTTGGATCAGCCGAGATAATTATAAAAGGTGCCAAATTTTTGAGATGAAGCAGCGTTTTTGTATCAGGGCGTACGATCAGCTTTGCAAATGGCTCATGATGAATAGCAATGATAATGAAACTATAATGAACAATGATAATAGAAATATTAAAAATATTATGAGAATTGTCATCCTCATTATCATCATCTTCATCATCACCGAATTTTATTATGAGTGAGCAAAAGTTTTCTGCAAAAAACGAATTTTTAACTGTTTATTACGTCTTTAGTTCTAAACGAAAGAGCACAGAAAAAATTCTAAATAAAATTCTATTAGATTCAGAGCAAAAGGTGGAATTAGTTGCTTAGAAGAAATATTAAATATCGAAAGCCGAAGTTTGAAATTAAACAGTAATGGCAAAAAGTCTTGTATTCCATTTTTCATACAGCTACCATACAATTTAAGTAACGTTTAACTAAATTTCAATAAAAATAGACAAAAATCAAATGAAAATAAGACGTTTTGAATTACGTTTGGTCAGATTAAAAAGGTTGAAATACTGGATTTCGACCAGAAGAATGGATTGATAGAAATGCAAGCAAATAATAAAAAGGAATAAAATGAGCGGATGAAATGTTAGTCGGAATTAAAAGTAAGATCGGACAACTAGAAATGAACCTCCATCAGTTAATTTCAAAGTGTACTTAACGATACATGAGGAACTGTTGTGTTCCCGTTTTCCCTGATTATATTGATGCTTTTATCTTGTAAAGAACGAAAGAATTTAATTCGGATTTCATGTCTTCATTATCTCGAGAATTTGGATGAATAAAAAAAAATGATATTCAGTGTGAATGGAAACATAAAATAATCATTCATTTGAAAATTGTACGGGAAAATGCCGCGTTCACTAATTTGGACCATTTTAATTGCATTGCGATGATTGCTAGAATAAAAAAATGCAATCATGTGCACTTTTTTATGAGTTACAACCACTTACAAACAAAACCTCAAGAAGAATTATCAAAGCATACTGGCTGCACGGATTACTTTGAATTTCTCTCGCTATCTGTCCCTATCTGCCATCGCTCTTGCTATATCCTTTAGCTGGCATCTACAGTCCGAACAGAACTGGTGGATGTACGTTTTTTGCTATTCGACTAACACTGGTCTGTCCATGTGTAGGATTTCAGAGAAGAACGTCGCTTATGAGTTCGTCCTCACTTCTCCAGTAGTGCCCAATATGTTCTGTTCGTCTTATTAGGATGGTTGGTGAAATGGGAGTAAAGAGACCTTACAGATAGCATTTTCTGAGGCACAGCTTAGAGGATTTGTTTAAAGCAGCACGCAGCATTCCTTTGTTGCTCTCATCTTTTTCTCTATGTCTTTTGTTAAAATCCATGAGGTTCAACTCTACAATAGTACTGACACGGCTACAACTTGGAAAAATACCCGTTTTCTTTATCAGAGAGATTAGATTTCTATAAAAATGCTAACCTGTCCATAGCAGTCAATTTGTTGGATATCTGACTTTTGATAGGCCGAGTAGGTTACGTGGATATCAAAACAGGCTGCACCTGTGTCTTAAGGTAAGCAAATAACAAAATACTACGTGAATTGCGTGGGTGGCATGCCTCGTGGAGGCAGAGCAAATAAGAAAAATTCTTTGAGACATCTTATCTATCTCTGTATGTACATCTTAACTGTTACCGACTCTCTCTTCACGCAACTAAGTTCATACCTTTCGTAATAAAAACCGATGAAAAGAACAAATCATTACCTATAATGTAGAGACCAAAACTTCTTACTGTCTGCCCCAGGCTATGCGACAGACATCCAGCTTAAGCGCATTTGTAAGAAGTGCTAAATCATCTCTGTAGTCTGCACCAGTAATAGTTTCTACGAGATATTGTCTGCTTCTTGCCTTCTTTTTGTATGAGAAAATTTCCTTTCAATAGATGTATTGACATACGAGGTCCATAAACTAGGCAGAAGTCCTGTAAGGTTTAACGAAATGTATATAGTGTTTTCCCCTTGTAATTAAGAATGTTTCTTTCAAAACCCAACTGTTCATCACAGGTGATTCAATAAAACATTTAGAATCTTTGTTACCAGCTAAAGGAATCTCTGATCTTTTTGCCATTTAAAATTTTTTTCTATGCTGCCTGTTTCTGTATTGAAAATCTGCCCAATAAAATAGTTGATTTTGGAAATAAATTTAGGAAGTTATTGACTTAACTCGATTACAATATTTCTGGAATTTACCAGCAATAGATCTTCGGTAATTTTGGCAATGGACATCAGAATTCATGGAGATTGTTTATTTCCATAAATTCAGATGTTTCATGCTCGATACTGTTAGAGAGAAAGAACTTCCACCAATCGTAATGCACGGCCGTCACCCCAAAATCTCAATAAGCGATCAGCATTCAAAAATGAAAGGCAAACGAATTAGTTTATCCACTGAATCAGGTCAAGCAAGACATAAACAGTTGATTCGAATTTGGAAAGAAATGTGAAAAGTGTAGTAAGTTTTGGTTATTATCGGTCAATATTATTCGGTTGGGTATCGATAAATGAATTCCTAAGTCTTTCAGACGATAGAAAATCGATATCAGTGGAAGAATTTCGAGAAAAGTTTATCTTGTTTGCCTCAGTGACGATATTGATATTGATATTGATATTGATTAAACTACAGATTAAAAGATTGATTCATCGACGCAACCAAAAAGGACGAAAATAACCGTGAAATATTTTTGCTGTTTATACTTCTTTTCACAACGATTATTCGTTTGTTTTACATGAAGTTTGTTTTGGTTTTGAAGTAAATTACAATAATAATAATAAAAAATTCTATTGATAAAATGATTCGGATGTTCTAAATCCCATTCCTACCAAACGAAAATTTATGTTGAAAATTAATGGAAAAAGGTTCCATTCACCAAAGAAGAAATATTAATTGCCATTGAGAAAGTTGAAACTCCTTTGATAATGAATTTTGTTTTCAGTTAGTGAAACCCGAAAGAATTAAGAATGTCATAAATTTTCCTGGAGGCGTAACTAAGTATTAATTCTATTTTATTTTTTTTCAATGAATTCAAAAATTTTTTCTTGTTTGCATGGCTTTGAAAAAAATTATGCCATTAATTTCAATAATTTATTTTAGCTTGATTAAGGAATATTTTACAAAGCCAGAATGTTCAGCGATAAAAAAAAGGTTTTACTTCTAATCAGTTTTTAGTTTATTCATTGCTAAATAAAAGAACCCTAAAAGAACATACTATAATGGTCTTAATTCCATAATTTTTGCCAGGAGTAGTACTCTCGATTCGGCCCTTTTCATCGTAAAGTGATTTTGATCTTCAGGGAGTCTGTACAACTTCGGCGTTATTAAAATCTAAACAAAACATAGTAAATGACCATAAAATCATTTCTTTATTATGAAAATGCTCAAATGATTTTTTAACAAACAACGAAAACTTAGTTTGTAAAATGTTGGAGTATATTCTCTGTATATACTTCACTATCTATCTATCTATCTATCTATCTATCTTGATTTGTTTATACCTTTGTTAACGCATTGGTATTAACTCAGAGATAAAATTTGTATGAAGAGATTAAAAAATATTTGTTAATAAAGCCAGACATTGGTTTAGTAATGAGCCCCCCCTCTCTCTCTCCCTCTTTCTCTCTCACACAGACACACATATCAGTTTGTCTTGTCTAGATATAAATATCGAAATCTGTATCAATACGCATATACGCGCACACACAAGTATATATATATATATATATATATATATATATACATATATATATACATATATATATATATATATATATATACTAGTATAGTATAGTATATATATATATATGTATATATATATATATATATATATACTAGTATATATATATATATATATATATATATATATATATATATATATATATATATGTACTAGTATAGTACCCGTCAGAATACGTTTACAAGGTAATTCTATATAGTCAAATACAGTCGAAAACTGTGTAAAAACATTCTGTTAAATGATTGGACGGTCTAATAGGCGTCTACTTTGTTTTCTTGAAAAGGCCTGCAGTTTAAATGTTTTCTTTTCCAGCTGCTTTTAGTCAAGTAGAGCCGACAAGCCCGAAAGCTTCGTTTTTTCTCTTTCTCTCATCATTCTTTGGAATTTCCAAAAGACACTTGTAAACCTCCTTGCTTTACAATCTGTTCTGCACTTTTGCACGAGAAACCAACAGACATGTCTGTTTGTTATGTCAGCTCAAGTGGCGAATCAAATTCGCTTAAGTGATTTTTTGTAGAGTGTCAGTTGCTATTTATCCATGAAAGATTTCTTTGTGTTTGTAATGTATACCAAAAGAAAGTTCTTATCTATAAGTATGTGTACATGAGTGCGTGTGTCTCTCTTATAGAATCCATCATATCTATCTATCTATCTATCTATCTATCTATCTATCTATCTATCTATCAGTTCCTTGCTTATCAATGGTGGGTATGACGATCCGTCCCAGCTGTCCTGATATAAGTCAGTCTTGAAGATTACTTTTTTAAAAGAGCTTTCAGTCCTTACCAGGTGTAACACTCTGATGTGCCAAACTAAAGTATATTTTCTTTCTTTCTTTCTTTCTTTCTTTCTTTCTTTCTTTACACACACACACACACACACACACACACACACACACACACACACACATATATATATATATATATATATATATATATGAAATAAAAATACTGAACCATTTTAACGCAAAATTATATTGCATGAATCTATATATAAGAAGTCTGCCTGTTTTTGGACTGGTACATATTCCTATTTTGATTAACTGAATTTCAATGCAGTTAGATTTATTAAAAGATAATACCTAATAAAATGAGTTTTAATAATATAATGTTTCATTAGTTGGATGTTTGGTTTAGAAGTAAATTAAGCTTTATAAAGAAATGGTACCATGTGTACTTATTTATATGCGATACTTTAGATGCAAATGACGATTTTGGCAATTGTGAAAAAAGAAGTTTAAGATTTAGATTAATTACTTATTAGAAAAGTTGGTCAGAGTGAATTTTTATAAAGACCGAAAAGAAAAATATGTATAATATTAGATACATCTATATTACGTGATATGTAGATTTTAGAAGTACAGTTTTTAGTTCATTTTCTTGTTGTTGACTCATTTCGAAAACAGCTTAACGATTGTCTTATTCGAGTGATTGTGCCAAGTGTCACTCCAGCAATGATATGAGAATCAAAATATGGAACGACAGTTTAACAGAAATAGAGGTTTTGGTTGATTGATACAAACATGTGAGCAAAGGCAAAAAAGATCACTGAGATTTTCAGTTAGATTGGAGGGGGGGTTATAAACGAAACATGGAAGCAGAGAGATTTGATTTAAGAATCTTAGGGCTTTAGGTCTTTCTGATCCCTTTTGGGTTACCATATGAAATAATGACATCTCTTTTATTTTCTGACGACGGTTGAATTTCGGTAACTCACAATCAGAACTGGCCAGTACAATTTAATATTTGTTTAAAAGTAGGGAGTTTTAAACTATAATGTGTCTGTTCACTTCCTTTCATCACCTGAGCTGGAATAATGAATCTTGTCTGGAAGTAAGTGACATGTAAGTGGCATGTTGGCTGAAGAGAGTTCAAAGGCTTTCAGGAAAATTGCTGTCACTTAATTTACAGAAGTATGTTAAAAAGATGACCCCCCCCAAAAAAAAACAAAGACAAAAAAAAAAAAGAAAACAAGAAATAAAAACAAAAATATAGTTTGGAACTTGGTCTGTGGGCTTTACTTAAACATTTTTTGTTGACTATTCACAGAGAAAGATTAAAATGGTAGCAACTGTCGACATTCCAATCTGAAATTATAAAAACAGTTTTTGCTTATGTCGGGATGGAAAATATTAATTAAATCTTTGTAACTTCCTCACAGACAGTATTTTCGTAAGGTTGTAAAATCTGTGCTTTCTGTAGAATAAATAAAAGATGTAATAATACGAAGATGTTTTATGAATCTGAAATTTTGTTTGGTACCGGTAAATTTGAAGGTGTTATAAAGCTGATTCAATCGATAATGGAAAGATTACAATGTAAAACAATCAAGTCTGATGATCAGAGTTGACAAAAAGAATCAAACTGACTTTAATATAACTTGGCGACTCTATCTGAACATTTAAAGCGCGTCCTAGTTGCAGAGTACAGTCAATTTTATATAAATACTAAACGATAAGAGTCTATTCACTACTTTTGATCAAGGTTTCTCTTGACGAACATCTCTGAAGGGGTCAGCTCGAGTATCATCCCATAGTTCCATGTACCTTTCAAAACCGATCTCGGAACACCAGTCGCTGATCGTGGAACGTCCCCAAATAACTGTTCATTATTAAACAATGACAAATAATAGAATCGGCGTGCAGAACGATTATGCCTTCATCCGGTCGATTTGAAGCACTGCCAAATAAGATGTCGATGCTTATAATATAATGCTTGCGTTAAAGGAGGTTTTAGGAGAAAAGAGATTAAGTATGGTAGTTGGGAAGATCAACTGGTTAGCGAGCGACAATGGCGGCATCTCTGCAAAGCAGCATCGACAATTGGCGCCCAGCAAATACAATGACCGCCGAGCAGAATGGCGCCTCAATGACGGACAGTTATAATTTCCGGTGACGCTGATTCGCTTTCCTCTCACCGCCACGTTCGATTCTCTGATCTGGATCGTTTGTAAACCACTTGTCAGAAAGCACAGAGCACCTCGACCACTTCACCGGCGTTTGCTTTGCTCGGAGGACCTTTGCTTTTCTTCACGACTGACTCTAATTCAACGAAGGCAACATTACCAAGGCTTTTCGGTCTCGATTCGCTGAATGACTAGTACAATGAATAGACTTTAAAATGAATTGGACAAACGAATTGGCTTGTCACTGTAAATGCAGATAAGGGCGTAAAGGATGACGCTCAATTAAACATCCGGTTAGCTTTAAGGGTCTAAGCAAATGTTTCATGATAAATAAGAAAGGTTCTCGATGCAAAAGTAAAAAAAAAAAAGATCGTTACACTGTTACATTAAAATGTTACGGTTTCTTAACAGTAACCATATAAAATGTTGTTGGTACGACGAAACATTATTACATCCTCTTTTGATAAGGAGTTTGCATCATAAGCGATAATTATAAATATATTATCTAAAATCAGATTCTATTTTGAAAGTGATATGACAGCATCACGCTAGAATAACAAGACGATTGCAATTATCATATCACCATTTTACACGCAATCTTCACTGAAGAAATCAAAAATGCATGGTGAATGTAGGAAATAACAAGAAAATATATTTCACACTAAGAACTGTTATTTGTATATTATATATAAAATAAATTATTTCTAGTGTATATTTATAATCACGAAAAAGCCAGTGACACCAGGGGGTTTGAGATGTCCCGCCTTAATTAAGTTTGTAATTTCCTGTTGAAATTCTATTTGGCAGACGCATAGAATAAAGGGGAAAATTAATATGAACTTCTGACTTTTGGGGATGAAATGAAAAACTCTTATGCCTATAAAATGATTTGAATTTAATTGTAAGGCACAAGAAAAAAACAGCAGACTTATAAGACTTTTTTCTTATGAAGGCTCAACTAATATTGAAGTATTTTTTACTTTATCGTAACAATTCAAGTAAAAAATGGTTTCGAAAATTTGTCACCTATTTCTCTCTTTTCTTTCGCTTTATCACTCTGATCGTATAAATTGATATACATATGGATTATGTATTTGTCCCTGTATACATTCATATATTCATATGAATTTCCCCCCCCCATATATATATATATATATATATATATATATATATATATATATATATTAGTACTGGGTTATTAACTTACTCTTTAATATTTCTGCTGTCGACCAGGAAGTAATGTCTGTCTGCTCTGCATTGAATCAATAGGTCCCTTCTCACGCAATCGACCAATAATTAGAGTAAAACGCTCTAACTTGAAAACAAGTGATAATATCTGTTTTTCTTCTAATATCATGTTCTCTCTGTTAGGTAAAACGCACCAAAAACGAGGTGGATCTGTTTCTAAGGATTCCGGGAACTTTTTATCTATGCAAGCACATAACAGTATCGATATGAAATAAAGAATAAGCTCTCTATGAGATTTGAATTCACATTTCCTTTTCCTCGATGAAACCTTCTCAAATTGACTTGCTGTTTTAGCCAAATGAGCAACGAAAAGTTTGTATAAGGCCAAATACTAGCTTTGAAATAATTCATGTTTGTAAAAAATTTTTGTATTATTTGTAGCATCGTTTAATAATTTATTTTAGATGAAGTATTGTAAGTCATTCATTTTGATTCGTATTTTCTTTCATATTAATTTTTAACGGTTTTATAGGCAACTCATTCGAACTATTAATCGACAATAATGAGCAAAAAGTGGATCTGACACAGTAAATGCTAAATTTTCGGTGAGAATTAAACAATCTTTGATTATTTCCTCTGTTGTAGTTCATAACCTTGTGTAAATTACGAACCAAACATTTCAATCAATCAACAATTTCGTTGGCCATTTAAATTCCGTCAGATCTCCTTTCAATTAATTCTTAGTTTATCTTTGCGATGTAGTTTGCCTGCCTTTTTAATTGAAGCAGAGTATAAGACGATTCGACCCAAAAATCGAACTTGCATCCTTCTGATTATAAGATACGTTTAATCGGCTTTTTTCCACTATTTTTAATTAAGCAAGACAAAATTTCGTCGAGAGAAGCCGACAAAATTCCTTTTGTTCTGATTACGGTAAGAGAGATTTATTCACCAAATATAAATCTCAATGCTTATGACCTGCAGTCTCTTACCATGCTTGGAAAAGTGAACTTGGAAAAGAACCTTCTTGATATCTCGTTTCTGAGGGCTTCCGGATACAAAGTCGTTGTAATTCCTTTATCCCCAAATTGAAGAGAACTTCGTGTTTGACCATATGTGGCCAAATGAAGAATTATCATACTGCTTTCGAAACGACCATCAAAGGTAAACGACACTGGTCAATAATTGGTTGCTTGCCTACGGCTAGAACACTTTCGACTCATTATTTTCCTTCCGAAATCATGTTGTCAGTATAGAAGCAAATTATATATATATATATATATATATATATATATATATATATATATACGAAAAGAGAGAATTTGATATTTATATTAAGGATTGGTAAATGTATATGTGCGTATATATATATATATATATATATGCATATTTATAAATCATATTTCGAAAACTAGTAGTGATTATCGACTTTCTTTCTCATTTTCTCTTAGTCCATCACTATCTATCTATCTATCTATCTAGCTCGCTGTCAAGTTCATGTTTTAAAACCACTTCCCATAAAAAAATGATGCTTAAAGATTTTATTTACGTAATCCTCACTTACTTTTGTCAGATTTTAAACCCAACTAAAATCATTTTTAAATCCTGGATTACAAAAGATTTAAATTGATAAACAATTTTATCCTTCTTACAGAATTCATTAGGCTTTTTTCTTCGGCCATCAATGTCACTTGACGTTTCTTCAAGCTGTATACATTTATTTACAAAAGTATTGTCTCACTCTGGAACTCGATCTTTTCGTTTTACTGAAGAGATGTTTTTTTAAAAAGAGAACATTTGTCGGACTATTTCAATTAAATTACAAATTGGAGTCTTATCTAGAATTGCATGAATTTTTATACTTCATTTACATTAGAAATTCAAGAAAATTTTACTTTTTAGGAAGCCATCAAAATGAAACTGATTTTGATTGCTATTTGTCTAAATTTCTGAGATGAAGCTTGATAAGTTTTATCATTTAGAGTATTCAAACAGTTGTCTTCATCTTTACCGTTATATTCACAACGTTTCGGCTGATACGTCCTTCGGTCTTCTTTAAATGTTTCATGTCGAACTCGGAAGCCTACACAGAACGTCGAGCCGAACTCTTTCTTTAATCGACGGGGACAGATTATTCTAATTCCGTTAACCATAACGATATTCTTTGTTATTTACATGTAGTAAAGACTGAATCTGCAATCCCATGATGGTTTCACTTTGAAGCACTTTCGACTCTTCTCAGAATTCTGCCCGTTCTTAACAATGATATAACTAGAGAGTCTCGTTTCTTCTTGATTTCCTCTTCTTCCAATCCCTTTAACAAATCTTTGAGGACCGTTCCAAGTGCACCAGTTAGAATTGGTATCACTGTCATTTTCAAGTACCCCAGCGTTTTTAGTTCTTTAGCAAAGTTAAAAAAAATTCTCTCTTTTCTTTTTCGTTTATTTCATTCTGTAGTTCTCCAGAACGGCAAAACCCACGAATCGGCAAGTTTCTTCTTTGGGGGTGGGGTTAACTCTCGCAAGGTTTGGTATTCTGCCTGGGATTAGGCGATCAGTTTGTATCTGAAAATTCCATATTATTATTATTATTATTTACTCATTAGAGTTTTTCAACTTAGCGTTAGCTGATGGTCTTTCACTGGAGTTTGAGTGACAGCAAGTCTCCTTAAATCTCTAGGACTCTTCTCAGTATTCTGGCCGTTCTCAGTAATGTAGTAGTTTGGATGGTCTCTACTCGTCCGCCTACTTCCAAGTCCTCCAGTCACTTTAATAATCCTTTAGTTACTGTACCAAAAGCACCAATCACAACTGGTATAATTGTCAACTTCGTGTTCCATAGTTTTTCCAATTCCCTAGCAGTTTTATTCTGTGGTTAGCCGGGACAGCAATGTCGACAGTTTTACAAATTCTCTTTTTTTTGTTGATTGTTATAAGGTTTGGTCTTCTGGCTGAGATTAGGTGATCCATCTGTATGTCAAAGTCCCATAGGAGTATATGAGTGTCATTTTCTAGGATAGATGCTGGGTTGTACCAATACCATTAGTTCGTATGGTCAAATTTAAATTTGTTGGACATCTCCCAGAGGATCACCTTTCCGACCCAGTCGTGTCTAGTCCCATACTTCTTCAGTGCTAATCTGCTGCATTCGCTTATTATGTGATTGATGGTTTCATCTCTGTCCCTACATAGGCTACATTTGCTATTTTGTTGCGTCTTATCTATTCTCGCTTTGATATGATTGATTCTTACGGCGTTGTTTTGTGCTGCTATTAGAAGAGATTCTGTTTCTTTCTTAAAGTTTCCTTTTCTTAGCCACGTCCAGGTTTTCTCGTGTGAGATGTTATTTATTAATCGTTTAAAATGCACATAGAGTTGTTTTTATTCCCATTTTTGTTTCCTAGTTATTGTCATTCTGTTGTCCATTGGGTTGTCAGTATCTTTTCTGGTGGCTGTAATCAGTCCTACTTCGAGTTTTTCTATGTAGTTTTCCAGTCGTTGTATCGATGCGTCAACGCTGTCGTCGATGCTGGCAAGTCCTCTTCCTCTCTCTTTTCTTGATACATATAGTCTGTCAACGTCGTCTCTGGAATGTAATGCATTTTGCATGGTCATTAGTTTTCTTGTTCTTTGGGTCATTTGCTTAAGTTCATCTCTGGTCCATTTAAGAAAGGGTCCCGAGTATCTAACGAGGGGTACAGCACAGGTATTTATTCCTTAGATAGGGTTTCAGCTTGACAATTTTTTCTCGAGTAGTTTTCTAGTTCTCCTGAGATATTCTTTTTGAATTTTGTCTTTCATTTCCACTTGTTTGATAGTGTCAGCTTCCAAGATGCCCAAGTATTTGTAGGTTTCCTTTTCTCCCTGTGTTCTAATCTTGTCTTGATTTGGTAGTTCCATTCCGTCAGTTAGACGTCGTTTGCCACTTTTCATGACGAGCATGGCACATTTTTCTATGCCAAATTCCATTCATATGTCCTGACTGTATATTCTAACCGCGTGTATTAGAGTTTGCAGTTCTTTTTCATTTTTTGCAAATAGTTTGATGTCATCCATAATTCTTGGTTGTGCATATACCATTTGTTTGCATTGTCAAATTTAGATTTCTTGCACAATTTCCAGTGGATCACCTTTCCCATCCAGTTGTGTCCAGTCATATTTTCTTTTGCGCTAATTTATTGCTTTTACTTATGTAATTGATCGTTTCAACTCTATCAACACATAAACCAATGTTTGCTATTTATTGCGTCTTATCTATTTTGCTCTGATATAGTTGATCCTTATGGAATTGTTTTCTGTTGCTATTCGAAGAGATTCAGTTTCTCTCTTAAGGTTTCCCTTTCTTAGCCATGTTCAAATCTTCACTTGTGAGATTTCCTTTGTTTGTCATTTGAAATATCCACATCGTTGTTTTACTTCCTATTTTTGCTTTTTAGTTATTGTTAGTCTTCTTGCCGGGATAAAGTGATCTGAGTATATTTCAAAACCCCACAGAATTTTGTGCGTCTCATATACCAGGACGGATTCTGATTTATGCATATACCATTTGGTAGTATGGTCAAATTTCAATTTTTTGCACAATTCCCAGTAGATTACATTCCCCATCCCGTCGTGTTTAGTCTTATACCACTTTTTTTTTACTTGTTTACAGCAATAGCCTATTATACGAATAATCGTTTTGTCTTTGTCGCTACATAACCAACACTTGTTATTCTGTTGCATCTTATATATTTTCGCTTTCATATAGTTGGCCCTTATGGAGTTGTCTTAGGCTGCTATTAAAAGTTATTTATTTTCTCTCTTAAGGTTTCTCTTTCGTAACTACATCCAGTGGTGTTTCTGGTCACTGTAATTATTATTTTTTTTATTGATACACATTCGCTATCTTCTATGCTAGTGATTCCTTTTCCTCCTTCTTTTATAGGCACATGTAGTCCAATTCATTTCTCAGCTGTAAAGCCTTATGCATCATCATTAGCTATTTTGTCCTCCGCTACATTTGTTGAAGTTCTTTTGGCATCAATTTAAAAAATGGTCCCTAGTATCTTACAAGATGGACAGCCCAGCAGTTTATTCTTTTGATGAGATTTCTGTTGTAGAGCTTAGTTTCCAGAAGTTTTTTCGTTCTTCTGAAGAACCCTTTTCTAATTTTTTGTTTCCCTTTGAGTGTTAGATTATGTCTGCAGTCAGAATTTCCAAGTACTGGTGGGTTTCTGATTCTCACTTGATTTGTAAGTTCTGTTCCTCCGTTATTTTTCTTTTTCTTTTCTTCATTATTTGCAGGGCACATTTTTCTCTGCCAAATTCCATTTTTATATCCTGACAGTATATTCTTATTATTTGTATTAGCGTCTCCACTTCTTTTTCGTCTTTTGCAATTAGCTTGATGTCGTTCTTTAGGCGATTGATTTATTCTTGCAATTTAGTTAATTTGTAGCTCCCAGTTCATTTTCTAAGTCTAAGATTAATTGGCATCATCGCTATTTCAAATGGAAATAGTAAAATTGCATCTCCCTGGAAGAGACTTAACTCAGCTAAAGCTTTTCTTCCTGTCGTCAATTCTACTTTCGGGTTTTTCATAACTTCCGCGACGAACTTTATGACTTTGTCTGATATCTTACACATTTTTAGACAGTCTGTGCGAAACCATATCGTTGGCCTTTTTGTTGCCAATCCACGTCGTGTTACATTTTCCCGTCGCATTTTTCTCTCCTTGAGGATCTGCTGATCAACGAATCAACATACAGTAGATCACCTGTTCCTCTTTTTCTTTTGTGAGGCACAGTTTGAGCTTTACTCACGTGTTGTAAATCTCCTCCCAAATCCGTGTGGTATGTTCTTCATCGTCAGTAACCATGTCATCGGTCTATAGTTGCTGGGAACGCTTCCTATTTGCGGGTCTTCTTGATCAGAATGGTATTATTATTATTATTATTATTATTATTATTATTATTATTATTATTACCCTTTACGAGTTTTTCACGCCAGTAGATGGTGGTGTATTTTGATTGACATCTTAGTAGCAACAAGTCTCCCCGACTTTCTAGAACTCTTCTAGGTCTTCTTGATGATCTTAACAATGCTGTGGGTTGGATAGTCTTGATCTTCATCTGATCTCAGGTTTCCTTTTCAGGTTCTTGGGGATCGTTCCAAGAGCACTGACTGCAATTGTTATCATTGTTACACACATGTTCCACTGTTCTTTGGCAAAACCCAAGAATTTCCTTATGTTTTTGCTATCTTTTTTTGCCCACTGTAGTCTGCTAGAACAGTAAAATCTACTAGATGACAAGTTATTTTCTTCATTTGATTTAAAATTCTGGTCTTCCAGATGAGATTGGGTGATATTTTTGTATCTCAAAATTATAGAGAATATTGTGAGTCTCATTTCCTTGTGCAATTCCCAGTTGATCACATTTCTTATCCTGTGGTGCCTTATCTTTTGTTTCTTTTTGTATCATTTTGCTCTATTTGCTTATTGTGTGATTAATTGTTTTCATCTCTGTCACCATAGACTTTGTGACATTAATTTAAAACTTAGCCCCAATGCCATTGAATACGTTGAAATAAGCCAAAAGTCGGCGAAAATTACTTGCCGATTATTATGCTGAAAAAAAAAAAAACAAACCCCAAGGTAGACGAGAAGCCAATTACCAGTAATGGAAAACTTTTCAGAGTTCAGATCATTGAAAGTCTGGTACACTATATTAATCATAGTCTAGATGAGATAAACCTGCTCATCATAGCTTTACGACAGAAGACGGTGAGTGTGAATCTTAAAATAATTAGGAAATTATTTTAAATCTTGTTAAATTTTGAGAAGTAATGTGTGCGATATTTGTTCCATTTTATTGAAGAAGTTCCCCAAATTTCTTATGACTTCTTTTTAATCAAAGGAAGCACTCAATTAACTTTGTTTATTATTTGAAGAATTGAATTGGTGTTGACAAAATAGGACAATATATATTGTAATTACGACTGCTTAGGAAGTTAGACTATCGAATCAGTTCTTGAAAAATAAGCTCAAACCTCATGTTGGGATTATTTATTGTAACAATGTGAAAGAGAACGTTCATAAAATATTTCATCCATTTCCATTGAAGCGATAATTGACGATCTAGTCTTGCAGACCATTGTTAGTGTAGTGAGTTCTATCTAAACAAAATGATACCGTATTTTCGTTTGCCTAGTCGGCTGGGACTGTAGAATACACCGACTGCTTCTCCACCTCCCAACGAATGTCCTGTACATGACACTAAACAATCTGATGGTGAGGTTCCAGTAATGCTGGAGCTTTGGGGAATGTGGATAATCTCCTTTATTGCTATGGCTCCCTGGTCCACTCTGGCCCGGAGTGGTAGCACCTGATAAGGATCCTATCTATGGGTTAAATGCACTAAACTGTGGTTTCTAGACTTTATTGTTTTTTTGCATTTAGACAGCGTATTTATGCTAAACTGAATTGTTTAAAATAGAACTGTTTTGACATCTAAACTGTGTATTTTTGCTAAACTGAATTATTTGAAATAAAACTGTTTTGACATTAACTCTGTGTATCACCCAGTCAGCTGGGGCTGTAGAATACACCGACTGCACCTCTGCAGAGGAATAAGAACTCCCAACGAGTGTCCTGAAAATGACACCAAACAATCTGATGGTGAATTTCTAGTAATGCTGGAGCTTTGGGGAGCACCCCTTCATTGCCATTGCTCGCAGATCCACTCTGGACTGGAATGGTAGCACCTGATAGGACCATATCAATGGGTTAAATAGAACTAACAGCATACTTATGCTAAACTGAATTGTTTGAATTAAAACTGTTTGACTAAACTGAATAGTTTTACATTGAAATGTCTTTGACTATTAAACTGTACTTACATTTAAATTGCGTGCTTATGCTAAACTGAATTGTTCGAAATAGAACTGTTTTTGACATTGAAACTGTACTTACACTAAACTGAATTGTTATATATAGAACTGTTTTGTCATTTAACTGCGTGTAAACAAAATCTATACTTATACTAAATTGAATTAGCTGAATTAGAACTAAACTAAATAGCTTGAAATAGAAATGTTTTTGACAATTAAACTGTTTACACATGCTAAACTAAATTCTTTGAAATATAACTAACTATTTTCATAAAAATTGATTTGGTGTTAAATAACCTACAAAGGTTGATATGCCATAAAACCCAAACAACCAACCAACCAATTTTCGTTTTTTGACACAGATATTATCAAATTGTGTGATGCTAATTAAATCATAAATTCATGTTAAAAGAATAAATTTACCATTACTATGGTCAGTAGAAGTATATTCAGTAATCTCCGACAAGGGTTTCTTCCTCTCATTTAAAACTCTTGATACACTGGGTGCAAAGCCCAATTGTATTACTTTTGTTTATGCTCATTAAGACATCAATGAAGTTTATTCTTTCTATCGTCTTGAGTGATACTTCATGACTGAAAATGGATACTTTGTTATTTTAAGAAAATTAAAAGGAAACTCGTGTGTAGTATACTCGGGTACATAAAAAAGTTTGTCATTTGATCCCCATTTGACTGGAAAAAACGAGACATATTGGTAAAAAAACACTCACGTTTATTTCACGAGGTGACATGTTTCTTCTTACCAGTGTTAAAAGTAAGGCAATGCGTAGCTTTGACGAGTTGACAGAAGTAAGGGGACATCTTCTCATTTATATTCCGTGGTTCCCTCAACTAAAGGTGATGGGTAGTTTACATTAAGTCCCAAACCACTCAATTTTACTACTCGAAACTCTACTGAAGGAAAACACTTTTGTCAACCATTTTTCTTTGAGTCTGGATTTTAACTGATTAGAATTCGTATCTCTTGAATACTACGTGATTGCCTGAAGCCAATTAACAAATGTCCATGCGATTCAGAACTTGCTTCGGCAATTATAACATTTGAGCTGTCACTAGTCCTTTATAACTCAGCAGATGTCCGACACATCAACCATTCAGAATGCTGAGGGTGGTGTAGTTACACATTTTTGAAGTCTGAAGTTGTATTTTTGGAATTAATAAATATTTATGTAAAAATGTCTGTGAATTTATCTTCCAATGAAAAGAAAACTGCATCTTATTGTAGTGGGTTTGACCGTACTGCTCTCAGTAGAATAATATGGTATCCTTTTTTTCGTTGGAAAAGAAAAAATCCAAATATAAAAGAAAATGTTTATTGTATGTCATTTCGAAATGAAGGAATATCGGTTTGTCGCACTGAGATAAATTATTTAATATCATTCTAACCGTTTTTTTTTGTTTATAGCGAACAATTTCATTGCGCTCGAAATTAATTATCAGAAATTCAAAGCGAAGAAATTCAAAGTTTCAAATGAAAGATAAATTTCTATGCTGTCATTTAGCAATCGTATTTTGTTCAGAAAAAACTGCACAAACAGAAAATTTAAATCTTGTCCGAGTAAATCAAACGACCATTCTGAAATGACATGCACTAAAAAGTTCATACATTCACAAATAATCTTAAAATCCTTACTCGAATGATGAAAATATTTTCCTTATCAATGAGAAATCAACGAAAATGGTCCATCTTCGTAACGAAATTGAAAATGCTCCAATACAAAACTATTACTGTTTGTTTACAACAATGAAATGTGGGTTGTGAGCTTAACCAGCCTATTTCTTTTTGAGTCAATTTTTAACCAGATTCACATTTTCCTAACGTTTCTCTTTTTAACAACAAAATTAATATTTATAACTTTCCTATCAATTTCCAATTGTCGGTTCTCATTTAGACATCGTTATCGTCGTTGTTGTTCTTTTATTTTCATGCAAACCCTTTGCCATTCTTAAATAAATGATTTAAAACTCAGAATGTCTGTCTTCGCCATATCGGCAGAACCCAATAAGAAAATACCAGAAAGAGAATAAATTCGTTTTGGATATTCTAATCATGAAATAAAGTTTTGTGTAATGGATGTCGTGACTGAACGAAACGAAAGGTTGGATAGATATTTGGAGGATAAGGCAAGATTTGGCACAATTTGTTGAACAACCAATGAGCGAGAGAGAGAGAGAGAGAGAGAGAGAGAGAGGTAAAATTATTCATTGCTTTGGGAAATGTCAATAACACACACACACACGCAGACTCACACACACACACACACACACACACACAAACACAATTGAGGACGAATGTCTAATGGAAAAGAAATGTCAAGAGGTTAATTTTATTCCTCGCAATGATTTAGTCTATCTACGTTCTGCATATTTTACCAACTGATCAAAAATACCCGAGAGACTAAAGAATCCTTCCGGGAAACATAATGGCATTCTATGAATCATCTTTCTCTCTGTTTCGTAGCTATAACCGCTCCTCAGGCGTATTAACAGCGTATTATTTTTGAAACAATATCATGTGTCGCCACGCAGTAATTACTTACTGGCTTATGCACCAGGAAAATGATTTCAACGCACGTTTCTTTCCTCAAAGGAGATTTTTAATAAATTCTTCGTATAGATCAATAAACGGTGTTAATTAAACTCGGATTTTGAGGCTTTAGTGTGTCGTCATATTCTCTCGTCTTGTGCAGTGTTTATAGCTGGAGAATTAAGATATTAATCACTTGTGCATGTAGCCTTGTGGAAATGTATTCGGTCACGGACGCAACTCTTAATTTCAAATATACTTTGTACGATTAAAGGAATTAAGAAATTGGAGCAACTCGTGGTGTAGTGGTTATCGTCGTAGGATATGGATAAGATGATCCTAGTTAATAATCCTGGATGGTGCTGTTTTCATTTCACATAAAACTAATGCTCTTGGGAAAGGTATGGATCAAACTGTTCTTCCCTGAGCTATAAGTAAATAGTTGAGCAGACTGGACTCTTCAACCTGGGTGTGGTAACTAATCTCAGAGAAGGAAAACTTTGAATTCAAACCAGTTATACTCCGCGTAAAAATTGACATTGCGTCGCATACAACTCGTGACTAAGGTGTTGAGTAAATAGATATCATTAACAGAATTTTTTGTTTATTTGGTTGTATGAAAAGCACTTTCGTTTTTATGGTTTAAAAAAATCAAATATGTGGTATTTAATGTCACGTAATGGTTTACATCTTTCGTGAGTCCGAGTTCTTCGCAAAGTCTTGATGATTACATTTGCTTCTATTTTAGAGCGTTATAATCAATATCTGGTTGTTGTTCAATTTCTGGATTTTCTCTCAAAGGAGAAGTTACTACACTTAAAACCAGTTTTGAGTAGTACGGTCAGATATTTTCTCTTCTTTCTATGAACCGAAAAATCTATAGGAAAATTCAGAGGATATGAGGCTCAATTAAAAATTATACGTTAAAATATCCAAACTATCAACTCATGTATCTGTCATTATAATATCGAAAAATTAGAGAGCTGTTGAAAAATATTGACAACAATATGGTTTGAATGGCTAATTTGTATTTGAGAAAAAGCAGTTGTAAAGAAGTTACAAGTGATCTGGGTAATACAATGTTTTGACAAGATGTAAAAAATCTAATAGGTTAGATACTGCATACACGACGTGAATATAATAATCAAACTCATTTATTTATGCCTCATACATATGTGTATGTGCTCTTTTCTTCCTATCTATCTATCTATCTATCTATCTATCTATCAAGAAATTACAAATACTCTAATTCAACCGTACGTCCAAACAGCTTTGCTCTTAACGCAGGTAAACAAGAGGTGCGTTCTGCTGAGATTGGAACTCTGGCTCCAGTGTTCTAAAAAATCATCTACTGAACCAAAACCAAACTTAGATGCAAAAACATTGTTATCATAGCAAAATTTAACGTTGAGACTTTAAATACCATAAACCAAGCTGAACTGTTAGCAACTGCAGTTTAGCATAAAATAAATATCAAATGCATACAAGATCAAAGATACTAGCATCGCGAATTTGAACTAAAATACCTTAATATCTGTTATTGAAATTTGTCTCGGCATCTGCATGAAAAAATTCCGTCTATGCCGCTATTGGAGGTAAAGGAATACTTTTCAGTCTTCGTAGCATCAAATCGCTCTATAGCATAGAAAGAATCCAACCGAGAATAATGTGTGGTTCATTTAACGACAGTTACTGCACAACAATCGTCTTGCTAGACTCCTGCAATTGTTGGTGATGAACGAACATCACCAGTTTCTGTAACGAATTTTTTTTCCTTGTCCGACATATTCCAAAACACAGCGTTCTAATCATCGGTGAAAACATAAATGCTCATATAGGCAAAGACAAGATTTATACATTCTACATACGAAACTCGTCAAGGAAAAATGGTGAATGTGTTGCGGATTTTTCTTTGAGAATTGCCATGCATGCTTTATCAATAGATTTAAAAAATGGGAGGAAAAACTACACCAACCCAAATAACCCTAAAGCACAACTAAACTATATCCCTATGAACAAGAAGTGGATAAATAGCGGTTGGAAATGTGCTGATACCTCCTGTTTTGAAGGAGTATCTTCCGATCACACAATCGTCTCAGCAAAGACTCGCCTGAGTCTACGTAGAAATAAGAAACAAACAGTTACAGCTTCGCCATATGACTGGTCTTCATTTGCCAATAGGGATATGAGCAAACAATAGGCGGTAATTGTAAGAAACAAGTTTGATACAGTTCCAGAGAAATTTAAAAGATATATTTCAAATGGGGGATATGAAAACTTTGTTACTGTCCATATATAATCAGTAACTGAGTAGATATTAACCAATTCAAGAGCCAAATATAGAGTTCCATGGAAGTCAATAGCAGTGAGTAAAAAAAGAGTTTACATCAAAAAAGCATTGCTTACTTAATAAAATAAACCGAACAAATACCAATCCGTGGAAAATTGAAGAAACCCAGAAAGAACTAGATTTTCTTAAAAGAACTCATCATCATCATCATCACCATGTCGTGCCGCCAGCACAGATATCCCTGACCCTTCCTCACCATTTCTCCCTATCGCTCATCGCCTCTGGCAGGTCTTCAGGGCTATATCCTGTATCCTCACATAACTGCTGTATGTATGTTCGGGCTGGTCGTCCTGCTTTTGCTCGGCCATATGTGAGGGTCCATAGGAGTACATCACTTATGAGCTCGTCCCTGCTTCTCCAGCAGAGTCCTGCGTGCCTGGTTTGTCTAACTTGGATAGTTTTCGTGATGAGAGGTAGGTGGCCGTATAGTTGGTGTCTTGTGGGGTGTTGCCTCCAGGACTTGTTCAATATTGCTCGCAGCATTCTTGTGTAATTTCCGTCAAGCTTTTTCTCCAGCCGTTTTGTTAGCGTCCAAGTAGTGCATCCATGTAGCAGTATCGACACGACCACTGCTTGGAAGAAACTGCATTTCATTTTATCGGTCAGGTCTGACTTCCATATGATTGATAGCCTACCGATAGCAGTCCATGTCTTCGTTAGCCGCGTGTCGATGTCTTTTTCGGTTGATGAGATACTGTTTCCTAGGTAGGTGAACTTGTCTACCAGTTTCAGAGAGGTTACGTGTTGTGTGGAAATGTCGCCCGTTTGATTAAAGCACATGTATTCTGTTTAGTGTGTATTGACATGGAGGCCGATGCCTCCGGCGGCTTGCTCCAAACTATGCAGTAGTGTTTCGGCTTGGTTGGGTGTATTTACCAGAATCGCTATGTCATTGGCGTAGTCGGCGTCGGTAATTGTTTTTGTGGGGTACCTTCTGCTTCTTTTCTTTGTCAGCTCGAAGACGTTTTCTTTGATTTTATCAATCGATGTTCTAAGCACGTAGTCTGGACATGATAAAGAGGTATGGGGCTAGCGTGTCCCCTTGCTGTACGCCTGCTACAATGTCGAAGTATTCTGTGTCTCCATCCAGTGAACGTACTTTCACTTTGGTGTTTCTATAGAGAATCGTTATTGCTGCGACGGTCTCTTTTGGTATGCCGTATGCTAGTAGGATTTGTTCCATCTTCCCTCTGTGAATGGATTCAAAGGCCTTGGTAAAGTCGACAAATTGTAATATCACCTGTAGGTTTTTTGCTCGTACGCCTTCAAGGATTCTACGGATGGTCAATATTTGTGAGGTCGTGGATCTATTTCTTCGGAAGCCATTTTGGGTTTTCCTGAGAATGTTGTCAATTTTGGGTTCTATGGGGTCGCGTAGGAGGGCATTGTAAATTTTGGCTGCTATGGATGTGAGTGTTATATCTCGATAGTTCTGTACCAATCCGAGGTCACCCTTTTTAGGGAAGGAGAGGATGCATCCCTTCACCCATCTGTCTATCGGATTTTGATTATAGACTGCGTTGCATTGTCATCGAATTGTCTGATCTTTCCGACTTCTGGGGGAATCTCGTCAAGCCCTGGGGCTTTCCTATTTTTGAATTTTCTAAGAACCGAGTCGCGTTCTTCTTGAGTGAACGGTCCTAGTTTTATGTCCAATTGCTTACTAATAATTCTGGTGATTGGTTCATGTGTAACTTTCGGTGGGTTTCCAAGTAGATTTTCGAAATGCTGTTTCCACAGTTTTATTCTTTCTTGTTGGTTTGTAGCTTTCAATTTAGCTTTGGCTGAGTTCTTCCTTCCTTTCAATTCGTTTATCGTTTGCCAGGCTATCCTAGATTCTACTGAGTCTCTAATCTTATCTATATGATTTTGTACGTATTCTGTCTGTTATTTTAGATATATGCTTGCTTATTCATTTTTTGCCTTTTTTTAGTTTTAGGGCATTTGCGTTTGTTGGGTTCTTCCTAAAGCTTTTGGAGGCAGTTTTCACGTCTGCACGTTTTTCCGTTGCCGCAAACGTTTCCCATGGGACTCTATATTTAGTTTTAGGTTTTGTTGGAATACGATTCGCTGTTGCCTCGAGGTACACGTTGACGAAATTCTCATATTCATCATTTGGGGTACCTTTTTCCGTCTTCCCCTGTAGTGTCTCGAATCAGTTTCTTAATTCTAATACATATCTATAATATCTCTGTTGTTAAGAAGGGCCCAGTCATAGTGTTTGGTGGTCGCTGTTCGTGTGGCTTTTTTTCGTAGGCTTAGTCGTATTTTTGCCGTGACTATTCGATGATCGAAGGACACATACTCGAAAGAGGAGTATGCCTCGCATTTCATCGCGCTATTTTTCCATTTCTTGTTTATAAGGACGTAGTCTATCTGTGCTTTCTTATTGTTCGCGTATGTATAGGTCCATAATTTCCCCTTCCCTTTTTGATAGTTTGTATTGAGGCATGTTAGTCTATTTTCTATCATGAAATCTATCAGACGTTGTCCATTCCTATTTGACGTGTTGTGTAGGCTGTATTTGTGGTTTCCGTTTTTCCCGATTTGGGCATTCATGTCTCCGCCAATGACTAGCACGTTGTGTTTCGGAATTTTACGCACTAGGGAGGATCGTAGAAGGCGAGCAGTTCAGTTTCTTCACTAAAATTGGCAAGAGATGATTGTTGCTCTGGGATTGCTACTATCATCCTAGGTTGTATTCTCTCAATACTATTAAGTGATTTTAGCGCTCTTGGTTCTATAAGTATGCCTACACTTCTACCGTGACATTGACAGAGTTTTACCACGCTGATACAGTGGCTTGCGTCCATCCATTGCCTGTATTGTGATATTTGATATCGTTGTTGTGCGTGTATCTGTGTTCTTGTATGCATATTATGTCTATCTTATGTTTTACGGCCGATGCAGTCAGCTCGGGTAGTTGACCTATTCTATTTAAGGTTCTAATGTTAAATGTCGCTATTTGTATTGTTTGTTTGCATTTTAGAAGTTTCTGTTGTTTGAGCTCTGTAGCTGATTTTTCGAACATTGAGGCCAGGGCCCCAACCTCAACAAGACGCACCTCTTTTTTACCTGCGCGAAGAGTGATGTGGTTTATGTATGTGGTTTGAGTGTGGGTCATGGTTATCTTTTGATGGCTGTTTTTATTCTCATCTATTGAAGCCTCTCTTATAGTTCCCCGATCGAACTGACAATCCTGAGCATTGAGCTGCGAGACTCATACTGTTATATAGTCATCTACAGCATCACAACGACACAATAATTAAACAGACGCAAGGACAAAGATGCAAGGAGAAAGGACGCAGGAATGAAGGACGCAAGAAGACTTCTTTATAAAATATTTTACCTCTCACTTTATTTGTAAGGTTTTGAAAAGGGTTACTCAAAGTTTGCGTGTGAGAAGTAGCTGGGGACCGAACGTTACTGAAATATTTTGACCCCGAAGTTGTGGCCGTCAGCGTTGTGTCTTTCTCGTCCTCCATGGTTGCTCAACCGGACCCTGGAGTAAACTCTTCTGTGTGCTGGCTTTCCTTACTACATCGCGTCTACTTCCGTCTTCCATCGTACTGCTTGCCCTCCTTCTCGCCTATCTCCCACTGTCCTCAATTCGTTGGCCTTATATTACCTTCAAACTCCCACGCAGTAATATAGACACGCCTCAACGCCTACGCAACCTCTTCCGATTTCCAGCGACCGGGATGTGTCACTTCCTTCCGGTGCACCACCTTGAATGGTATTTTGGGCCGGGTCAAAAGGTCAAAACGTAACAATCCTTCATTAATTATTTTTCAAAATTCCACATGTGGAATTTTCTTCACGTTCGTATATTACTTAGAAGGCGACCTTCTCTCTATATAACACTTGCCCGGCTAATTATTATCTAAATTTGTCTTACTATATTTGCGTGGTTGGCCATCTTAGCATGTGTGCATCAAGGTACAGTACGGATGCATGCTTTATCCTCTCAACACAACGGGCCCTCCATAATTCCTTGAAGAAATTTCAAAACCCTAAAGGACCATACTCTGGTCCCATATCTTGGTCACAAACTTAGTGACCCTGGTCATTCCAGCAATACATTTCGCCTGGATTCCTCATGACCACACTCCAGTTCTTTGCTCAACAGGTTCCTACCTGGAGTAACCGGAGAATTTTATAAACTATAGCATAATATCTCCAATGCCCAAAGCATCCCCCATAAATCCACAAAAATCATGGCCCAAAATAAAGTATCCCAATACATCCGAATGTAACCCAATCTGACACGCATGCTGTAAACCACCTAAAATAGTCCACGCAAAATACTAATTAGCAATGTGTTACCCATTTTTTTTCATTAAGTTTCTGTTTCCATGCCCATTGGTTTGCAAGCCCTTGAGGAAACATGCTTTACCTGATCAACCCCACGCCGGGTTTCTTTTCAATTTAATAAGGAACCCTCGTGGCTACCAATATATAGGCACCTCGCCTTTCCCTGATTCGTTTCGTTTCGCAAAATCACACACGAATCCAAAACATCATCGTGACTGAAAGACTCGGACATCATCCACAAAATATTGGAGTAGGCCACGCCTTTTTAACTTTTATTCCATCCTCGGAACTCCAATCTAAAAAAATAGAAGCCTCCATAGGCCATTGCAACTTCGATAGAACTGCTTTCTTTGCCGTCTACCCAACAACAATCTTTAACCAATTGGATGAATGTCTGTCCTATTCTCGTGTCAGCCACCTATTCTCTCAAAAACAGAACCCCACCAAAATATTTCCTATTCCACGAAAACCCCAAATTCTAAAAAAAAAATTAGAATCGATATAATTACAATTATTAGTAAACCTAGTATAAAATCCTCTGTTAATGGTTTTCGTCAAATTTCATAATATGAACAGTAAAAAAAAATTCTAATGTCGCCTTTAAACTCAAACTCGAAAAGTTTCACTTTACAACAAGTCAAAACAATATTACAATCACAGTTCAAAAATGTTCAGTTTTCTTTTCTTTTTTTTTTTTCAATCTATGTACTGTCTATTTAAAAAAAAATGTTCGTTCTTTCTTTCTCTCTTTTTTTTTTTCTTCATATGCTGCGTTCAACAATATTCAAGTGTCTTTTCTTTCTTTTTTTCTTTTTTTTTTCATCTTCATTGTCCTGTACCTTTTTTTCTTTTTGTATTTTTTTCTGTTTTCATTTTGTTTTCTTTTTTTAAATTTTTTTTTTCATAATAAATTGCTCATTCAATGTCTCTTTTTTTTCTAACCTTATCTCTACCTCTCCCTGTCCTTACCTTAATACTATAACTATAGGTTCGCTTCCCAATTTATTCAATTTCGATCTATAGTACCATAAATTAAGTCTGATTTATAATAAAACTTTTTCAATAGCTTACGAGCATTCTTCTTTTTTTTCTTTTTTTCTTTTTTTCTTTGCGCAACATATCCCGGGTGTTTTTTTTTTGTTTTTTTTAAGCAACCCAAACTTTTATCAATTTCAGCCAACAATATTTCCCAATTCAAAATATTTCCTAATCCGAATCTGCGAATCTTCGCCACACCTGGTTCCGTCAAAATTCTGCGCACCTCTTAAACATATTCAAAACCCTGTTTCAAAATATCTTCCCCAATAACAATCTCAAAACTCCACTCAGGGGGGAACTCACAAAATTCCTGTCTGCCACGTCAGACATAAAAAACATCTGTCTCTTAGTTACTCTGCCTCCTCGGCGAGACCATTTTCAATGAACACGGACCATGACAAGTCCATTAATTCGTATCAACAACTCTACTGGCACAGGCACCAAATCGCACATGTTATATACTCACATAATAAATATGTTTATATACACATATACATGTTCATGCAGCATCCTAACGACACAATAATAGATAGACGCACGATGATAAAGTCGCAGGAATAAACGACGCACGCAGGAAAGAAGACGCAGGAAGACTTCTTTATAAAATATTTTACCTCTCATCTTTATTTGTAAGTTTCGAAAGGCTTGTTCCAAGTTTGCGTGTGAGAGAGAGCTGGAGACCGAACGTTACTGAAATATTTTGATCCTGAAGTTATGGCCGTCAGCGTTGTGTCTTTCTCGTTCTCCATGGTTGCTCAACCGGACCCTGGAGTAAACTCTTCTGTGTGCTGGCTTTCCCTACTACACCGCGTCTACTTCCGTCTTCCACTGTACTGCTTGCCCTCCTTCTCGCCTATCTCTAACTGTCCTCAATTCGTCGGCCTTATATTACCTTCAAACTCCCGCGCAGTAATATAGACACGCCTCGACGCCTACGCAACCTCTTCCGATTTCCAGCGACCGGGATGTGTCACTTCCTTCCGGTGCACCACCTTGAATGGCATTTTGGGCCGGGTCAAAAGGTCAAAACATAACAATACGTCCAGGACCAGGTTAAGCATTGCGTTTCGCTGTAAAAGAGTTTATTCGCATACCTTTAGGTCGATCATGCTACTTCCCATGGGTATGTAAAAAAAAGAACTATTAGAATACATTCAAGGCCAAATCAATAAAATCAGATTCAGTTTTGTTTGGTTTTATGGCATATCAACCATTGTTGGTTATTTAATGACAAATCCTGTTTTTATATATATAATAAATATATGATTTGTAAACATATTTTTAGATACACACAGTTAAAGGACCAAACTGTTCAATTTCTATAAAGTTAATTCAGCATAAATCGTTAAATGGTTCCAAGTATTGCCATGTATCGCTAACAATTCGATTAAACATCAGTCATTTGTTTAGACACAGTTAAATGATCAAACAGTTCTATTTCTAACAATTCAATTTAGCACGAATCATTTGTTTGCAGTTAGTATGAATGTAAAACAGTTCTATTTGACTCATAGATAGGACCCTATCAAGTGCTACCACTCTGGGACAGAGTTGACCAGAGAAAGATGGCAATGAAGTGGTTTTTCGCATTCCCCAAAGCTTCAGCATTACTGGATCCCCACCATCAGATTGTTTAGAGTCATATCTAGGACACACTTGTTGGGGGGGGGGAGTCTTACTTCTCTACAGAGTTACAGTCAGTGTATTCTACAGCCTCAGTCGACTGGGATATAATAAAATTAGAAAATCGCTTGTAGACACGCAATCACAATTATTATGGCAGACTAAACTAGACTAAAAGCTGTCAACCTAGAAGAGAGACTTCAGAAGTGGGAAGAACATTTCAAGTATTTGCTCGGAAACACGGCTGAAATCACTGACAAATCTATCCACGAAAGAACTTGACACACTACAGAAAAAATTAAAAATAGGAAAGTTGCGGACCTCGACGAAATATCTAATGAAGAAAATTTGACGTCATACTTCGATTATACAACGCAGTATGTACACAAAAACCCCCAGAGAAATGGAGAAAACGCTGTAATCTTCCTTACCCAAAGAAAGGCGACATTGGAATCACTAAAAACTTCAGAGTTATAACTCTTATTGTTATCGATGCTAACGTCTATTATGCCATGCTTCTTAGTCGAATCTGACCTGAAATCATGGAAATTCCAAGGAAAAATCAGAACGGCTTTCGGAAAAATCAATCCACATCATCAGAGACGCTGACTATCCTTCGAATCATTGAAGGAGTGTATGCAAAAATCTCGATACAACTCAAATGTTCGTTGAGTTTTCTAATGTCTTCGATTCCATATACAGAGGAAAGATGGAGGAAATAATTCTTGCGCGAAGTCTCTGCAAAGAAACTGTTACTACTTTAAAGATGCTTTACAAAAATATAAACGTAAAGATTTGCTCTCCTGATGGCAACACAGATATCTTTAGTATCGTCACTGAAGTTTTGTAAGGAGATACATTAACACCATATATGATTATAATCTGCTGAGCTTACGAACTTGGAATGTCAATAGATGTTATAAAAGAAAACAGTTTCGCACTAAAAAAAGACAAGATATAGAAACTATGATAGAAAAACTACGCAGATGATCTTGTACTTTTCACAAATACATTTGTCCCATCCGCTACTGCATAGCCTGGATTAAGTGATGTAAACATCCGTCCACTGAAAGCGATGACTGATATTGACAGGTTATCGATCATATGGAAATCTGTTAATTGCTTTTTTAAGTTTTCTCGGAAAGGCAGAAAATTTACCATTTAAGACAAAGTTGTTTTCTTATTTTTCGCTTTTGGATCTTTATTTCATTGGTATTACGCAAAATTCTTCGATTTGATTTCGACGGTCGGGTCTAACCGTTTACCTCAGATCTCTATCAAAGTTATGAGTGTTCGTATCCGGAGGTTTGTGATTTCTGCTTTGTAGTTACCCTGACCTCATCCTCTACTTGTCTAACGACCCCAGATTGCTCTCAGTCGGTTCTGACTTCTGACTTTTTTCTACTGTTTTTATTTGTCTTATGCACTGTTCTCCAGATCATTTTCTGCTATTCTCCTGACAATTCTTCTAACTTCACTTGCATACTATGATTTAATAATGAAAATTTTATCGCTTCATTGGATTTGTCTAACAAAATTACATAGATTCTGCTCGTTTGCATATGTCTGTTCAAAGAATCTCGGTTGTCAAAGTAAATGACAGTAGCATTTTCGAATATCTGTTATTCTTACTATTTTATTTATTTACGTTATTTTCCTGACCAACAGCAACTTGTCTTTTAAACTAATTTAAAAGTTTGTCACGCTGAGATATATCCTTGCCTCCAAGTTTTATTTTAAAACTTTTGAGGGTAATATGCTCTCTGTTTCACATATCTATCTATCTATCTATCTATCTATCTATCTCCACCATTAAAGGATTTATATTTTACACGCATTAACCTGTATATATAATAATTTACTGTAATCCAACTATTTCATCTATGCGTTAAATCTTGGGTAAATCCAAATACATATTCGAGTTGTTGTTTTTTCTTTTCCGTCCGTGTATAAATATTGTATGAATGTATATAATATAAATGTTCACCTTACCTCATGGTAAGGAAATGTTCTTGAGACTTAGTCTTAAAATTACGAATTGAAAAAGATTAAATTGATGATAAATAATTGACGGATGTGTTACGAGTATAAGTATTTAAATGAAGAAATAATCGAAACGAATTTGTGTAATCAGCGAAAATTTAAAAACAAAAACGTCACACAATCTTCGCCCTGTTTCCAAATATATTCAAGCCAAATGGGAAAATGTTTCTGATTATTGCATTTTGCAAATTGCTTGATTATTAAATACTTAAAACTGTAAAATGCGATGAAAATTTTCTTGTAGCAAGAGAATTAATTTGAGATTTATATGTAAAAGAAAATTCCATTTAGACCTTCATTAAATAAGGTTTTCTGCACATCATCGGGTGTTCTTTTTTTACATTTGTTTTTGAAATAATTTCGATTGATTGAATTTGGAATTTCTTTTACTTAAAAATATTCAACGATGGCATTCCAATACTTACGGTTGTTACCAGAATATTATAACAAAGAGACGTGATTGTCAATTCCCCCTCAATCTGTTTCATGTTTTATACATTGTCAGCTTTTATTGAGACAAAATGACTGAGTTGAGGAGTGTTACTCTCAATGGTTTCGAAACGAGCTTCAATTGATATTTTTAAAGGCATCAATACAAGATTCAATCAGGCAATAATCAAATTCGAAACCGCACAGCCAGCAACAGTCTACTAAAGCAATGATTTAATTTCTTTATTTGATTGATTTTAACAGCATTTCAACTCGTCTAGGGTTATTTCAAGCCTAGAGTTGAGCGAATCACGTTCATTGTAGGATTGTGTTAACATTTTTTGTGTAGCTATTTCTTTTTGTACATAATTGTATAGTTTAAAAGATTCCTATTTAATACAAATAATTTTTAAACCAATCCATTTATAAACAGATCCACCAACAGATGGGACCTTATCAAGTTCTACCACACCAAGTCAGGGTGGATCTGGGAGTAATGGCAATGAAGGAGTTCTTCTAGCTTCCTAGATCTCCACAACAAGTCTCAATATGAGATACAGTTTAGTGTTATATCCATCCAGAATCCTCTGTTTTTGAGATCTTACTCCTCTGGAGAGGATACAGTCAGCATATTCTAAACCATGCTGATAGAGCGATTACTTTATTTGATGATGTACTTTTATTCTAACTCATGCCATTTTATGGCCCAAATGTCATATTAGATATTCTGTTAAAAACAAAAAGAATGATAGAAATCACCCAAATTTTTCGCAAGACGTTGTAAATTATTTGTCTTGACATCTAAACGAGACCAGAACTATAATAATAGCTTTCTATAAAAAGAACACTCTTTTTATTTGAATAGAAAATATTGAGTGACACCAAAATTTTATCGAAAACTTATCAATAGATGGCATTAGATGTGTCTAGTTTTTACAAATATCATTAGGAATAAACTAAATTTTAAGAATATTTAATATGAAACTCAACGAAACAATTTTCACAGTTTATCGAGAAATTTTATAAAGATTTTGCTGTTTCATTCTGAATACTCCACGATCGGTTTGATTAGTTGAGTTTGATAATGAAGCCAAATTATTATTTGAGAACAATCATCGTGATACGACATGTGGAGATAACCAAAAAAAAGAACGGATATCAAAATCAAGAAAAACATTTGAAGCAACTTAATTATGTAAGTCACTTTCATGTATTAATTCCATATAAGTTAAGCAAAAAAACAAAACAAAACATATGACATCACATTTGTGTGTGAGATTCGCTAATCAAACGTATTAGAAATATTTAGCTGTTAAAGCAAATTTTCAGGGTGATGAAAAGTGAAATGAATAACCGTGAATCAAAGATTTGTCAATACCCAAAGACAATGATGCTGAGTATATTGTAGAACTGGAAGGAAGAACTCTATTATGAACTTGTTACTGAGAATCAAACGTTTGATTCAAACTGGTACTGTTCTTAATTCGGCTAAATACGGGATGGAATCAGTGAAAGTGTCCAGAATTTGTTCAGAGAAAAGATATAATAATTCCCCAAAATACTGCCAATCTGCATATTTCTTTGGTGATCAGGCAACAATTACAACAGTTTGTTTAAGAAATTTTCCTTCTCTGATTATCAGCGAAAAAAACAATTTTTTGGGTCTCTGTCGAATTTTATTAATGAAAGCAAAGATTTATTCCCTTACAAAAAAGTATTTGAGCTGTTCTTTGGTGAGAAAGAAACTTTTGATAGAATGAAGGTATGAAGTTACCTAAAATCTGGCAGAAGATGATTAAAGATGTTAAATATAAGTATTGATCCCAATTAGATTAATTAAAGATTGCATGTTAATATAAAAACAAACAAGAAATAATAAAACAAAACAACAAAAAATACTGTGTATTGCCATTCATTTTAACTTAAATTAGACGAACTATTTGCATTATTTAGTAGAATTGATTTTTCTTTGTTGATGTACTTCTGAGACTAATGAAAAAAAATCCTTTTTTCATAATTCAATATCATCAGTATTCATTTTATTGTTGAAGTTATTATTATATCGATTATATAAAACTAATATAGTAACTATTAAAAAAATTATGAAATTATTTCCGTATATATATATATATATATATATATATATACATATATATATATATATATATATAAAGCTTTAATGGCGTAGACACAGTCAGCAGCGGTAGTTAATTTCATGCCTATGCGATTATTGGTATAGGGATTACTTTGGAGGATATTCAATCATATCCCCACTAAACAAGGATCAATATTAGCATTAGTAAATCCATGATATGCTAATATTTTTAGAGACAATTGAAGGAAAGACAAGTTAAGCTCAATTACATTCAATAACATTTAACCTTTTATGCATATACCTTTGGTAAAGTGTCTTTTGGCAGAATAATACACAGAGTGTTCCATGAGCAAGCAGTGTGTGGTAAGGGTAAAAAAAGGCTTTCTTGACAAGTGTACATAATATAGCTATGTGGGTTTTCAATTCTTTAACGGGCAAAGACAATGTGTCTACTGTTTAAAGAACAAAAGCCAAAATAAGTCGAGAAGGGATTCCTGATTGACATATGACACCCTACAGGCCCCAACTGAACATGCAAATTATTTAAAGGAGATGATTATTTGTTGTATTATTATGCAATTATCATAATAATGATATATATATATACATATATATATATATATATATATATATATATATATATATATATATATATATATGCATTCAAAATTAAATATCTTATTAGATTTTCTAAGTTCTAACTTATCATTCCAAGGATCGAACCCAAACAATTTCGATTAAGTTGTATCAAGTCTACCCAATGTGCTTCACTTTTAATTGATTTATGTTCACTTATAATCGCATTTAAACCACATATCTTATTCAGAATTCTAATTCTAGTTTCAGTTGGATTAAACATCAAGTCTGTAGTCATCCTCACCATTAATCTAAGTGCTTATAATTTGATAGATGAGGTCAGAACGTTTTGACTGTTGCCTCTCATCACGTGCATGCAATTTGTCCCTTTGTAAATATTCAGTGTGACCAAAACTATTTCCTATGTGCAGGAATTCGAGAATGGAAATTCTGTTTTTTTTTATCTTGGTTGAATTGCCTGAATGGAATTACTAAATAATCCTATTCATTATGTTGATTGAAATAAGTTGTATCGTTTTTATTGTATTCAACTTTGAGATAAGTTAATGTTCACAATTCGGATTCGAAACTGGATTTAAGTTTGTTGATACTAAATCGTAGTCATTTTTGTTTAGAAATTTAAATTGCTAATTACTGTATTCCATATAGTCCAATGATATAAGGGTTTCTTAAGCTAAGTTTATACTGACACAAAACTAAAAGAACACATATTTAAGAAGATTGAGTTGCTTTACATTCCACATTATTCGGCGCTAAAAACATCTGCATTTCAGTTGTTTTTTTTCTTACACTGACCAGTAGGAAAGTATTTAAACTCGAAGCAGGTTTATGTTATTGACTAAGCCTGGCACGATTGTAAATCAGATTAAACTGGAAGAGGAAGATTGTACTGTGCCAAGATTTCAATCTGAAATTATTAGCGTGTTTTACGAATCCGAAGTTAAAATTCAGGTTTTATTTAGACTCAAACATGTCACTGGTGCTGATTTATCCAGAATTAAGCCGAGCTGATAATTTGTTGAGAGACGTTGGAACGACACAATCTCAAAAAGTTATTATCGGTTACATAGTATTTATTTATTTTACTCGACAAAAGAAGAAAAAAAGACGTTATAAAGTCTTTTTTCCTGAATATTTTGGTCATTGTCGCAGACAGTAGAAGATATGACTAACTACAAGATCTCCGAGAATTGAGTGGAAATATTATCAGTAGAACAAAACAAAACATCGTTCCCTCAGCAAAGAGTATTTTGTGATTTTTTCTCGCCAGAAAGCTTAAAAAATCTCTTAGTGTTATTGTTTTGGAACTCCTTCATAACACGAGAATCTTATTCAAAGTTCGTAAGCATTAAAATGCAATTTTTATGTTGCTTAAAACATTCGGCAACGTGACAGATCTTTTAACGAACGACAGACAGAATCAGAACCTGAGGCAAAGAATGTTTCATGCAATATTTAAATCGAACGCACACATAAAACGTGCAGTGACTGTTCATAGGACTGTCTTTGAGAAAGACCAAAAAAATTTGCGAAAAAATCAAAACAAACAAACAAACAAACAAACAAACAAACAAACAAACAACAAAAACGCGTGTTTTCAGACACATTCTTAATTATGAAGACTTTGAAATCATAAAATCGCATTTTCTATCGTTATTTTTCGTTTGGAAACTGAAAAAATCTTTCATCTTATCTTAGACTATTCTTATCTATATATCTATCGATCTATCTATCAAACAACGTGGTCAGCATCATTCATCAATCAACCATGGAGAATGTCTTTATACTTTCCCGTTCCAAGTAAAATAATCTCATTTGGCAATTAAAATTTTTCAACTCGCAACAATAAACGAAGAACTTTAAAATCTTTATTCAAATTCAACATTTTTTCGACCTTGTTTATGAAAATTTTGGAACGAAAATTTGCGTTTTTCTGTTTTGAAAATTATCAATTTGATTATTTTAATCAGACTCAATTTTTTCTCAGATTGGAACTGGGAAACAATTTTAAATTCCACAGGATTACTAGATCAAAAATATATCAATAAAGAATAATACATGTCACATGATGTTTTGTATAGCATCAACTTTTTCAGTCATTGAAAATCACCTCCCGAGTTGAAAAAAAATCCTGCAAGAAAGGAGATTATTGAAGAAAAATTCTAATGAGCATAGCTTACTCTTTCTTTTGTTTTTTGTTCAAAGTTTTCATTATTATATTTCGAATTCAAATTGTATGGAATAATTCTTTAAGTATTTCACCTTTTTACTTAAAAATATCTGAAATCATTTTTTTCTAAGAAAAGAAAATGTTTCATTTTCCTTTTTTGTTTTTCAATGAATACTTCTTCGAGAAACCAAAAAATATTCCTTGCTATTTACAGCGATTGTTTTCTTTCTCGAAAGACTTGGCTGAATGGAATTTTGGATTTTTTCAGTATTAAAACAAATGAATTCCTTCTGCCTGGAAGCCATTTCTCATGATTGAAACTATTTTGGGGGTTATGAATATGAATCTCAATATATTCGTCATTTACAGCAAAAAAAAATTTTTCTTTCTTTTCTTTTCTTTCGGAATGATGAACCAGATAATAATAATAATAATAATAATAATAATAATAATAATAATAATAATAATAATAATAATAATAATAATAATAATAAAGGAGAAAAAGTTTACACACAGATATATTGGAAATGTTAGAAAAAACTTTACAAATGCAAACATACGCACAAATCCTCACACATATATGTTATTTCATACTCACGCATATATATAAATGTATAATCTATTGTATTAATGCATACATTATCTATATTTTATCAAAATATTCCTATATTACTATATCATCTCTTCTTCTTTCCTTCTTGGAGAACTTTTCACTTTTTTTTCTTCTTGTCTGTTTATATGGCACAAATGGACATCAAAAAAGAAATCTAAAGGAAATAGAACATAGCCGTTAATATGAAACATTCTTACTGAATCTGAATTGAAACTTTACTTGTCAATTGTTTACACTCGTATAAATGTGAGATTAACTATTTTAGCATTGGATTTCAAGCATTTAACTTGTATTGCTTTGCTCTTATTTGATAGAGATTAAATTATGCTGGCTTTTCAAGTCATTTAAAAGTATGTCTTCACTCATTACACAAAAAATTAACCTTGACCTATGTATGTTTCATGCAAGTCAAAACTTATTAATAACAATTTGTATAAATCAAAATAGATGCTTTGATGCAGAAACATATCTTTGTGCTGATTTTACCCTAAAGGTTTGTTATTATCAAGAAGAATTATGTCTTGGAGATATGAAAGCTGTAAAGAATTTGAGGGAGAATGAGATTGAAGTTGTAAGAATTCGTCTAAGTGGTTTACATTTTCTTTCGAATCAATGCAAAATGTTTGGCGGGAGAAAAAAACTACCAATATATTATTATAAAGAATATTTCAGAATAAGACAAAATATAAGGTAAAAAAACTCACTGTCGCGTCCCATGTAGACAATCTGAGTTCCCTCGAAACGTCGGCATCGTCTTTATGACGCTTGGTTAACCACTTCCCCACAGTGAAGACTCTGAAGACAAATTACTGGTGTCAGCAGGTTTTATTCACTGTAGAAAAGTGTGAAAAGGTTTTGTTCCGTATTCTAAATTTAACCCGGAGAAGGAGAGATCTGTATGTTGTCTCGTTCAGATTTGGGAGGAAAGGGCGTAGGCTGAAAGACCTTGAACCAGTGTCAATTTAAGGACTAGACCTACTGTTAAAAAGGGTTGCTAGAGGGAGGTAACTTTAGAGTGATATTAAGCTATTATGTGTAACATGAAACACACTAAGAAAATATTTTGGGGAAATTGTTTGGGACAAATTGGCATTCTTGGCATATACTAATAAAGAGTTTAAGGACGGTCTAATAACTGCAATAGTTGGGTATTTATAAATTGTAACAATGGTCGGTGTTTGTTCGGTAAAGTTTGAGAATTTGAACGCTAATTTTTGAAAAAGAACACTTAGGTAACTGGTGCAACTAATCTTCCAAATTACTGTGTACACCATATTCTAGATTTAGTAAATATTGTGCTTTGCATGTGAATATGTTCTTAAAAACAATTATTAGTTTCTAACTTTTAGCTTCCTGCTTGCGACAATCGAAATATATAGGGATGATAAAATCAACCAATGTCATTAATTATTTTATCGGTCCTTCTTTTATCATGGAAGAAATTTTATTGGCTGCTGCAGATATATTCTATTATTGTTCTTTTTACTTTTTTCTTGATTCATAAACATCTTATTAACAATCAAGTTAGAACAAAAAAAAAGAAAAAAGAAAAGAATTTGTTACACTTCAATTCGTTTAAATATCTGGGACTAAATAGCCTTTTTTTCTTGAAAAGAACCGATTGAAGGCCTTCTTGATCCAGAGTGTTCTCTTAAAGTGCAATGGATTATCAATTTTTTGCGTCTTGCAGAGAAACTTGTCACCTCAGTGGCTCCAACTGTTTAAAGACATCTAAAAATTCCTAGAATCAAAACTGGAATCGATATTTTGTATACACAGATTAGTTTAAACTATAGAAAGCCAGGTTTACTATATTCGTGTCTGAATAATGATGCTATGAATTTATATGAATGAAAGATTTTGCTTAAAAATGTAGGAAATTTTTTAAAAGTTAAGATCGTTTTGTTATTAGGAATAAATGCAAAATAAAAATCAGTTCTATGGATGAATATTCAATCAAAACATAATCTCGCATTGCGATGCATTTGATTGTTAATAAACTTGAAATTACCTTCTATCTGATGATAAAAGTTATGAGGAAAACTGATAAACTGCTTCAAAATCTGATTCTTAAATTTCTTAATGGATGAAAACTTCAGTCGACAATTTGTTTCATTTCCGGAAATCAAATATAATCTAGCTTTGAAGTATAACCGTGTTTTAACATTATAATTCTATCTAAAACTAGACCCCAAATCACACACACACACACACACACACACACACACACACACACACACACACACACACACACACACACACACACACACACACACACAGAATAAAAATATTGTGATTCTATTGCGTCAATTTTGAACGCACCTTTTTCTTAATTCTTGCCAAATTCCCAAGATTGAAAGAAATACTTCATCTTTTAAACAGAAAAAGAAAAAAAAAATTGAAGGAAATAAGATTTGCGTTAAAAAGAAATTGGGTCTTTGTTTGAGGATATTCTTGAAGAATTTTATTCGCTCGATCTTTTCCCTCTTTTCTCATGGGAA
>OY757915.1:121365665-121638165 GCA_963585895.1 Sepioteuthis lessoniana | reverse complement strand
TGTGCTGTTATTTAAAGAGATTCCGTTTCTTACTTCAGGCTTCTTCGTAGCTATGTCAATTCGTGTGCTATTTTATCAGTTTTTAGCTTGAAGTATCCGTATAGTTGCTTTTTCTTCCCATTTTTTTTTCTCTGGATCTTTTGATTACCATTTTCCTGTTTGTTCTTAATCTATTTCTCTTGATGGTGTTATTAGCTACGGTTACCAGTCTTTTCTTGGTCTTTTACTGTGAATTCTTTATTTCTCTGCATTGTTATATCTACAGTCTTCACTCCTTTTCTTGTGACATAGAGAATGTCTGTATAAAGAAAATCAACAGGTCTTTAAATCAATTATCGAAATTTTACCTATTAGTTGGATGGCAACATCTTTCAGTGTTCGGGGGTGGGGAAATAAGCAGATACCCATCAGTCAAACAAGTTTGATATTTACTTAGACCAACACAAGACGTTAAAAAGAAAGTTGATAGATTAAGATACATCATCTTCTCACGTATATGTATGTGTATATGCGTGTGTGCGTGTGTGTATGTGTAAGACAGGTTTTCTTTCTTTAATATTATAATTATAAATTCTTTTATTTATTTTCCCATTGTTTACTTCTAATTGTGGTAATCTCATCGTTTTTTCCTTCTTATTAATCTTTTCCAAGCGAATCGTATTTCATGGGAATCGCCCTTATAATGATCTCAATAACCAACTTTGTTATCAATTACTCAGTTCTATTTCTTCACTTGAGCAGAACGATCGCCCAGTGGATTGAAATGTTGCAATGGAAGTCCAGCTTGTAATAAGCTGGCAATATTTACGAGCATTGATCACACATTTTTGGCAGTACATCATGTCCGTGTAGCAAGTCGTATGTTTTATATTTGAATTCATATTATTTATGCCTTATCATTATTCAAACTGAATACGAAAGAGCATGGAGGGAGTCAAGACACGAAATCGCGCCATAAAGCATTCACAAGTCAGCCATATTTAATGAAGAAAAGATTTAGCAGGAACCGAATCTTACAGACAGTTTTTTTTGGACACAAAAGATTTTGTTTCAGAAACAAAGATAAAAAAAATGTGAGTGTGTTTTATTTGTACAAGTTACTAACAAAGAAAATTTGCACATGTTATATCAGGATGAAAATGGTGGTTTAATATATATATATATATATATATATATATATATATATATATATATATATATATATATATACGATATTTCAACTCTAAAATGAAATAAGGTAAATTAAATTCACTCATGACTCCAAGTTTCACGTATCCAGTATCCACGTGAGCTTGTATCAATTCAATTAACTTGAAATAAACAAATAAGTAAATATATCTATATCTTATGCAATATTTAAGTTATGAATTTATTTCCGTAATCATGTAGCTCAATCTGACGCCAAATTATAAAGAAAGGACTAAGTGTTGATATCCTTTTCATAATTATTTTGGAAATTATATTAGGACTGCAAAGTGTTGTTCTCGACTATAGTCACATCTACCGAGATTTCATCAGTGTTGGAATCCCAGATCATCAAATATTTCGGATCTTTTCTTTTCCAACATATATTCTCACTGGGACGGCCCCTGACAATCGATCAACTAGTGGTTCGCCCGACAGAACTTTCTTTCTCTACTTCCCTACCCTTTAAATAGATGTGTAAGATCTGCCCAATATATTTTGGCATACTTTTTTCTCTTCTTTTTCTTTTTCTCTTTCCCCTATCTTTTTTCCCTTCTCCTTTTTCATTTTAATAGACCCGTCCGCTACACTTCGCTTTTTCTTCTCTTCCTTTTTTTTTTCTCTAAACGTTGAATTCGTCAAAAAACCCTACATAAATACATATACACACATAAACACACACAGATATATATACACACACACATACATATGTCGTTTTCTACTCCTTTATCTCTTTTTCCTCCCCTTTCTCTTTTTCACATACATACACATATATATATACACATATACATACACAATTACATACGTATATTTACAAATAATAAATGAATAAATAAACTAAAATAAAATAATAAAAGTAAATAAATAAAATAATCAAGAACTAAAAACGTATGGAGGGCTAAAAAAAACCTATATACATATGTCTACACATACATACCCATAAACACATATACACACACATATACATACTCTGGGCATGACCACGAATTATAAACATCATATGATTTTGTGAGAAGGAGGGGGCAACTACCCAATATATATGAAAAAAAAGAACGACACACACACACACACACACACACACACACCGATTGACATTACGAACTACGAACACAGTATGTCCCAAAAAAGAGAAGGGTCAACTACCCACTTCATAAAATACACACATGAAACAAATGCCAACAAACCAGCAGGAACCACAAATAATCACCTAAAAAACATAGCGAACGTCAAATTTATATATGATTCAAAAGTAGAAGTGATATCTAATAAATATATACATAACGAGGATTATATGATTTTTGATATATATACATAGAAAGGATTTTGAACATTAGATTTATGTATAACTTAATATTAGAAATGATTGTCAATAACAAGAATAAAAAAAGACAATATTAGGGCATCGAGTAAAATTAATTGCCTTCCTTAGCCCTTGTCCCTGAATCCACATTGTTTCAAGAATTTAACTGTTGATGTGACTATTAATCCTCTACAACCAATCTTTGCAGGAAGCAGCGAGGCATTCCATCCCCGTTGCTTTGCCTCGTCTATTATGAACGAGTATTTTCTTTTCTTTCTTTCATACGACTCGTCCACCGCTGTTTCGCATGGTATGGTTAGCTCAATAATATGTACCACCTTTCTTTCGATTGACCACAAAACCATGTCTTGTCTTAGGTTGGTGGTAACTATATCATTTGGAAACACGAGTTCGACTTGAAGATTCCAACCTCTGGCATGTGTGAGTAAACCTTTCTTTGTGTTCACTTGTGTTTTCTTTTTTTTTGGAACAAAATCAATACGTTTCCTCATTATAGATGTTAGTTGGGCATCATGAATAACATTTTTTATCTTTCCACAATATCTGCTATTTGACTGAGAACCTGATTATGTCTCCAAGTATATCGACTCTGGGGCAAACCTATCTTACACCCCATCAATATGTGTCTCAGTGTTGTGGAGTGCTGTCAGAGGGGACACAATGGGTCCGTATCACTGATTCAAGTTCTTTGGTGATGGAAGCACGCCATAGGTTGCTCTAATTGAGAAGCTGATATTACCCCCTCCATTTCCCAAATATCCCTTCACGTGAGCTTCCTATACTCAACATTTTCCCAATTTGTCCACTGCCTTGTGAAGTCGCCTTTGCTCATCGCGTTAACTCTTCTTTCCTTCAAATTTCTTTTACCAGGAACTTTTTTCTATAGGCAGGTATTGTATTTTGCCAACTTTGTCTTTTTTGCAACCCAAACCCTACTTTGCCATGTTGAAGGTTTTCGCTTGCCTCTTGAATTGCATCGAACGCCGTCCACTTCTTTCCTGTTTCAAGTTTTCGGGCCGCTGTCTGGATCACAGTATCCTGAGACTGTTTTAAAATTATTTCAAGTCTAGTTTTGGCACACTTGTACGCTTCGGTAAGGCTTGAAATTGGGAGTCTCAAAGCACCGTTTCCATATAGTCCAACATTAGTCAAGCAGCGAGCTAGACCTCGCCACTTTTTAATATAGGCAGTAATTGTTCTTTCTGGCTTTTCTATTTGGCTAATCGATATTTCGTACAAAGTCAAAGGCTACATTATACGGGGGAATAATTCAACCTGTAGATACCACAATGTTAATTTTCCTGGCAACAATGTTTTGTCAATACTGTTTAGCAATTGTATGATGAAACATTTTAAATTTCCATATTCTTCCGAGTCCTTTAGGCATTCATTGTACCATCGTCCGAAGTTCTTTATTATCTTCTTGATATCAAAGGGATTGGTAATTCCTTAATATAGAATCTGTGCGGTGGGAGCTTTCCTTTAATAATGCATATACTCCTTGACTTACTGGCTTTAAATTCCATACCTGCCCACGTTGTATTCAAATGCAGTTTGTTTAGTAGTTTCTTAGCGCTTTTAATGATTGGAGTTAGCAGAGTCACATCGTCCATGTAGGTGCGCTGAGGAGGAAGGCGTTGTCTTTGTGGTAAAAATTAGATATAAGTTCCGATCTTTTATTCAATATATTGCTAGAATTCCGAAAACTTATAATGTGATATTTTCCCTCTAAGCACAATGTACATTGTTTAGATAAATCTTTACCAGCAGAAGCTCTTTTTAAAATGGATTGCTTAACTTCCTGTTTTTCCCGTACGTTTCTTTGTATTCTCAGTTAGTCTCGTACTATTGGAGTAGCGTTCATTATTGAAAGAAGATTTGTGGCTTTGTATCTTTTCTTCCTCATTCACTCGGTCGATCCTTTACAGATCATATTCGGTCCGTTATTATTTTTTTAACAAAATTTTGGTCAAACATTTCTTCTCTTATAGAAATTCCTTCAGTCTCCAGGTGTACTGATGGTTTATCGTATTATTTTGTTTTTCATTATTATTTTCTGATTATGCTTTTGGATTATTTTACGTATATTGTCCACACAGTTATAACTAATATGGTATTTTATGAAATATTTTGTGCAAGTTATTAGTTAGCGGAAAATATCTATCAAATAAATATAATTTTTACTCCACTTTAGTTTTTACCGAGTTATCAAACGAGAGTGGGGAATTATATCTCTACTTCGAGATTTTTTGAATTTATTTATGTTCTCCGTAAAAGTAAGGGTAGTTTTCTTGGTAGCAAAAGTTTTTTTAACGCGGTTACATTTTGAGAATTAGTCAGTTGACAAACTCTGTTTACATAGCATCAATGATTTACTGATTTTAAAACTTGTTTGAATAACATTTGCAGGTGATTGGACGATATACGTGGTACATTCAATCAGTTTCAAGACTTTTTTGTACAGGCATTTAAAATTGGTGTAGACACTTGAAAATTCACTGTGTTATTGCTATACATCAATGACCAATTTCTATGATTTCAGGTTTAAATGAACAGCTACTGCAGCAATTGGAATACACCCTACTAAAACTTGATTGTCACAGCTGGTGATTTAAAAAAATGCAATCTGAACGTGAGGACACTTTAGAAAAACGATATGCAATAAAATTCTGTTTTAAACTCGGAAAAAATGATGCCACAGAAACGTATGGAATGCTTCAGATTGCTTTTTGGCCATCTTGCATGAATAAAGCATCAGTTTTTGAGGGGCATAAGAGATTCAAGGAAGGCAGGGAGTCTGTGAGGGATGATGAGAGGTGTAAGGAAGTCAATACACCAGAGTTGATTGGCCAAAGGGTTAGGGTTAGGGTTACTATGTTGAGGTTTTAAGGGAGTTCAGAAAGAGATTCCGTCGGAAGAGGCCAGCACTCTTATAATCGAGTCAGTGTCATTTTCACCAGGACAATACACCTCTCCACAACTCCATCCTTGTCACAGACTATTTGACCAAGATGGGCATCAAGACAGTTGCTCACCCTCCCTATAGTCCAGACCTTGCTCCCTGTGACTTTTGGTTATTCCCTAAGCACACAGGCTGTCGTTATGAGACAATTGTGGAGATGAAAGAGGCTGTGACGAAGGTCATTGATACGCTCACACAAGAGGACTTCCATGGGGCCTTTCAGAAGTTGTTGAAACAGTACAAGTGCATTGCAGCCGGGGAAGATTACTCCGAAGGGGACTAGAGTTTCAAGTGTGTATTATCAATAAAAGTGCCCATACAAAAAAAGTCTGGAAACTTATTTAATGATCCTCAAACTATTTTAAACAGGCAAACTGTTGTTCTTTCTATACAAATTATAGTCTTCTATTTTTAAACTAAAATTTATGTAATTTTTTTTCCTATTTTATATTTGTTCCATTTTTATTTTAAGACTTTCCTCTTAAAAGACTTCCTGATTATTTCTACTTCTTTTTTATTCTGTCCAGTTAGGTTCCATAACTCTTCGTTACTGTATCGTGAAATTCTTATATTATATCAAAGGTGGTGTATTGCGTATTTTAAAATTGTTTTAAACCAGTTTTTTTAAAGACCCTCTGTTTAAAAGTATCCATTATTTTGGTGAGAAATGAGAAGATGGAAGAAGAATCAGCTTTGTTCTAAAAATGTCCCAAATATAGTCCTCGTGGAAGATAAGAATTAGATAGATAAATCAATGACTCGGTCTACTGAGACACAGACGAGGCATCTTAAGTACTGGAAAATAAATAAATAATAAATGAATAAATAAATTAACACTAACCCTAAATTCCTTAATCCTTTAAGAACACTTCATTTAAAATATTTATCGAGTATTTAGCTTTTTCTTTTTCTTTCTTTCTTCTGCTACCAATGTGTTTTCCGTCTTCTAAACTTATTTCTTTTCTTCCCCCACTCTCCCTCTCTCTCTATCTTTACCACTCTAGCTTCTCTTACTTCGTCACTTCTTTCCTCCAAAATATCTACTTTCTTAATTAATCGTGCCAATTTATACCTTGCTGAGCATTTCTTTCTATGACTAAGAAAATTCTCTCTTTAGCTGTCTCTCCCAGGTTGATCATTTATTGTCGTACTTGTGTTTTCCATGTCGCTATTACAATTTTTTTCGACTTTTCGTGTTTTTTAACTTTTCAATTTTCATATTGTTCTGTATACTCCCTACCATCATCTTCACATATATCATCCATCCCCGCATTATCTCTACTATTACTGTAATTTCTGGTATACCTATTAGCATTACTATCCGTCATTTCCTCTTCGTTGCAGTTCCCGACGTCCATCTGTCTGTCTGTGTCTTTTTTAAGGCCACTTGATGTTTCATAATCAGGGTATTACCTTCATCCAAAGAATTTCTCCCCAAACACGGATATCTAAAATTTTGGTAATTATTTTCTTTATCTGACGTTTTGAAAGCAACAGATGCACTTGAATCGCCTTCTGTACTGATTGACCAACATCGGGTAAATCCTATTTGTCGACGTTCGCCGCTCGAAGTTTTTCAATGTGAGCCTTTATTTCGGGGCTCGTCGGCTTGTGGAAGTTCCCACGCTTCTGATTTCTATGGTGATTTAAGTCTCCCATTTTAAACTTAATATTGCGTCCTCTGTAGACAATCCTAGCTTCCTCGAACATCGAATCATCTTTATGGCGCGTAGCTAAACACTTTTCTACAGTATAGAATCTAAGGATATATTGCTGGTGTCAACAGGTTTGTTCACTATAGAAAGGTGTAAAAACTGAAATGGAGAAATACATTTTGCAAAAAAATTAGAGAGGAAAGGGTACAGCAAATAAATGCGTCTGTTGTGGGCTTAATTTGAGTATTAACAACGAACAAAGACAATTTTGTGAGAGTTGATGGAGTTATATAGTAATAATACTAACGTGAATAATCTATCACTGTATAGTCTGAAGGCTCTAAATACCGAGACAAAACTAAGGAGGAAATAAAGTGGTAGTTATTAAATTTAAAATAACAGAGAATGGATTTAAGGAGAAATATTACTGACATGAGACAGACACGACGTTAAAAGGATCAAGCGTATTTACAGGGAATTGCCAATACCTGATTTTATAGAAAATGGTACTCGTCTAAATATCCGTGAAAGGAATGCGTAGTTGTAAATTATGAGTTAAAATTGTTGAGACGCTTATGTTTAATAACTTGAATAAAAGCTCTTACCGTTTTGGTCCGTATTCTAAAGTCAACTCGGATAAGGTGGAATCTATGTCTTGTGTCACTTAAATCTGGCAGGAAAAAAACGAAACAGGAAGTCCGTGTACCGTGATAATTTAAGGCTTAGTCTCACTGCTAAAAAAGGCCCGCTAGGAGAAGGCAACACTTAAGGCATCTTAAGCTATTATGTGTAACATGACACTTAATATCTTTTGTCTGAGCATTTGTTTTTTTTTCGTCGTTTCTGGTGGTTCCTATAATAGGTAAAATCTCCGACCTTTAAATTCACATCCGTAGTTTTACTACTAAACTTGTCGGCTTGATGTTGCTTTGATTTAGCGTTTGTTTTGATTTCTATTTGCTATCGTTTTGCTTTCTTCGCGTTCTGTTGCAGTTGGAAACGATTGGAATTAATAGAATTTTATTTTGTAAATCCTATCATCCATATTAACATACTCATTCCTAATTTTCAAAGCTCTTAAATCGAAATATATCCACACTCCGTTTTGTTGAAGCCAATCCCGACTTAGGATGATATTTCTATCTAAGTTTCGCACGACACGAAAGATATGCGAAACAATTTCTAACTGAATCTTGTCAGCCACATATAGGAGAGTTTCATTTTCAGATTGATCTTTTCTTTATTTAATTGAGCTCATGCCCTCAAGGATTTGTACACTCTCTTATGCAAAGCGGAAACTTCTGTTCCTGTATCTATCAGGGCTCAACAAGACTTTTCTCTCACCTAACCCTGATAGAATTAGGCGAATCCATAGCACTAATTACACGCCTCAGTGCATTTTTATTCAGCTCGGCAGATGTGGGTAGGTTCTTACGGGTGTGCGTTCTCCATTTCCCAACATGCTTCAGAGGGTAATTTCTCATTATGTGACCCTCTCTCTTACTACAGTTACTAGATTTGTCATGTTGCTCTGGTTGAACGCTTATCTGTTGACTCACTCTCTGGATCTGCTAAACTGTCTAAGAAAAACTTCCATAGTTTCAGGATCGATTTTGGAAGGGGCACTAATCCTAACTTACTACATATCTTCTGAGAGTAATTTGGCGGTCTTGATTAATTCCGCGGTGAGGTCTCGTCAAATATCTCTAAATCTTTGTGATTCCATAAAAAAATAACTACTTCTACAGAGAGCAGAACACTTCGAAAAAAATGAGAAGAAGGCTCCTACCTTATTTTTCTACACTGGGTTCGTTTCCTTACCATTTGATTCAGGATTTCTTCAATACTTTTTAAAAGTCTATTGATCTATTCGTTTATCATCATTTTTTTATTTTTTGGAGCGTTGAGGGTTGGAAGTCGCAGATTTGTCTGCAGTTCAAAGCTGGGTCATCTAGTTATATCTGTCATTCTTTTTTTCTGGTATTTTATTGTCTTTTTAATGTTTGCCTATGTTCCCATGTTATTTTTGCTGCAACTTCGGTTCTTATCAGTTTATGAAGAACTTTCACATATTCTAAAACAATATATGCAACGTATTTACCAGCGCCAAATTGATATATATTACGTTGTCATGATTTACTAAAACGACCTATGTAACGTGGACAACACAACGAATGTTCGTCGCCACCGTCACGGCAGAAAATGACCGTGCTTTGTTTTGTCGACAAATATGTTTTAAGCGTGTCAAATAGACTGATTTCGTGATGATTCATAGGAAATAAATTAAAGACTTATTTGCCTAAAGTCAATTTTAATTGAGCGTGTGAATACCGCCTCTAACAAATTCTAAAAGTTAGGTGTTGTTTCAAGTAAACCTTTAACATCTCGAGTACGTTTGGAGGTGAGAAATTAACATTTAAAAAAATTACCAATGTAACTTAAGGCAATAGCCACACGTCAATAGAGAAAAGGAAGGAAAAGGAAAGTAAGAAAAGTTCCCCAGACGAGAAAACACGAATAAAAATCGACCGATGTATAAGATGGTTTTATTTTTGATCTTATGAAATAAAATAAAATAATAAATGTATAAATAGAATAAATAAGGATTTATTTATAGTTTTTAGTAGAAATAAACCCTTAGAACTGATCGCATGCAGGGCGAGGTTTATGAAATCATCGTGCCATAGCAAGTTTAGATTTAACTGTGATTATTCTTTGTTAAAATTAGACATTGGAATAGAGAATAAGAATACGACAGAGATGTATTAATGTGGAAAAAGAGAGGATACCAACTAGATTAAAAGAATTGATTATATACAAGACATTTGTGGGAATTAATAAAAATAAATAAAACGAAAATGAAACAAAACTAAATTAAGAATAAATATAAAAAAATGCAGAAACTCCCAGAAGCCCCTGAGAGTAAAATGAGAAACGTATGCGCAGCGAAAGAGTCATCTCGGCAAAAGAAAGAAATCTGTCCTCTTTCAGCAGTGACCAGCGGAGTGACAGCACCTAAATCTTTCTCGCTACTGGTGGAAGGCACCATGCGTCCATTTCTGGACGACGCGTTGGCCAACCTTCCCACTAGCAGCAGCTGCTTCTTTTACCAATGACCCACGACTAAAAACACTATATAATGGACTCGTCAGAATCATAATACACCATATAACGGATTTAAAGACTTACACATTTTAACACCTCGACTGGGAGACGTAACCAGTTCATTTGCATCCAGGAAGAATTTCCACACCATCTGAATATTTGTTGAATCCAGAAATAAAAAAAAATATAAAAAAGATATAATTCGCCTACTATCTTCTCTTCCTGTCTTCTTTCATATAATTCCTTGCAGGTTTCATATCCAAGAAGTTAAACCAACAAAATGACGTGGGGTAAGAATAGAATAACCAAGAATGGAGTCAGATATCAAACAACAGCATAAAATACCTTGAAACTCCATACATTCCTCTTCCTGAAAAAATCAGTTTTTTAAATTTGTTATTGTTTTCTGATTTCGTCATAATTATTCTTTAATTTGTAATACTAAATGAAGATAACAGAGAGAGAGAGAGAGAGAGAGAGAGAGAGAGAGAGAGTTAATAATTGAAATATCATCTGTTGAAATGTATTTATAGTGAAAACTTGTTGAAAATACCAGAAACATCAGTTTATCAAAAGTAACATGAATGTTTAATTAGAGTTTAACAATGTTCATATTATGTAAGAAAGACCAGTTAAGACTGAAATAGGAATCATGGTAATTAAGAAACGAAATAGTGATTAGCGAGATTTTTGAAAATTACACAACGTAAAATTTTAAGGTGGTGGAAATAAAGGGATATTACATTGTGTCATGGAGTGATAGTGTTTTAGTTAGTTTATAATCAATTTTTCTTTCAGGCCTTCTTTTAAACGGTATTGATTATTTCAGTTAAAAATGAGAAGATGGAAGACGAATTAACTTGGGTTCAAAATGATACCAAAGAATAACCGTCATGGAAAGAAAATAAATAAATAGATAAATAGATGAATGACCCGGTCAACTGGGACACAGACAAGGAATCTTAAGTAGGGGGTCAACAAATAAATAAATTATCGGTCAGCCAGCACACAGATAAAATGAATGGCAAAACTCCCAGACAGCTTGGCGACCATCCGCCAAGAAGATCCTTTGAAGTTCCTTTAGATAGTCTGATTAAAGAAGGTTGGTGGATTTTTAGAAGTAAGGTGGAACCCCGAAAATGTTTAAAACAATAATGTATTTAAGATCTGAAGAAAAAACGGATTAGTGTCAGTTAGAATACGGTCGTTAAAATGAAAGACGAGTGAGTATATTAAAGAAAAAAAATCTATGGTTTATTACTTTAGAAGCTTGGCTCTCTATATAAAACTTAACCTCTACGTAGACCAAGAATATTTCGTTATGTAGTTAAATTGCGTTTAAATCTCAAGGCAGAAAATGTTTGGTTTTTGAAACCAGAAGAAAAATCTGTTAGCCCTTATCTCTTTTCCCCTTATTCTCCTTACAATCAATTTAATTTCTGTGTCTATCCACGGACGGGGAACTAATATAGCTGTGAACTTATAGGATATACATTTCTTTAGTTTTAGATAAATCAACTCAGAATTCGTTGATAGGAATATTCCAGAAAAAAAAGATCGACATCTCACTTACATAGAATTTATACTCTTATATTTTTAAACTAATCAGCCAAGGATACATAGCATAGAATATTCTAGAAAAAGTGGATCAAAAACTAACTTGTAGAAAAATATTGCACAGAAAAAAAATAGTTAGGTTCCAAAATAAACAAGTAATTTCTGTGAATCTGATAGTTTAAGACAGGTCACGGGTTGCGTTTTCGTCGACATCCACGCATTTGAACTTTATTTGACCTGTAATAAACTTAAAATATTTTACTTTTATCCACTTTTATTTTACCCCAAAGTATAAAGAGCGAGTTTTTTCTACTTCAAAGCAGAGAGACAGATTAGTCAGCAGACAGGTACATCACGTCATGATAGATTGACGCCAGATGACCCGCTAGTATACACTGCGGTTTGGAGAGTAGGCCGAAAAACTCGTACATACCAGGATACAAGCATATACATATACACATACATGTAAGTACTAGCTTATCTCCGCTTCTTAGTTCGGACACTCTCAAACATATATACACACTTTATTTAACTGATAATATTTATGTTTTGCACACGCAAATATGAACACCTTTTGTATAATCATTGCCATTGTCGAGTTGATATAAAATTGTTTATTTTTTTATGTTCTTGTTTTTTTGTCAAATTTCTCGTGTCTACGTTGCTTGTACAAATTTGTATTGTATTATTGCGGAACTAACAACCGAGGTTTTACTCTTCTCGCAACCTCGCGAATTACTCTTCCTCTGCAAACTTAAATTTGTTGTGTTTGTGCCAGTTAGTGTTACGTAATGACAAATATATCTTTCACCGAGAAAGGAATCGTGAACCAGTTTACTTTTCAGGGAAACAGAGACTGAACAAAATTCAACGATCCAATCGCAGAAAGGTCAGGTGAAAATCAAATCATGAATGAAATGGCCTCAGCAGCTCAAGTGAATAGAAGATCCTAAGATTAAGAGTCGAGTTGTGTTTGTGCATTTCACTCACCGAACAACCCTCTTTCACATAGCAGTTTGGCGCTGACCATCCAACCTACATTTCTCCACCGCTGTTAACCACACAACACAGACATTTGTTGCTGTAATCTCTCGTGACTACACTACGTTTGATATATTCCTTTGGTAACGTATTGTCAAAGTCTTTCCCTTTTATACCATTTAATCCAGTTTATGCCATAAATATACACCGGTAAATTTGTATGTTTCAGCTCTATCAAAACTTCCGACTGAAACATCACAATTTCTAAAGTGTTTTTTCACCCATATCTCGTCCCTATAAAATGGTAAATATTTAAAACGTTTTTTTTATCATTTCTATACTTTCATATTTTATATCTATACAAAATTTTCGTTGCATTGGTAGTTTTGTCGAACTGTTACGAAGTGTAGAAATTCATTATAAAATTGTATGAATGTCGCAAATAGTTTTAGCAGTTATTTTTTCTCACCAGTCGATACTTTATTTGGCGCCCTTCCATTTATCATTCTGTCGAATTTATTCTAATTTGGTGTTTATGCCGTCTAATAGTTGACTTATTTTTCTAATATCATTTTGGTTCGATTCAGTAAGATTAAAGGCTTCTTAAAAAGCCTTTCTAATGTTCTTTGCGGTTTAGGAATGATGTTTTTTCGAATTTATTGTTGTTCAGAAGTAATTTCACTGTTATCCTAATGTTGATTCTCTTTTCTAGCAGTGTTCGGGATTAGTTTCTCAAATCTCGTCTCATTTCTGAGTATTTTTTCGTATATTTCATAAATTCTCCTCGATTTATCAACGATTGCAAAAATCATCGGTGAATTATTTATTCTTTTGTCTCCTTTAAGTCTCCTTCAGAGGTCGTTGTTAATTTTCTAAATTTGGTTTATACTCATTAAGTTTACCATATCTTTTTCCCATTCTTCAATTACTGGTGGACATTTTTAGTGGTGAATCTAATCTTTTCGTCCATGTTCCTCCTTTTTCTGTGCCACCCAGGTCATTCTTTTTTTAAAAAAGTTTCAACTCTTTTAATAAATTTGATTTTGTAATTTATAATTATAATTATGTCAAGCTTCTATTTCATCATCATCACCATCATCATGATGATGTCACGCCATCAGCACGGATAACTCAGACCTTCTCTCGCCACTCCTCCCTATCGTCCATCGCTTTCGGTAGATCCTCAGGGCTACATTCCGCATCTACAAAGAGCTGCTGTATGTATGGTCGAGCAGGTCGTCCTGCCTTTGCTCGGGAATGTGAAGGGGTCCACTTGAGTACATCACTTATGAGCTCGTCCCTACTTCTCCAGCAGTGTCCTGCATGTCAGGTTCGTCTAATTTTGATAGTTTTCGTGATGGGTGGTCGGTGGCCCTACAGCTGCTGCTTTGTGGGGTGTTGCCTCCAGGATTTGTTCAATATTGCTCGCAGTATTGTTGCGTAGTTGCTGTGAAGCTTTTTCTCCATCCGTTTATTTAGTATCCATATTGTGCATCCATATAGCAGTGTCGACTCAACCGCTGCTTGGAAAAAACTGCGTTTCATTTTATCAGTCAGGTCTTACTTCCATATGACCGATAGCTTATCGTTAGCTGCCCATGACTTTGCTAGTCGCGGGTTGATGTCTGTCTTGGTTGATGAGACACTGCTTCCTTGGTAGGTGAACTTGTCAACTAGTTTCAGAGGGCTACCGTTTAGTGTGGAGATGTCACCAGTTTGATTAAAGCACATGTATTCCGTTTTGTGTGGATTGACATGCAGGCCAATGCATGCAGCGGCTGGATCCAGACATTGTAGCAGGGTTTCGGCTTGGGCAGGTGTGTTTGCCAGAAGCGCTATGTCATCGGCGTAGTCGACGTCGGTAATTCTTTTTGAAGCGTACCTTCTGCTTCTTTCTTTTGTCAGCTTGAAACCGTTTTCATTGATTTTATCGATAGATGTTCTAAGCACGAAGTCAAGACAGATGATAAAGAGGTATGGGGCTAGTGTGTCTCCTTGCTGTACACCTGCAACAATGTCGAAGTAGTCTGTGTCTCCATCCGGAGAACAGACTTTTACCTTGGTGTTTCTATAGAGAATCATTATGGCTTTATGGTTTCTTCTGGTAGGCCGTATGCGAGAAGGATTTGCTCCATCTTTCCTCTGTGAATGAAGTCAAATAATATGGTTGCCTGTAAGTTTTTTGTACGTACACCTTCAAGAATTCTACGGATAGTTAAAATTTGTGATGACGTGGATCTATTTCTCCGGAAGCCATATTGGTTCTTCCTTAGTATGTTGTCAATTTTGGGTTCTATGTGGTTGCGTAGTAGGGCATTGCATATCTTGGCCGCTATGGATTTAAGGGTTATACCTCGGTAGTTCTTGGCTAATCCGAGGTCGCCAATTTTAGGAAAAGGGCGGATGCATCCCTTCATCCATCTTTCTATCGGGTTTTGATTATATACAGCATTTCATTGTCGGAGCAGTATGTCGTCGAATTGTCTGGTCTTCCATACTTCTGGGGGAATTTCATCGTGCCCTGCTGGGTTTCTATTTTTAATTTTCCTAAGTACTGAGTCGAGTTCTTTTTGAGTAAACGGTCCTAGTTTGATGTTTTATTGCTTAAGTATAATTCTCGTGATTGGCGGAAACCCTCCGAAAGTTACACATGAACCAATCACGAGAAAAAAAGCTTCTATTTAAGTAGAACACATTTTTTTGATAAATTATAATTTTTAAATTCTTCAACATTGCAAGAGAGCACGTTTGAGTATTCAATGAAGAATATACCAATTCCAATTAAGCAAGTGAACAAAATTAAATTGACCTATAAATTTAGGTTTGTGTAAATATGATCTCTCTTCTCATATATTGTACATCCTAAGTATTTATCATATTTACGAAGCGAATTAAGTTACAAGCAATAATAGAAATTAATATTCTTTCGAAAAATCTTCCAAAATTTTTGGCATTCAATACGCTTATATATATATGTATATATATATATATATATATATATAAGGTATGAGATTTAATCAGACAGATGTGTTGTAAAAATAAAACTGAAAGAAAAATACAAATAAATTTATTAGATCTTTATATATATATATATATATGTGTGTGTGTGTGTGTATGTGTGTGTGTGTGTGTGTGTGAGAGAGAGAGAGTGTGTATGCGCGCGTGTATGTATGTATGCGTGTGTGTGTGTGCATGTGCGTGTATGCGTGTGTGTATCATCATAATCATCATCATCATCATTATCATCAAGTTAATTAGAGTGCACGGAGTTCTCTGACCCTCTCGCACCATACATCCCTATCATCCATCGCATCTGGTCCATCTAGGCAGCATTATGTCTCTAAAAAAAACTGATGTTAATAAGACTTTGCTGGACGACCAACACCGCACGTCCATGTGCAAGAGTCCATTAGAAAACATCGTTTTTGAGTTGGTGCTTATTTCTTCACTAGTACCCTGCATGTAATCTCATTAAGTGTGAACTAACTACTTTCATGATAACGGCCTACAAGTCTAACTTGACCGCCATTGTTTCATAGAAATCTGTTAGGTCAGTTTGGTATCTAGATTCAAGCTTCGTTAAAGGAAGCATATTGACAGTTGATTTTCAATGCAAGTAAGCCGTCAAGTGACATAATTTTCTCTATCTCCCTACAATAGATATATCTAAATACTTTTAAAATTTGTGATACCAATAGGTTTTAGCTATCTTAATCTAGATAAACGAATCTAATGATTACGCCGCAATATAACTTTTTACCGTACTAATCTATCTATCTATCTATCAAACTTGAAAGTCAGGATTAGTTACTTTCGTACATGCCTTCAACGCATATAATCCCTACCTTCTCAGAATTTTGGCCTAACCTGATCTTCCTAGTGTATTACACTCTGTACTTTCGTTTATTCGAGCAATCAAATAATTATTTGGAATGTTTATGCTGAATGTCTGCTTGCCTTGTACAATGTAACATCTTTAGAATAATCTTTTGTGACGCTTATTGATATAAACAGTAACAGTCCAATCGGATGAACGAACTCACCTCAAAGTGAATTTTATCATTTTCTTGCCAGAGAATGAATCAGTATTTTTGCGAATTATGTCTTTCTAAACACAAACATTTTTTTTATTCTTGCTCGGGAAAGTTGTCTCAAACGTCACACTCATTATGACTGCATCCAGCCTAAGATAATTAACAGGGATAAACACAAGCATACTGTACATAAATAAATCCTAAAAAATACAAATCTCTTCGTGGACATACTCATTTTAATATATATATATATATATATATATATATATATATACGCGTGTGTGTGTGTGTGTGTGTGTTTGCCGAAACGCTCCGCTACGGGAATGACCAGGTAAAAGTTTAATTTTTTAGCGAAGTAGAATTGGTTTGAGTTAGCCTTCTCTTGGAACTGTGACTGTACCAAAGTTTAAGAACCCAAACTTCCCTACTATTTACCCATAGATGAAGGGGAGATGGACTCATACCTTTCTCAAATGCATTAAAGTGACGTGAAGCGCAAACTGCCTCAATCAGGATTTGAACTCAGGATAACGAGTGAATGTCCTCAGATGATAACCATTACGCCAAGCGTTCCCTCATGTGTGTGTGTGTGTGTGTGTGTGTATTAATTCTTTTCTGGTAAATTGTGTCCTCATGGGTGCATTGCAAATATTGCTTTATCTCAGATTATATTTTTCTATATTTGCGTGCAGGTCCAATCAATCACAAAATAAACAAACTTTATTCCAATTAAGATTAATGCGTATTGGATATTTTTCTTTCGATAGATTAAAAAAATCTTAGAATATTTCGCCCCAGAATAGCTTCGCATCACCCGATCCTAAATTATTACTTGGAGATTTCTGATCATTTTACGTTATTTAGACAAACAGAAGGATTTGAAAAAATAACCCATAAAAAACATTAAAAAAAGAAAGAAAAAACAAAACAAAAAAAGCAATAAAACAAAAAAATATGGTACAAAGCAAAAGAAAGAAAAAATATTTTTCCATTGTTTTCTGAACTTATTCCCATCATTTCATATATTTTTGGTCAATTGTCTTCATCACCGTTTTTAACACTGTATTTCTATCGATACATTCTTCGCTCTTCAATCCAATCTTTCGCCATTAAAAATAATAATACGATTTCTAGACAACATTGCAATGTTTCAAAGCGCTGGTAAAGATGTTTTTTCAATCAATTATTCAGAATTTTTGTGAATTATACACTGGTACAATTTCTTTATTTGAAAGATACTTAATCGTAAATTATTGCTTCTCGTTTGATATTGTCACGTGGTCTCCCACTGAGAGGAGAGGAATAAGAAATTTCCCCAACACTTCTGTGTTGGAATTAACAGGCCTCAAAGACTGACTGATAAAAGGAGGAATAGGGAATGTAGGTCAACTCTTCGGCCTGCCTGTTGAAGGAAGTAACGAATCGAGGTCACGCTATCTGAACTCCGTAACCCCAAGTTGGTTGGATGGAGAAGGGAACATAGAGGTCAGCATAGTTGCCCGAATGAATTGCCTGACAGGGTGAAGAAGAAGAAAGAGGCCAAGTGATTGGCTACAACCCTAAAGCGGAAGTAGTTCCTTTTTCGTCAGAGGAAATAGGAATAAAGAATTCAGTTTTTCGGACGGAGGTCACCGTGGAAGGACGGGCGAATCTCATGCCAAAACTCCGGGCGAAGAAACAGAAATAGAGTTCTTGGATAGGAGATAGCAGATGCCTTCAAGCTGAGCTCTACAGAATCTCGCTAGCCCGTTAAAGAACATACTCTGCGAAGAAACCCGTCGAAAAAGCTAAGTAAACCTTAAAACTGTTTTCTCCCTCCACCCTTCCTAAGTATTGCAATTGTATGCTCTCCCTCTCAATTTAAAGAAAGAAGCATATAGAGAATTATATGCATTAAGAAAAGAAGAGAAATGGAATGAAAAGATTCATTTCATAAACTCTAAACACATGAGTGGACTTTGCTACCTTTTCAAGGTTCAAGAGAAAAGACAAAAAAGAGAGAAAAGAAAAGGAAAGAAAGATATTGTGTTTAAGTCTTGTCTGCTAGTAATATAGCCGGCGCCTTAATTATTTGCTTGTCCGCACGTATTAAAACCTTGTTATATTTTAGATGTCCCCTCGTGTCGAAATTTATTCATTGTGTTGTTTGCCTATCGAATTGCCTTCTTTTGCATGTTCCTTTTCAGCTTCATTTTCGCCTCAATTTATTCTCACTAAATGTCTTATTCGCCTTTAAAAACATTACACGGGAAATTAAATTGACGACTACGATAAATAATAATATTATATCTAAACCTTGAGGCCCATATCTTCCATTATCCTGGGGGTGGTAGGAAGACGAAGTAGCCTGGTGGGTGTGTGTGTAACGTGAAATTTGGAACCCCCTTGCCAGCGGCGGTCAGTCTAGCCCCAAATTAACCCCCACATTATCTGCCAGTTCCCATGTGCCCGAAGAAGGAATCTTAACTGGAACTTATTTTGCGAAGGATCAAGTGCCAGACTGTCCCGACTTCACACGTGCGAAAAATAAACTCCTGTCCTGGGATAAATATTTTATCATATTTACCAACCCCTCCGTCGGGTAGGATATGACACAAGGTCAATTTTTTAAGCGGAGTTTAACAGGTTTGAATTCAGAGTTTTTCCTTCTTGACTAGTTGCCTCACCAAGGCTGAAGAACCTAGTCTGCCCTACTATTTACCCATAGCTGGAGGGAGAATAATTGGATTCATACCTTTCCCAAGGGTATTAGTGCTATGTGAAATGCAATCAGTGTCGTCCAGGATTTGAACTCGTGTCGCCGTGTCCATGAGATAAATATTTTATGCCACGTCACAATATGCATAACTGTATCAAATATTGTTGTCAAGTTCTCACTTGAATATCCTTAAACAGGCTGATCCTTTTATTTACTTACTTTTTCAAGTCTTGCCAACAATACGGATCTATGGATATTTCCACTGGCCACAAAAGACACTTAAAGCTCTCGATTTTAAACAGTCATCAAATCTTTGAAGTGCCATGCCGAGTATTTCTACTATATGGCATCTTTAAGGATAATGATAGAAGCCTGGCGGTGACCATTTCCTCTCTAAGTAACAGATTGTTCTGTGTTATATGTTACCTGCAACAAAGAAGGATCGCATACCTGATTTATTACAAAATACCTTAGATGGATTTTTGACTTTGTTTAAGATCCCAAACTGTGTTACTGTTTATCGATAGTTGAGTGGAGAAGTGTATTTACACTACTTTTAAAGACGTTAGCACAAAGTGAATAGAAACTGCTGCTGCTGTAGTTTGAACCCAGTTCACCAATTCCATTCTTCCTTGCTGTTAACCATTGGGATAACTTTCATCTCATTCAAAAACTTTTAACTAGATTACGTTTGTATATATGAAATACTTTTAAGGCAAATGTTTACCTACGAGGATAATAAATAAGTTTTCAGACTTTTTTCGTATGGGCACTTTTATTGATAGTACACACATGAAACTCTAGTCCCCTTAGAAGTAATCTCCCGCAGTTGCAATGCACTTGTTGTGCCGTTCCAACAGCTTATGGGAGGCCTCATGGAAGTCCTCTTATGTGAGCGTGTCAATGACCTTCGTCACAGCCTCTTTCATCTCCTCAATTGTCTCATAACGACAGCCTCTGAGCTTAGGGAATAACCAAAAGTCACAAGGAGCAAGGTCCCGACTATCGGGAGGCTGAGGAACTGTCTTGATGCCCATCTTGGTCAAATAGTCTGTGACAAGGATGGAGTTGTGAACTGGTGCATTGTCCTGGTGGAAATGCCAGAGACCCGATTTGAAGAGTGCTGGCCTCTTCCGACGGAATCTCTTCCTGAACTCCCTTAACACCTCAACATAGTAACCCTAACCCTAACCCTTTGGCCAAACAAATATAACTGTCTGATATTATTATGTGGTTTTATGAAGTGTTTGCCATAAGCAGGGAAAATTAAATAAAAATTCAGTCGATAAAAGTACAATTTGAAAGATAGAAATAATAAACAGAGTTTAAACTGTATCTGTCAGTTTGAAATCTATGTCTGTCTCAATCATTCATTGGTAAAAGTTAAATGAGAACTTAAATTGGCTTGCAAAAAAGAAGAAGAAGAAGAAGAAGAAGAAGAAGAAGAAGAAGAAGAAGAAGAAGAAGAAGAAGAAAATCTTCATTTCTTTTTCCCTTTGTTTCGAGGAAAAACAAACGTAAATTCTTTACGCCCATAAGCAAATGGCGTAGAGACAATAATAGTTTGATTCTGTCATAAAGAGCGATAACCCCGACGCTTGTTCCCTGTAAATCCCCAATCATGATATCATTCCTCCTCTCGTTCCCATCTCAATGAGACTGATTGACATTAGAATCTGTAAATATCTGTTACCTTTCATCTTATCATTGCGCCTAACCTGTTCCTTTTCCTACTCAGTGGTCACTTTTGTATAAGTCGATTGTCAAACTATTATAATTGTGAAGCCTTTAAAGTGAAGCAGTTGTCAGATTTAGTATAAAAGACGTGAGATCATTCTATCAGTCAGTAAATTTCAGTGCTTATAAAAGCTTTTCTTTGTAACTTTAGAAGAAAATGAATAGATTCGTGAGTTACAGAAACATTTTTTCTATTTAGGAAACCTTGATTATGTTCCCCATTCACTCAGTTATTCAGTCTATCTCAAAATAAATTCATCTTCCTTTAAGATGTATTCTCTGTCTGTTCATCTCTCTCTCTCTCTCTCTCTCTCTCTCTCTCTCTCTCTCTCTCTCTCTCTCTCTCTCTCTCTCTCACACACACACACACACATATATATATATATATGTACATATATTACAAATTCATCCTTATTTGATAATTTGCAACCTTATTTCGCTTAATTATCTCTACAACTCATTAACAAAAAATTAATTTTATTTTTAGTAATCAGGTACCATTTTCTTAGGACTAGTGAGAAAACTGACGCGTGTCTAAATGTAGAACTATGCTGAAAACGAAGCACATCATTTTAAATGGTTGTAATGAGTTTGATACTCATGTGAAATGCAAAATACGTTTAAAAAGAACTTATTTTTACGTGCATTGTACTATTCAAATTTTGATGCTTTGGTATTCTTCATGTTCGAATCTATCTATCTATGTATCTATCACCGCTTTAAAAAGATCATATATATTGACCATGATGAAAATTAATACTAAAAGATGAAAAAGAAAAAAAATAGCTAACCGGTTTCGTAATTCGCTCCTCAAGGAATAAAATATGTTTAGTGGGGGGAGAAACCGATTCTGACAATCCGTCAAATCACTGCCGACATTCGTGTAAAAAATCTCCAGACGACACTCTTATTTGTTGATTTCTCCAAGGTATTTGACTCCATACACAGAGGGAGGATGAAGCAAATATTTCTAGCTTATGGTCTCCCCCAAAGAAACTGTTACAGCGATAATGATGCTCTATAAAAACACGAAATTAAAAGTTCGTTCACCGGATAGAGACACAGACTTCTTTGACATTATTGCTGGTGTTCTGCAAGGGGATACATTAGCCCGATATCTTTTCATAAACTGCCTAGATTACGTACTTAGAACGTCGATAGATCTGATGAAAGAAAATGGCTTTACGCTAATTAAGGCAAGAAGCAGACGATACTCCGCACAAACTATTATGGACGCAGACTACACTGATGACATAGCACTTCTGGCAAATACACCAGCTCAAGTTGAATTCCTGCTGCATTATCTGGAACCGGCTGCAGGTGGCATTGGTCTTCATGTGAATGCAGACAATATTTTAATCAAAAAGGAGATATCTTCAAACTAAATGGTGGCTCTCTAAAACTAATGGAAGCAGCATCTCATCTACTGAAAATGATATCAATGTGTGACTAATGAAGGCATAAACTGCTGTTGATAAGTTATCGATCATATGGAAGAAAGACTTATCGAGTAAAATAAAAGACAATTTTTTTCCAAGCAATTGTGTCAATTCGACTCTACTGATACATCTCACATGGATGCGCTGACAAAGCTGGACTAGAATTGCACAAGAATGCTACGAGCAAAACTGAACATATCCTGGAAGCAACATTTTACAAAACAGAAGCTGTCCGGCCACCTACCTCCCATCTCTAAAACCATCAAAATAAGATGCACAAGACAAGCGGGACACTGCTGGAGAAGTAAAGACGAACTCATAAGCGACGTTCTCCAATAGATCCATAAACACGGACGTGTCAGTATTGGACGAACAATTAGAACTTATCTACAACAGCTTTTTACGGACACAGGAAGTCGTCTAGAAGACCTGCCGGAAGCGATGGATGGTAGAGACGAATGACGAGAGAGAGAGAGAGAGAGAGAGAGAGAGAGAGAAACTGTGCCAGCAGTAAGACATGATATATATATATATGTATAGTTATGCTAAATGAGTTGTGATTACCGTGACCTTAAACGTTTTTAAAAGTTTATTTTAGAAGTTTTAAAAAGCAATTGTAATCATCAATGAACAGTTTGCTCTGGGTACAAAATTTCAAAATGGCGTATTCATTCTGAAAAAAATTTCGCTTATGTCTCGTGAGAGAAATGATCGTTTGAGAAACCTACCATAAAGAATGCAGAAAGTCAACTTGTTCGGTGGGGAAAAGAAAAAAGAAAACCTATGAGGGGAAAAAGAATTAAAGAAAAAAGAAAAACCGTAAAAAATTACCCTGGTTCATATAGTGACAAACTGGAACCATACACATACATACAGGTTGTATCTAAATTCCTGTTTGCTGACACTGGGTTTGAGAGATTATATATATATATATATATATATATATATATATATACTACTTCAAGTATAGTTAGCAAGAAATTAGCGATTTTAAGATTTAGCTAAGTTCAGGTTTGGAAATAGATTTTGGGTTATGGCAGAATGAGAGTTTCGGTTGGTCGAGCTGGCCGGTAATGTTTTTGGTTATGTGAACAGATTGTAATACTCATGAGTTGTTTAGTTCTGTTTTCAAATCTCTATATGGTGCATCCGATATAACAAATATCTCATTTGTATTTGGATTGGTAAATTAGACTGCTTTAGCATAATGGTTAGAGTGTTCGCCAGTGGTCCGGGAGACCTGGGTTCAATACCAGGTCGAGTCATACTAAAGACTCAAAAATGGTACATGATGCTTTCTTGCTTAACACTCAGCATTATAAGATACGGGTAAAGTGGAGCAATCCAGAGAAAAGAGTAGCGCCCTCCCATATACCTAAGTAGTAACTATCGAAAAGGGAGACTTGGAGGTTACCCTCGACTCCGGTCGCCAACTTTACTTACTCATGATAAAAGGGCACGCCTTCTTTGAGATTGGGAAGAAAAAATGGATTTGGAAACAAATCTTAAATTGACGGCAAAGAAAAAGCGGTTGACAGATTTTTTAGATTTGCTCAATCAAACGTGTAGAGTTGTTGTCCAGCCAAAATAGTTTCAAATATACTGGACATTTTGACGGCCAAACTTTTTATTACCGGCAAATTGGTAACATTTGTTTTGGACAGTAATTGAAATTATCTTTCAGGATATCCATAATTCCTAAATAATAGCAAGGCAATAAATCTACACGTGTATCAACTGATTTTCATATTTCAAAACAGTTAATTTTGTGCAAAATAAGGCTCAGGAAGCTGTAATTTTTGCATCCATATTTCTGTATTTATCAACCAATCAGCGCTTATGCACTCTTTTAAAAATTTCTTCGAGATTTTACTAACAATAATATTTGATTGACGCTCATAATTCGTAGGATCAAAACCCAAAATAATTTAAATCTTTTCCCTCCAAGAGTGTTAAAAATACATTTTTAGCATATTAGAGTCATAAATAAATCATTGACTTTTTTCTAATTTCGAGACTACTTCAATCTTATAAATAAGCAATGAAATTGGGAAATCTTCAGTATATTCATTCTGTAAATCTGATCAAAACTTTTGACTATATTGCTTTGAGTGAAAATCTAACATTCTGTCCCTTTAAGTTTTGCATTTAATTTTAACATCGTCTCATTATTCTCAATTGAAAGAAAATATTTTGTTTATATGGGCATGCTTATACTGCTTTTACATCATTTCCCTTGCTGTTTAGCTGTATCCACATACATATTCGTGTATAAGTGAATTTTCTCTTCTACATAGTGACATACACACTCAAACATTTTTTACATACACAAAATATATCAACTCGACTAAGACAATGCAAACTACTATATTGAATGCAGGAATTTTTCTTTCTTTTAATGTAAATATTCGAAGATATTTACGCCGTAACAAATATTATCTTTTCTTGCAAGAATATACTTCTGTTTTTCAAAGAAGCTTTCATTCAAGTTAAAGAAATAAAATTTATCATTTTATAGATCGGTGTTTTATTCAATCATTTTTACAAATATTTGCTACACGTGTATAGTTATAGCTAGTCGTGGAGGTCTCAAATATAGTGACCATTTCTATGTTTATGTCTTCCGGATAAGTATTATTTATGAATATCCCGAAGACAAAATACATGCAAAATATTTCGAGGCAACACTATTGTTCGTAGATTTCGCCAAGACATTTGACTCCATATAAAGAGGCAAGATAGAGAAAATGCAACTTGCATAAGGTCACCTCAAAGTAACAGCTACCACTATAATGATGCGTTACCAAAACACGGAAGCAGTGATTCGCTCATCTGATGGTGACACCGACTTCTTCGACATTGTCTCGCAAGGAGATATATAAGTTGGCGACCATAGTCGAGGGCAACCTGAAGGATCCCTTTTCAATACCGAAGTGTAGGGAAGGGCGCTACTCTTTTCCCAGGATTGCTCTACTTTACCCTTGATACGTACCTTATATTGCTGAGTGTTATGCAAGGAGGTATCAAGTACTATTTTTAAAGTCTTTGGTATGACGCAACTTTGGATTGAACCCAGGTCTCCGGACCATTGGCGAACAATCTACCCACTAGGCCAATGAGCCTTGCAAGGAGATATATAAGCGCCGTATATGATGATAATCTGCCTTGATTATTTACTACGAACGTAAAGGATCTAATAAAAGAAAATAGTTTAACATTTAAAAAAAAAGATAAGAAGCATAAACTATGACAGACGAAGACTGCGTAGATGATTTAGTGTTTATCACCAATACACCGACCGAAGCCAAATCCTTGCTACTTAGCCTAGAGCAGCAGTAGGCATTGCCCTCTACGTGAACGCAAATAGAACAAAGTCCAAAAAGCAGCCATTCCTAGCGATGGCTAGACTAAAAAATTAATGGACCAGTTCACATATCTCGGCAGCAGTATCTCATCTACTAAAACCGATGTTAATATACACCTATCGAAGCTGTGAATTGTTATTATCGATTATACAGCAGAATGATTTCTCAAATAAGATAAAACGGGATTTTTCCAAGGTGTAGCTAAATGCTACTGTATGGATGCACTACCTGAACGCTGACGAAACGCACGAAGAAAAAGCTAAATGGGATCTCACAAAACAGACATGTGAGGCACTGCTGGAGAAGTAAAGATCAACTCTTAAGTGACATCCTCTAATGGAGTCCTACACATGGATGTGCCAATATGAGTCGACCATCAAGGACTTAGTCGTTGCTGGTCGATGGATGATAGCGATGTATGGCAAGAGAGAGAGAGAGAGAGAGAGAGAGAGAGAGAGAGAGAGAGAGAGGGGGGGGGATGAAGAGAAAGAAAACTCCGTGCTATCAGTCCTAATTGTTGATGAGGATACATGTGTGAGTGAGTAAGTGCAATACATTTGGTTAGCAATGTGTTTGAATCTATCTATCTATCTTAACAAAGACTACGTAGAGAATGACCGCCGTGATACATTTTCTTCACATACCAAAATTGCCGACAATTATTCTTTGTACAAATAACGAATATGTTAGCAATTCGCTTAATCTTCACTTCTCATTAATCTTTACTTCTCTATTTGATGATTATGAATGTTCCTCCTTGGAATATCGATCTTTATACGCTTGTCATGCAAAAACAAACGAATTTACAAGTAAGTTGATTTTCATCCGATAATCAAATGTTTCTTTTTCCACAGAACGATGTAGATTTTTGCAAATCCATGAAAAACCTATCGACCCCCTAATTTTGTTGTATATGGAATTTTTGATTTCCCATTATGTTTGATTTTCAACCTTTTAGGAAGAATTTACAGGGCATTTTTTTTATTTACATTTCCCTGACATTAAAAAGTCGCTGCTGTATTTTAAACGTCTGATTTACAGAAACTTTTGCAATGGCATTAATGATTTTATTCCTCCCACAAAAAATGTTAACCACTATTTCACATTTGACATCGATTGGAAATGTTGGAGAGCAGTTATTTCTAAATTAGGAAATTCACAACTCATTATAATTTTAACATCACCTATACTTAATATGATCAAAAACTACCGAGATTGTATCTTTAATTTTTGAATTTGTGGTTTTAAAATTTAAATGAAGACGTATGCATTGCTGAGTAATGTATATAATAAAGTAACGATGCCTAGACTTTTAGATAAAGTCTGGACGAGTCAGTGCCAGTTCTTGAAACTTTCTAAACTAACTTGGGCGAGGTCCTTCATATATTAGACCTAGCTCCATATAATTTTTCTCTGAAACTGAAAACATCAACTCTATGTCAAAGACCCAAGTTTTCAAACGTAATTTCATCCAGCTAATACCTCATTTAATTAACAGATTGTTTCTATTTTAAACTGCTTTCTCTGCTAATAAACGCACGTCTTAAAAGGATGACCCACAAGTTCCTTGTGGCTTTGCAGTCAGAAAATTTCGCAGCTTCGTCCATAATGCTGTTGCATTCACATTATTCATTGCTTATCTTAGCAATGTGAATGGTGGTTTTATTTTGCGGAAATACAGAATTCTATCTGTAATGGAGGTTGGGAAGTTCAACAAAAATCTTCTCGACTCAAAACCAAGAATTTGATAGTATTCCTCACCAGAAATTCAGCTTAACCTTTAAAAAGATCATCCAACCAAAATCCCCACTAAAAAGACGTTTAAAAATCATGTTCCTCCCTGCAAAGATCGCGATTGCAGGATTTAATTTCATGGAATCATTAAATTTCTTCCCGTCATAAAACACTATTTATTTTTCATGCTGAACCTTTTCACTTTTTTCCTTTATGAATTCGCAGTGATTCAAGTGGGCATCAATTAGAACGTGTTGTTTTCCTGTAACCAGACACAAGGTTGTTCGATTCATTGGATCCATCAGCTTTATCATTCGATAAAAAAATTCTTCATCATTTCGTTCTACAAAAGAATACATGGTGAAAAAAAAAAAGCAAAAAAAAAAAAAAAGCAAAACAAAACAAAACAAAACAAACTTGAGCCATCGAAAATAGTGAAAAAAGCGTTACATTCCATCAGGTCCGTTTTTGTGCTGCTGGTTTCAAAAATCCTTTTTTTCAGTGATATTAAAATCAAGTTTATTCCGGAAGCGCCGAAGACACAAATCGCATTTCGATGCCTCGCGAAGAAGATGACGACATTCTACAACGGTCTTAGTTTATTTTATTAAACGTTCTAGAATTCTTCTCTAAATTACAGATAACGCTTCTAGACATGTTTGTGTCGTTAGCGTTATTTTAATGATAAGATAAAATTTCTATTTTTTTTTGTGGAGTTTCGTTCCTTACGACATCTTTTAGTAGTATGTTGACCATCGACATTATTAGAATATTCATTTCTGTTGCAAAAACCTTTATAGTCATCGTTCACAAGTTATGATCATGGTATTTTCGGGTTTTATTTCCGTTAAAACTTAAATTGCCACGTACAACGCACCTAGTAAGAGGAGTAGGCAAGAAATCACCATTTGTTTATCGTTGATGTAAAAAATTCACTAAATGATATAAGGTACCAGAAATCAAAATCTTACAAATTAATTCAGATGAATTGCAGCTATGAACCCATAGCTGTCCAAACTTAACTTCCAATGAAAAAGCATTTTTGTAAAAAAGATTGATTTATTTACTTCATTTCGTCGATGTCCTTTTTGGAATTAAATGTTGTCTTCTACATCAAAATGGAGATTGTAGCTGGTGAAAGTTCACTTTTCAAAATCGAATATTCTCTCTCTGTGTCATAACTATATTCAGCGTAAAGCTAACCGATTTTTAGGAAATACCTTCTCGAAATCATTTGAAAATTGGTGAACCTAAAAAGCAAAATTCCCCAAACAACTTTCTTTCTATTTCTTATTACAGCACGTTTCATAAAATTTACCAAGTTTTGGTAAAAAATCAAGTTCATGTACATCTTAATCACTTATAGAATATAATGAAATCATGTTCAAAAAGTTGGAAGAACAAAGAAAATTACAAATTATAAGTCAACCTGTCAACGGTTTCTGCAGCTACGAGTGCATTTGTGTTACTACATAACATAGTAATCTTCTGTAGCTTTGGATGCAAGTTCAAGTTTGGATCAAAACAATTTCTTACTTTAGGCAATTAAAACAGTGGCTCGATTGGATGACTAATAATTAGAATAAAGAAATATAAAGATACTTGTTAAAGACTTCATAAATAATAAAAAGACTTCATTTAAGACAAAGGAAACTTCTTGTTTTTACTTGTTTGGGAGAGAAATCAATTGTAAACGATTTTTTATTAATCACTTAGATTTATCTCGTAACTAAGTTCCGTGTCTTGGGCAAGAATAACCTGGTGCAGTCCATCCCTGTCCAGGTGTGGTGTTCGATTCAAAGTTTTCCTTCTTCTAGACCGGTTGCCATACCAAGGTTAAAGAGCTTAATCTGCCTTACTATTCAACCTATGATGGAAGAAGAATAGATGGATTCATATTTTTATCAAATGTATCAGCGCTTTGGGAAATGCAAACAGCCTCATCCAGAATTTGAACTCGGCTACCTGAATCCACTTTTTATGACGTCTCGATTAATCAATAGAAACAACCTAAACAATAAAAAAGGCTACAAAACCTTTTTTATATTTTCACTTTAAAAATGTTGGCATTTTCAGGTAAAAATAATCTTAATTTTGATCTTAAAAAAGATTATACTTATTATTAATAGCTTGTGAGATCAGCACATTATTGTCATTTTGGGCAAAAGTTGATAAGTAAAATAGTACAGAAATAATCTTGTCCAACTGATAATTTTGAAATCCGAAGCAAGAAAAATAATGACGGAAACTAAGAAGTTATAATTTGCACTTTCTTCCCTTTAAAAAACTGAAAGGATTACAAAAATAGAAACATCTTCTGTCCGGTTTTTAATAAATGGTCGGGATTTTTTTCTCATCTTTTAAAAAGTTGCACACCAACGAAGTGGAAAAATAGTAACAAAGCAAACGAAAAAAAAAAAAAAAGATGTGAAAGCGTAAAGTTTAAAGTCTTTATTAGAGTGTGGAGAATTAAATTAGCAAGTTGTAATGTAAAAGATGACAAAGCAAGTAATGGCGGCTGAGATTTTGAAGAGAAATTGGTAGGATGAGAGATTAACATCGAATGAGAACTGATCGTCTGCCTTTCCTTCTGTGTTACATTGGTTAAGATGATGGAGACTCTTTTATACGTCAAATTTTCTAATGGAAAAAGGAGACAAGCAGTGAGGTGGTAAGGGAAGGGAAGGGAGAGAAAGGGGTGGAAAGGAAGAGCTTTAGAACAAAAAAGAGAGACGAGAAAAGAGAGAAAACATAGAGAAAGAGAAAGAGAGTTTGGAAAATGAAGAGGGAAGAAGAAAAGGGATATATATATATAGCAAGGGACTTAAGAAAGAAGAGAAAATTGAGGATAGAAAAAGAAACGTGAAAGACAGAGACAGGAATAATAGCCTGAGAGAGAATCGACAAATGGAAGACGAGAGAAAGTAGTAGACTGGGTTTGAAATAGGGAAAGAAAGAGTGAAAGAGAAAGTTTAGGAGATGAAAGTAAAAATAGAAAGAGATGAGGTAAAATATGTGTGTGTGTGTGTGTGTGTGAGAGAGAGAGAGAGAGAGAGAGAGAGAGAGAGAGAGAGAGAAAGAAAGAAAAATTGAAAATAAGGGATGAGATCAAAAGAGAAAATATATAGAGAAGAGGTTAATTTAAAGAGAGAGAGAGAGAGAGAGAGAGAGAGAGAGAGAGAGAGAGAGAGAGAGGGAATATTAAGAGATACAAAGTAAAATGATAGAGAGGAAATAAAGAGTGTCAATCGTAGTAGAAAGTGTAAATGGATTTTAACATTCTCTCTTATAAGGCAAAAACTAATTACTTTTCGAACTCTGTCTGAGTCCATTTGAAAAAAATCTGATCAGCTCTCGCCAGAAGATGACGTCTCGTATATTAGTTTTCTTTCTCAATTACGCGCTAGAATTTGGCTTGATCGATTTCTTTACGTTTCTTCCTCTTTCTCACTTTTAATTCTCTTTTTTTCGGGTGCCTCTCGAAATAAGTATCTCTACAGATTTGTTCAAGTATTTCTTTTTGTATTAACATATGCAGGAGGCGTTTGTAGTTGAGCAATATTTAGCAAAGTAAACTTGCAGAGAACTAGCAGGAGCAGTGAGTTCAAGCTCCCCAAGGTACTTTATCTATCTATCTATCTATCTAGCTAGCTAGCTAGCTAACAATCCAGACACACACATATATATATTAAATGTCAAGTAGTGACAGTATATCCCAAATAAAGTCATCCTTGAGAGTTCTAAACTCCCTGGCATGTATAATATACTTGACCAACGCAACCTAAGATTGGCTGGCCAAGGACTTGAGGTTGGCAGACTGCCAAAACATATCCTGCACTCTCATCTTTGAGAAGGATCACATAAAACAGGTAAACTAAAACTCAAAAGTCATGTCTAAAACAGTGAACATAGGAAAAAAGAATAACGTAAACTGTTCGTCCATTCTTGCATAGACAAACTGATGTGTTCACATTGGGTTACTCAGAAGGAAATGTCATTTCGAGTTTTAGCGGGTTATTTTCGAAAACACCTCAGACGTAACCACCAAAGGTTATGATAGATTATGTTCAAAAATATTGGAAATTTATCATGTAAATAAATGTATCATATATCAAGCATAATGTATCATTTATCATGTAAACAAATCAATATAAAAAATGATACAACTTATTTAGAGAGTAAATTATGTCCTGACCAGTCGTTATCACGTTAGTATGAGAGAGATTGAAGTGTCTGTGGAAACCAGAGTGCAATTCGTCCGAGGAGACAGAAAGCAAAACGCAACATCAGATAAATACAATTTTCAATTAAGAGAATTTATGAGTTTTACTGAAATATGACTGCTTGTTTTCGTTAAGGCAGGTAATGCATATTCACTGAAAATAACATGAATGACAATTGAGCAGGATCGCCTCCATTTAATACAAAGTTCGATGCTTAAATTATGCAAAAATGAAATTAATACAAACATTTCACTTTATCATGTATATTTACCAAAATTACATGTAAATATCTTAAAATACAATAGATCAGATCTATTTGTGTTGAGTCTGGAGCCATATAGGAAGATGAATGGAAGCATTATGTCACCATCACTAGTGAATACCCTCCAAAACCATAATGTGAACTTGGTGTTTGATTTTGATCAATATCGGTACATCTTGTGGGAATAGAGAAAGTCAACGGTTGTTTTGTGAGTTCACCATCTGATCCTAATATAAAATGTCCAGATTTGAGAAAAAACAGATCTTTTTCGGTTGGAGAAGATGCTTGTGTTTGTTCAACAGCTTTGCAATACGTTCTTTCCTCTTGGCCTTCATGGCCTGTAGTAAAAATTGGTCCTCTCTCAATTTGTATAAGAAATACTGAATGACTTCATGCAATACCTGAAAACCTGAACAAACAAAGGGCATAATTTAAAATGACGACAATTTACCAATCGCAAACTGTATATTTTGTTAAACAGATTTCTCACGAATATTGTGACAATAAAAACAACCCAAGCAATAAACGCATGAGCATAATTTCATTTATATTTCTGATCGGATTGATAACTTACGAATACAGGTCATACATAGTTACACACACATAAATATATATAAAGATATATATGTGTGTGTATGTGCACGGACCCAATTATATATATATATATATATATATATATATATATATATATATATATATATATATATATATAAGACGATGGGCTTGTAGCTGTTACAGTCTATTAGATTTATCTATCTTTAAAAGATGCTTTGTGTCTATGATTCATTCAACAGGTACAAGTCTTGTAATCTAACCATTTTATCCGAATAACTTCTGACCAGTGGACAAGGCGTTTTACTTTACGCTAATGTCCTTAGGAAAGTCATTAATCAAGTTATTTTAATCCCAGTTATGGGTAGATAGTAGAACAGGCTGAATTCTTTAGATTTCGTACGGCTACCAGTCAAAGTGAAGGACAAATCTCACTTAAAACCAGCTTAAATCTTTGATGAGGAGAGTTTAGCAAAATACAAATTTTTTATCAAAATATTTCGTTTTATATTGACTGTTTGTCTTTCAAAAATCTATTCAACTTGGAATTTACTGATAGGATACCAGCTGAAAAGTGATGGCTTGTAATTGAGGAATATTAGATTCTATGTACAATTTTCACAAAGTGATTTGTACGAAAAGAAGCACAGTAAAATAAACTTCAATCCAAATGCAATGTTGGTTTTATCTTTATTGGATTTTGTTTAAATTCTGCTGGCTTTTTTTCTTCAGTAAAACTAACAATCTTATTCATACATTTCAAAATAAGAGGAATCCATATTCAAATCAAGATCTTTACCAAGTTTCTACAAAGAAGATTAAAATTTACATGTTCTTTGATGATTTTCAGTCTGAAATATACTTAGAGCAATAATTTTTTCTCCAAGATGTATGGGCACACATATAACTTAATTGTATTAAAATACTCAAATCCACACCAGCATTTTTATAATCAATTGATTTACAAATAAATCGTAGTTAATTTTGTTAATTTTACGATGCTTATTCATGGGATCCTGAAGGCAAGAAGAGAATTGGGAAAGAACTTTTAACAGTTATCTTTTATATTGTATGATGAGTCCCGCATTTCTTTTTCATATCTATCTGTCTATCTATCTATGTAAGTATTAATAAAATTATTAACAATACATGTACATATGTTTTAACATGTTTTTAAAGCAATTTCAATTTTTCATATACATACAAATAGAAAATATATAGGTCTATTATATGTCTGCGTATACGTATGTGTGTGTGTGTGTTTATATACATGTATGGGTACATGTGTGTGAGTGTGCTTGTACATATGCGTGTGCACGTCATTCTTTGTAGGTACGTGTCTAAGCAAGCGCGTTTTTTTTTTCATTGAGCTTAAAGATTGTCTTGAATCTCTTGTCCTAGAAATAATAGATTTTGATTATTCTCCAATTTTCGCGAAATCAATAAAGAAACGCCACCAGCAATTGGACTGTAAGAAAAATAAATTCATCGTTTTTACGATAATTTGTGCTGTGTTTCATTTGCATAAATGTTAGGACTGCAGAAATGGCCGTTCTGTCTGTGATTGGAGAAAAGTTTACAATTCAGAAATAAATCAAACAATTTTTCCATTTATACTTATTTTATCCATGTTCTCCATTTTTAATTAACAACTTTCTTTCTTTCTTTCTTTCTTTCTTTCTTTCTTTCTTTCTTTCTTAAACCTTTTCTTTTTGCGATTGGCAATGTGTTTATCAAACACAAATAATTCTGTATTTTTTGTGGAAATTCAATAATAATAATAATAATAATAATAATAATAATAAAGAAAAAAAAAAGAGAATCTGCAAAATTGTAGACTTTGCTGTCCCGTAGGACCACAGAATAAATCTGAAGGAAAGTGAAAAGAAGGATAAGTACCTCGACCTTGCTAGAGAATTGAAAAAGCTGTGGAACATGAAAGTAACGATTGTGCCAATTGTGAGTGGTGCGTTAGGCACAATAACTAATGGATTATTAAAGGCCTGGAGGACTTGGAAGTTGGCGAACAGGTAGAGACTATCCGAACGACAGCATTGCTAAGAACGGCCAGAATACTGAGACGAGTCCTGGAGACTTGAGGAGACTTGCTGTCATTCAAACTCCAGTGAAAAACCATCAGCTAACACTGATGTGAAAAACTCTAAAGGAGTAAATAATAATAATAATAATAATAATAATAATAATAATAATAATACAAGTTGGTGCAATTGGAATAGTAGGCATGACTGGTTGGGAAAGGCAATCCATCTTGAATTGTACAAGAGACTAAAATCTGTCTGTACTGGCAAATGGTACATGCACAAACTAGAATCTGTTAATCAACGGGAAGAAAATAACTTGACATCTCGGAGATTTGTCGTTCCAGCGGACCACAGAATGAAAATGAAAGAATAAAGCGAAAAGGTAGACAAATTCTTTGACCTTGCTAAAAAAAGCTTTGAAACATTTAGAGGACGTTGATACCAATTATAGATGATGCTCTTGAATCAATCTTCAAAGTTCTGGAAAAGAGACTGGTTGAGCGGAAGATCTGAGGAAAATCGACACCATACAGACTAAAGCACTCTCGAAATTAGCTAGAATGCTTAGCAAAGAGATAGAGACTTGAACAAACTTGCTGCTACTTAGACTTCAGTGAAAAACTACCAGTTAAAACTCCTGTAAAAACCTCACAAGGTGTAAAAAATAATATTGTTATTAGGCTTGTCATATTTTACTGGAAAATAACATTTATGTATATCTTTACTTCAGCTATTCTGATAAATTTTTAGTTTTAAGATTAGAACTGTTTTATTCTTATTTAAAGTGTTTATTTAATTTTATTCACCAAGGAACTATTTATGTATTTTAGTGAATAAATCCCAGAGAAGGAATTAAGCTAACTCACAAACGAAGTTTAATTTTTTAAATGTAAAACAAACCCACTAAGATAGAACCAAAAAAATTTTTCATTCATAATCAATAAAACAAAAAATAAAAAAACAGAAAAGAAAAAAAAAAGAAGAAAAACACAAAACCAAAACTGATAACAGGTACATTTTGTGACTCGAACTGACAGAAACCAGGGAAGTTCAATAAATAGAAAGGTGGTGTTTTGTTTCGGTTTTGTGAATTTCATTGTCAAATAAAATCAGGTTTTCTTTGTGACTAAGAAGTCTTAAGCGATACTCAACAAAGAAAAGACGTCTTGCTCCCAGATAGGAAATTTAGTTGAAAAATGACAATAAACATCTTATTTCAACAAACTACACAATTTAATTTTGATACTAAAATAAAGACTTTTACTTCTTAACGTGAAATTTATGATCTTCTTTTTGACGAAACCTCTACAAAGCTAAACTGAAAAATAGTAGAAAGTTTTTCTAAATATTTTTCTTATTTTAGGATAAAATATTTGTTAAATGTGGCTTAATAATAAAAAGCATATTTCGTTTGAGTGCGATATTTTGTATAATATGAATGAGTATTGTAGTCGGTGAATCTTTGAAGTTTTTGTAAAATAGATCCGTATTTTTCTGAATTGATGTTTGCTTCTGCATTCCAGATGCTCTGAACCTCTTAGAGAGTTCAAAAAATGATAATCTGTTATACTTGATAATGTTTCCCTGTTTGTTCATGCCAAGTTTTTATCTCAGAAGTATGCTGACCTTATTGTACGTCAGATGTTTGAAAATTGGGTAAATGGGGTATTAAGCTGTGAGTCAAATTTTCATGAAATAGAATAATTTTTCTTCTCATGTCATAGCATGCGTACACATACATACACACAAACATATATTTCTCACAATTATAATGTTCATCTCATCAAGATTGCATGAAACTGATAGTAATGCAGCACTTAAGGAAGGGCTATGTCAAATTTGTTCGTTTTAGTTTTTTATATTCATAAAAACTTGTACCATTTGATTATATATATATATATATATATATGTATATATATATATATATATATATATATATATATATATATATATATATATATATACCCACGTCTTTTATTTGTTGATTGTATTTTTAATACATGAAACTTTAAGTCATTAAAGCCAGTCGATAAGGTGGGATAACAACATTTTTAGGCTTTCTTGTGCTCTACTGCCAAGTCTTAGAGCGCTTTATTGATTTTAGAAAAACGTTTTAAACGATTTGTTTATTCACACACACACACACACACACACACACACACACACACACACACACACACACACACACACACACACACACACTTATAAATATATATATATATATGTGTGTGTGTGTGTGTGTGTGTGCATGTATATATATATATATATGTATGTATGTATGTATGTACGTATGTGTGTCTGTTTATATATATATGTATGTACTAATCCTACTCCTCCCACTATGTTACAAAAGATCAATTTTTAAAACTGTTTTGAATTGAGAATTTTTCCTTCTAGACTTGTTGCCTTACTAATGATAAAGAAAGCAGTATGACCTGTTGCTTACCAATAGCTGGGAAGAGAAGAGATAGATACATGCCTTTCCGAGGCGTATTAGCGTGAAGTGGAACTCAAAAAACATCTTCCAGGAGTCAAACTTGGGTCAACGATTCTATTTGCCCCAACGATAATTGTTACACTAAGCGTGCATATATATATATATATATATATATATATATATATATATATATATATATAATCTCTTCTATAATATAATTTTAAAATTCGTAAAGAAAGCCCTAACAGTAGTTTAGAAGAAAAAGAAAAGGCCTAAAACACCTAATGCTACCACAGGCACCCCCCAAGAGAAAGGGAAAAAAAAAAAAAATTTTTTTAAGCTCTATAATCCCTGAAGCCTGCTAGGTTCCCAACTGTAAAATAAACAAAAAAAAAAAAAAAAAAAAATAAATAAATAAAAATCCTAGGAAAAGTCCCAATACAGCAAAAAAAAAAAAAAAAAAGCAAAAGTCAGTACCAGTGAAAGTCATACGAAAGTACCTTAATCTTGGACTTTAACTAAGTCAAAACTTAAACCAAAATTACCCCCCCGCTTTTTTTTTTTTTGCGTACACATGGGAAGCAGCATGATGTACGTAAAGGTATTTGAATAAACCCATGGACGAACAAACTCAATACCTAAACGGGTCCTGGACGTGAGTTTGGCGACTTTACGCTCAGGATCGTTAGTTCGATCGGGGAACTACTGCTGCTCCTCTATAAGAGTGGCTTCTATAGAAGAGAATAAAACAGCCATCGAAAGATAACCATGACCCACACTCAAACCCCATGCACAAACCGCATCGCTCTTCGCGCGGGTAAAAAAGGGGCGCATCCTGCTGAGGTTGGAGCCCTGGCCTCAGTGTTCGAAAAATCAGCTACAGAGCTCAAACAATCAAAACTACTAAAATGCAAGCAAACACTACAAATAGCCACATTTAATGTAAGAACCTTAAATAGAATAGGACAACTCCCAGAGCTAATCGCATCGGCCGAAGAACATAAGATAGACATAATATGCAAACAAGAACACAGATACATGCACACCGAAGATATCAAATATCACGAAACTGGCAATGGCTGGTCGCTCGCCACTGTATCCGGATGGAAAAACTCTGTCAACGCCGCAGTAGGAGGGTTAGGATTACTTATAGGACCTAGAGCATTAAAAACGCTTAATAGCGTTGAGAAAATACAACCTAGAATGATGGCAGCTACATTTAACGGAAACCCCAGAGCAACAATCATCTCATGCTACAGCCCCACCAATGTTAGTGAAGAAAATGAAATAGTCACCTTCTACGATGAGTTATCCTCATTAGTGCGTAGCATCGCGAAACACAACATGTTAGTCATTGGCGGAGACATGAATGCCCAAATCGGGAAAAACGGAAACAACAAATACAGCCTCCACAACACGTCAAATAGGAATGGGCAACATCTAACAGATTTCATGATAGAAAATAGATTAGCATGCCTCAATACAAACTACCAAAAAAGAGAGGGCAAACTATGGACATACACGTACGCAAACAATACTAAAGCTCAGATAGACTACGTCCTTATAAACAAGAAATGGAAAAATAGTGCATTGAATTGCTAGGCATACTCCTCTTTTGAGGGTGTGTCCACCGATCACCGAATAGTCACGGCGAAAATACGGTTAAGCCTACGAAAAAACGCCAAACGAACAGCGACCACCAAACACTATGACTGGGCCCTATTGAACAACAAACATATAAGAGATAAATACGTATTATTATTAAGAAACAGATTCGAAACACTACAATAAAAAAAGACGGAAAAAAGTACACCAAACGACGAATATGAACATTTCGTCAATGCACACCTCGAAGCAGCAGCAACAAAAATTAAAACTAAATATAGAGTCCCATGGGAAACTTTAGCAGTGAGAGAAAAACGTGCACTAGTGAAAACAGCCTCCAAAACTATCGAAAAAACCCAACAAAAACAAATGCCTTAAAACTAAAAACGGCACAATATCAATTAGCAGGCATATATATAAAGGAACAGACAGAATACATTCAAAATCAGATAGATAAGATTAGAGACTCGGTGGAAGATAGACAATCTAGAATAGCCTGGCAAACAATAAACGAAGTGAGCAGAAGAAAGAACACAGCCAAAGCAAAACTTAAAGCAGCAAACCAACAAGAAAGAATAAAACTGTGGAAACAGCACTTCGAAAACTTACTTGGAAACCCACCAAAAATAACGCATGAACCAATCACCAGAATAATTAGCAAACAATTAGACATTAAACTAGGACCGTTCACACAAGAAGAACTCGACTCGGTTCTCAGAAAAATTAAAAATAGGAAAGCTGCAGGGCTGGACGAAATTCCCCCGGAAGTATGGAAGACCAGACAATTCGACGGCATACTGCTCCGACACTGCAACGCAGTATACAATCAAAATTCGATAGATAATGGATGAAGGGATGCATACTCCCCTTCCCTAAAAAGGGGGACCTCGGATTAGCCCAAAACTACCGAGGCATAACACTTACATCCATAGCTGCCAAAATCTACAATGCCCTACTACGAAACCGAATAGAATCCAAAATCGACAACATACTTAGAAAAAACCAAAATGGCTTCCGAAGAAATAGATCCACGACCTCACAAATATTAACCATCCGCAGAATCCTTGAAGGTGTACGGGCAAAGAACCTACAAGCGACATTAATATTTGTCGACTTTACCCAGGCTTTCGACTCCATTCACAGAGGAAAGATGGAACAAATCCTACTAGCGTACGGCATACCTAAAGAAACCGTAGCGGCAATAACGATTCTCTATAGAAACACTAAAGTAAAAGTACGATCACCGGATGGAGACACAGAATTCTTTGACATTGTAGCATGAGTACTACAAGGAGACACGCTGGCCCCGTACCTCTTTATCATTTGTCTAGACTACGTACTTAGAACATCGATAGACAAAATCAAAGAGAATGGCTTCGAACTGACGAAGAAAAGAAGCAGAAGATACCTCGCAACAACAATTACCGACGCCGACTACGCCGATGACATAGCGATACTGGCAAATACACCTGACCAAGCCGAAACACTTCTGCATAGTTTGGAACGAGCAGCAGCAAGCATAGGCCTCTATGTTAATGCACACAAAACGGAATATATGTGCTATAACCAAACGGGGGACATCGCCACTCTAGACGGAACCTCACTTAAACTAGTAGACAAATTCACGTACCTAGGAAGCAGCGTCGAATCAACCGAAAAGGACATCGAAACGAGGTTAAAGAAACCATGGACAGCTATCAATAGGTTATCGATTATATGGAAATCAGACCTAACCGATAAAATGAAACGTAGTTTCTTCCAGGCAGCGGTCACATCGATACTGCTATATGGATGCACTACATGGACGCTAACAAAACGGCTGGAGAAGAAGCTAGATGGCAATTACACAAGAATGCTGCGTGCAATCCTGAACAAGTCCTAGCAGCAATACCCCACAAGACACCAACTGTACGGCCACCTACCCCCTATCACGAAAACTATTCAAGTTAGACGAACCAGACATGCAGGACACTGCTGGAGGAGCAGAGATGAACTCGTAAGAGATGTACTCTTATGGACCCCCCACATGGCCGCGCAAAAGCAGGACGACCAGCTCGAACGTACATTCAGCAGCTATGTGAGGATACAGGATGTTGTCCTGAAGACCTACGTAGGGTGATGAACGATAAGGAGGAGTGGCGAGAGAGGGTCAGGGATATCCGTGCTACCAGCGCGATATGATGATGATGATATATATATATATATATATACATATGAAGTACCTTTAAAAAGTTTCCAGACTTTTTTTCGTATGGGAACTTTTATTGATAGTACGCACACGAAACTCTAGTCCCCTTCAAAGTAATCTCCTCCGGCTGCAATGAACTTGTTGTACCGTTCCAACAACTTCTGGAAGACCCTATGGAAGTCCCCTTGTGTGAGCGTGTCAATGACCTTCGTCACAGCCTCTTTCATCTCCTCAATTGTCTCTTAACGACAGGTTCTAAGGTTTTCCTTGAGCTTAGGGAACAACCAAAAGTCACAGGGAGCAACGTCTGGACGATTGGGAGGGTGAGGAACTGTGTTGATGCCCATATTGGTCAAACAATCTGTGACAAGGATGGAATTGTGAACTGGTGCATTGTCCTGGTTGAAATGCCACTGACCCGATTTGAAGACTGCTGGCCTTTTTGAACCCCTTTAAAAACTCAACATTGTATTCCTTGTTGACTGTCTGTCCAGTGGGAACCCAGTGCATGTAGGTCATGCCAGTGCTGTCAAAAAAAAGGGATCATCAAAAGTTTGTGGTTGGATTTGCTCTGTCTGGCCTTCTTGGGTCTGAGAGAGCCTGCATGCTTCCACTGCGAACTCTGTCTCTTGGTCTCTAGGTCATAGCAGTAGATCCAGCTTTCATCGCAGGTCACCAGAGCATCAGGAACTGCGGGATTTGAATTGATCAGCTCGACCATCTTCCTGCTGTCATGACAACGTCTTTCTTTCTGATCTTCTCTGAGCACTCTTGGGACAAACTTCGCGCAAATCTTCCGCATCTTCAGTTCCTCGCAAATAATTGTGTGTACAGTTCCCACACTGACATCAAACTGTGCTCTTACTGTCTCTATAGATCCACGACTGTCCTTATCCATGAAATTCTTTATTTGGCCAATTAACTCTGGTGTTCTGACTTCCTTACTCCTCCCACACCTCTCATCATTCTTCACAGACTCCCTGCCTTTCTTAAATCTCTTATGCCACTCAGAAACTGATGCTCGATTCATGCAAGATGGTCGAAAATCAGTCTGAAGCATTCCATACCTTTCTGTGGAATATTTTCCGAATGTAAAACAGAATTTTATTGCATATCGTTCTTCTAAATTGTCCTCACATCCAGATTGCATTTTTGAAATTCACCAGCTGTGACAACCAGACTTTAGTAGGGTGTATTCCAATTGCTGCTGTAGCTGTTGATTTGAACCTGAAATCATAAAAATTAGTCATTCATCTCATAAGATGTATAGCAATACCATACTGAATTTTCAAGAGTCTTCAACAATTTTAAATGCCAATACAAAAAAGTCTGGAAACGTATATGCGTTCGAGTCTCTCCGTGTATGAGTGTGCATTGTAATATAATATATATATGGAAACTTAATCACTTTATACACCTAAAAGTCTATAAATATAAATACTGGTTGAAACTTTCATTTCGTAATATCGTCAAATTTATTCTTTTCAACAGATTAAATTTCAGAACCGAACAGCGTCATTTGTGTCATTGCTATCAGCAAGGTGTCTCATTGCACATTTGCCAGAGGAACCATTGTATTGACGAAAGAAAACAATAAGGGACTCTCATGGAGGCGGTCAGTCTGTTTCTTGTAATATGTGCCACCATCCCGAACGTAACAATTGTCGACGTTTTTCTATTTCAATTTGGACGACTATATGGATTTACTCACCAGTTTTAGTTATGCAAAGATTTGAAGTAATTTATATATTACTAAAATTATCATTTTTCATATGTATATATTGCCATCCACGGACAGACTGTTTCGTTCTATCAGAATTCTTCAGTGTGGCAGGATCGAAACCCGTCCAACTTTACGTTAGACTAAGCTTCAAACCTGTCGGCCACCAAGCGGACTACGTTGGCAAAGGGAATTTTAAGGTATTTAATTTAGCAACAGAAGCAGCAGCCTTTGTTTACATTTTTATACCTTATCGGATACCAGAGTGCTCAATTCTTACGAAGAGCTTTGCATTACGCTAGCAGCGGCCGACAATTCCTTCGCCAGGTGTGTGTGTGTGTGTGTGTGTGTGTGTGTCCTGGAAAATATCAGATTCTTGGACACACACACACTGGGAAATTTTATCACTTTATACACATAATGGTATTTACAAAAAGCGAGCCAGTAAATATTTGATATTTAATGAACGATATTTAATTTATTTTGTGTAGAGAAAAGAAAACTTTCGATGTGTACTCATAAAAATTAACTGATGTGAATAATTTAAAGCAAACATATTTGTGAGTGTAAAACTACTGATAATTTTTGCATAATTCTCTTGCTCTGCTACACCGAAGCCGTTCTATTAAGAAACAGTTGCGGAGAAAGAATTATCGGATATTTACTATATTGACACATCTATGTTTTTTAATCATTTTTTTTCTAAGCATTTTCTCCATAAATCATTCTCAGTTGACAGAAGGAAAGAAAAATCATTTTTTCTTCTGGTTTTCTTCTGTAAAGCCCCTGACACGTATAAGGCCTCTGGCCCCAGTCGAAGTCGAGGAGACTCAGAGAAGGGGTGTGGTCAATGTTTCAGATTCCCACTCCCAGTATATTCGTTGTTTTTTTATTTTCGTCGTTTCTGCTTCAACTCATTTCCCAGCATTCAAACGTGTCCTTCCTGCGGGAGAGAAAAAATAAATTAGAAAGAAAGAAAGAATTACCCATAAGGAAAAGTCTGTGTAGACAAGTAAAATACAATTTTGTGGTCTTCATTACGATTTCTTTAGAATCTTGCGCATGCAGAGAGAGAGAGAGAGAGAGAGAGAGAGAGAGAGAGAGAGAGAGAGAATTGAATATTTATGAACATGTCGATAAAAGTCGTACATATATATATATATATATATATTCAATACCAATATGTATTAATTCGCATATAAGTAATAACGTCTTCATGCTTTCAAATGAGCAAAAGCAAGGTTTATGGAGATGGAAAAATAAACACGAATCTTATAATTTGTCAACGCAAACATATGTGTGAGATTTTGTCCGTATAAACTCACATTCACAAATTTATATATATGTGCAAAGATAGAGACTGTTGCTAGAAGAACGACTACTGTCTCGTAACAACTGCACATTGGGATACATAAATAATGGGCCTCAAGTAGTTCATTTGGATATCTTGAACGTTGTGGCTATGACTATATGGTATTTCCGAAACAGGGCGTTTTGTAGGATATTTATATTCATGAGAAAAAATTGAGCCGATTATCTTTCTATCTATCTATCTATCTGTAATAATCAGACAGTCTTGGTCTAATGACAATCTCCAAGTGCCGTTTACTCTGTGTGTATGCTATCTTAAGTTAGATATATATGCTCTATCACCAATTCTGCGCGCTCTTTATATAATCTCGCAAGCCAAATAAACGGGATTATTATAATTATTTTTTAATTTTTTTTTTTGCGAATAGGGGTATAAGGTAAAGTTAAAGACTGACTGAATAGTTTTGAGCGGGGGATTAATTCATGTTAGTTTAGTAGTATTAGTATAGGACAGATTTGGCGGGAAATTCGTGTAAGTCTAGTGAAGTGTAAATCATGGACACGGACGAGTATTAAAATAACATCTTACCTCGGTACCGATTCCGGAAGTAGCAGGGAGAAACCGGATGAGGTAAAGATGGTACTATATAGCAGAGGAGTGTGGAATGCCCTGTTTTCATTGGCTGTTTACTAAAAGACAGATGTCTATAAGAACGGCCGAAGTCCGGCTTTTTAAATTTATTTTTTCTTTGCTTTGGTAGAGGCACGAGCGTAGCACGTCGCGATCACGGAGGCGGCTTGGCTCTTTTAGAGTTAAGCCGGGGTTACTGTCGGAGCTGATATGATGCAGAAATAACCCGAAATCGGCAATGAAGACAGCGCATCACTGAAGACCTCACTGATGCATCTAGGATGTATGATTGAAATATACAAAAATTTAAAAGTACATGATATATATATATATATATTCTTTTTTTCCACTTGTGAATTTGTGAAGTTGGGAAAGACGCGAGAAATATAAATCATATGTTTATTTTAAATAATAAGACTTCATTTACAAAATACCTTCTTTTGATTTTTGCAGATTTTCACACACGAGTCACTCACTTCAAACATGAGACAATTGGAACCCTGTCAGTAAACACCTTTCTCTCGCGCTGTCAGGCTCTTATACTTGACTGTCGGTGCGTTAATGCTGTGTCCGTTGCAATTTTACTAATTACAGTTGAGAATTAATCTTGATTTAATTCCCATCTTCTGCTTGGTTTTAACCAAAACAAATCAGAATCTCAGAAATACGAAATAGTGTATTTACTTGGATGCTAACTGCTACTGGAATACAGCTGTGTGTCCGATGGAAATACTGGTGAGTCTTTTGCTGTCAAAGACACAAGAAACCTGTTAAATAAATGTTTATTTTTGCTGATTGGTCGCATGTAGGTTGCTGAGCGTCTCCTTGCATCTCTGGTATTTGCAGTTTGCACAAGACGAATATCACAAGGATGTTTTTTCAATGAACATTAAAAAGAATCAAACGTTAGAAAAACGAAAAGGGAGAAATACAAATTAAAATCAGCGGCTAAGGTTCCAGTTCAAATGCCAAACGTCTTAATTCTTAACACTGAAATCTGATGTTGTCAGCAATTCGTGATTTGTCGCCAGTATATATAATTTTTGACAGGCCACCTGCACGTTATCTTGATTTTAACTACCTAATTACCTACTATGGAAGTCTAAGAGCTGCCAGCAAAAAGTAACTTTTTGAAGTTAAGAAAAATACTGAATATAACTTTTATCTTTCTGTTTAGTTTGACAGACCTGAAGGACAAGTTCTTCTTCACAAGCTGAATTTTATATATAATGCTGACTCATTATAACAAAATAATTCTGCACATTCTTTTATTTGGTATCAAAAATCAATATTATCATGGTCCAGTGTTGCAAGGGAAATAACTATAGGTATATTATATTCTAATTATAAAGAATTGTCAAATTGTTATCTATTTCCGATAATTTTCTATTTTATAATGTACCGATTTTTTGTATCTGTGTTAATGCAAAACAGTAAAGGGGGCACACAGTAGAGTAATTGGTGTAAGTGCAATAACACTAGAATGTTGCTGTTTGTAGAATAAAGGAATTTACAGCCGAATAATAATAATGATAATATCAAAATCAATAATAATAATAATTATAACACACATAAACTCCTAGGGGACTTTAACGTACAAACGGATTACCTAATTTCGGCCAGAAGACCAGACCTAATAATAATCAACAAAAAGGAGAGAACTTGCAAAATTGTCGACTTTGCTGTCCCGGCTGACCTCAGAATAAAACTGAAAGAATGTGAAAATAAGGATAAGTACCTCGACTTTGCGAGGGAATTGAAAAAACTATAGAACATGCAGGTGACAATTATACCAATTGTAATTGGTGCGTTTGGAACAGTAACTAAAGGATTACTAAAGGGACTGGAGGACTTAGACGTTGGCGGACGAGTAGAGACCATTCAAACTACTACATTATCGAGAACAGCCAGAATACTGAGAAGATTCCTGGAGACTTGAGGAGACTTGCTTTCACTCAGACTCCAGCGAAAAACTATCAGCTGACGCTGATGTGAAAAACTCTAAAGGAGTAAATAATAATAATAATAATAATAATCGGCTAGACGACCAGACTTAGTGATAGTTAACAAAAAAAAAGAAAAAAAAGAAAAAAAGAAATAAGTGAACCGGCCGATTAGTGGATTTTGCCGTTCCGGCTGACCACAGGGTATAACTGAAAGAAAGCGAAAAGAGAGATAAGTACCTAAATATTGCTAGAGACTGGAAAAACTATGAAACCTAAAATTGACGTTGATACCAATTTTAATTGGTGGGCTCGGTACCCTCACTAAATGGTTGGTACAGGAACTGAATGACTTGGAAATAAGAGGAAGAGTGAAGACAATTCAAACTACGGCATGATTAAGATTGGCCAGAATACTGAGAAGAGTCCTGGAGATTTGAGGAGACTTTCTGTCCCTCAAATTCCTGTGAGAAATCATCAGCTAACGCTGGTGTGAAAACTCTCAAAATAATAGAATAATAATAAGAATAATAAGATGGCAGGAATCGAACTATTAGATAAACGCATCTTCGCTGTGTGGTGTTGGAAGAAAATCATGTCAGTAGAAATTCTTTAATTCAAAAAACATATAATATAATATAATATAATACTCATGATAAAAAAATGTCGAATCATAATAGTACACAACGTGGGATCGAGGTAATAATCTTGGGTGTCATGATCGGCAGGTGCTCTCCTGATAGCCAACATGGGAGACCTGTTCGTCATCCTGCGAATGTTGGCTTCTCTTTTTTCAGGTACACGAATGACGATTCAAGGAACCACAAAAACCAGAGACGTAAACGGAAATCATGGACTAGGGAAGAAAACCAACTTGCACTAGACTGCTATTTTAGGAGCAACCCTTCACAAAGAAGATATAGGAAAAGAATGATAGAGATCCGGAAAGAATGTGTTAGTTTTCAGACTAAAAGCTAAAAACTTGCCGACCAAGTTAGAACAATAACAAAGAAAGGTTGGTTTTCTGACCTTGAAATACTAGAAATACATCGGAAAATAAATAATGAATAGGATAATAATTCAGTACCAGATACACCAAGAATTATCAAACAAAAACAGCCTAATAGAAATGAACCACCAACTTCGGAAAATGGAAACGCCACACAACCAAACAACGCACAACCAAACAACCCAAAAGAAAGACAATCATAAGAACAAAAGGTAAATCTAGATAATTCAAAGAGAATTATAAACAGTGAAAAAACTACCTTACCATGATTAAGAAACATAAAATGGAAAGCTGTTAAGACGGAAAGGAAAAAAAAAAATCAAGTACTACCATATATATCAACGAATAATATAACTGAAATAAATGAACTGATCTATGCAGAGGGGAAATTAGCTTGTGAGAAAATTAGGATCCCTCGAAAAGCACGAAGAAAGAATCAAAACCAAGATCAGAAATTCGACAAGAAACGCAGAGAAAAAAATCTACGAAAACCGACCAAAATGATAAAACAAAAGAAAGATGCTGGAATAAGTAGTGTCACGTGGTCTCCCACTGAGACGATAGAAATAAAATGACTACTATCCTCGTGTTTGAATTAACAGTAGGAAGCCATCAGAGAATGACCGTTAAGAAAGAATGAGGGTCTAAGTGGAGACCAGATGTTTATACTTGGTGACCTCACTCGGGTCGCCTGACACGGGAAGGAAGAAGGTAGAAGCCAAACGATTGGCTGGGACCCTAAAACGGAAGTGGGGACTCCTTCCCGTCAGCGGAAATAGAAAAAGAAAAAAGTTAGTTGTTGGACAGGGTTCTTGGCGGACAGAACCAAAGCCAAGTACTCCGGGTAAAAGAAGACGAAGAAAATCTCGGACAAGAAGAAGCCGTATCTTCAAGCCAGTACTAGAAATAAGATAAAGTCTGTCAGCCCGTAAAAGAAGAAAGATTCTCCACAGGAATCCATCTAAATAAGATAAGTAACTTTGGGACTGTTTCTCCTTATACCCAATTTTATATACCCTCTCTCTCTCTCTGACAATTTGAAGAAAAACGAAAGAACAGAAAAGAAGAAAGACATTTATGTTCATGGACTATTCATACATGATATATTTAAAACGTTGCAGGTGTATATCTATGCGTAGTAAAAGATTGATATATTTTAATGTTCCCACGTGGTCTAAGTTGTTATTTGTGGCGTTTGCTACGAATTTGTTCCTTCATATTTCTTTTCCAGCTTCATGTCCCCTTATGTTATCTTGCTTAAAACTGTCCTATAAATTCCTTCAAATTCTTATACTGGGAACCGGAGTTGCCGACTACTACAATATAATATTATTACGTCTCAACCTAGAGGTCCATATCTTCCATTGTTCTAGCGGAGGACGACTAGCGGCCTTGGAGGGTGTGTGTATAGTGTGAAATTTGGAACCCCTTGCCAGCGGCGGTCAGTCTAGCCCTAAATTGATCCCCCACATAATATGCCAGTTCTTATAAGCCTGAGGAAAAAACTCTGAACGAGGACTTATTCTACAAGGGATCAAGTGCCAACCTGCCCCGTCTTCACACGTGCGAAAATAAAGTCCCGTTTTGGGATTTTCAAGAATTTGCCGTCACAGTAGGAACACGAGAAAAATAACAGTACAACGTGAAGAAATAAACCAGAAAGTACTGGCGAAAGAAGGAAGATTAAAGAAATATCGACATAGGGCAAAACAACACAGACAAAACGGGACTTTCCAAAACAACGAAAGACAATTCTAAAAAAAAACTGCGAGGAAATGACACGAAAACGTACCAACAACTGGATGCAAAAGAAACCGAATAATTTTGGACTGAAATATGGCTGCCAAGAAAACATAACGAAAAGGCCGAATGGATAAACAGCAGGAATAGATAATTTGAAGGGCTCGAAGAAGGCCCGAAAGCGGAAATACACACAGATTTACTCAAAACGACATAAAAAAGATACCAAACAAGAAAACACCAGGCCATGATGGAATTCATGGTTTCTGGTTCAAGAAATTCACCTCCATTTACGGCAGACTAGCACTAGAAATGAACAAATGCCTACATAGAGCACACGTATCCGAATGGATGACCAAAGGAAAGGTAACATTGATCCAAAAGGACCCAAGCAAAGGAACTGCCACAAACAACTACCGACCCATAACCTGCATACTGATGATTTGGAAATTATTAACAACACAAATAAGGGATGAGATTTATTCCTCGCTAACAAGCTGCAGGCTTTCCCCTGAGGAGCACAATGGATTCCGCAAAGGATCCTGAGGCACAGTAAAGTTACTTTACATAAATCAACACATCCTAAACGAGAGCAAGACCAGACAGGAAAAAATCTACCTATGGCCTGAATTCACTACATAAAGGCCTATGATATGGTTCCGCAAAGCCTGATAATAAACTGCCTCAAAATGTACAAAATATCACATGAAGTCATAAACTTTATCGAGGAAACCAGAGTGGAATTGACAGCTGGAGGAAGAAACTTAGCTGAAGCAAAGATCCAAAGGGTATTATTCAAGGTGATGCACTATCACCGTTATTATTCATAATTGTCATGATTCCACTTAACCACAGACTCAGAAAATGCACAGCCGGATACAAACTAAGTTGATTGCAGGAAAAGATCAATCACCTAATGTACCTGGGCAACAAACTATTTGCAAAAAATAAAAAAGAATTGGAAACTCTCATATACGCCGTTAGAATATACAGTCAGGATATAGGAATGGACTTTGGCATAGGAAAATGCGCCATGCTAGTAATGAGAAGTGGCACCGACATCTAACTGACAGAATGGAACTACCGAATCAAGACAAAATTCGAATGCTCAGAGAGAAGGAAACGTACAAATATTTGGGTATCTTGGAAGCAAGCACCATCAAACAAGTAGAGATGAAAGAAAAAATCAGAAAGAATACCTCAGGAGAACTAAAAAGCTACTCGAGACAAAACTCTCTTGCTGAAACCTTAACAAAGGAATAAATACCTGGACTTTAACCCTAGTTAGATATTTGGGACCCTTTTTGAAGTGGACCAGAGAAGAACCTAAGCAAATGGACTAAAGAAGAAGAAAAATAATGGCCATGCACCAATCATTATATCCCATAGACGACGTTGACCTACTATATATATCAAGAAAGGAGGGAGGAAGAGGACTTGCCAGCATTGAAGACAGCGTTGATGCATCAATTCAACGACTCGAGGATTACATAGAAAAACAGGAAGGAGGACTGATTACAGCCATCAGAAACTAAACAGACAGAACGATGGACAACTGTATGACAAAAAATAGGAAATAAAAATGGGAAGAAAAACAACTCTACGTTTTAAACGACTAATAAACAGCATCTCGCACGGGAAAACCTGGATCTGGCTAAGAAAAGGAAACTTTAAGAGAGAAACAGAATCTCTCCTAATGGCAGCACAAAACAACGCCATAAGAACCAATAATATCTAAGCGAGAATAGATAAGACGCAACAAAATAGCAAATCTCGGTTATGTGTTGATAGAGATGAAATCATCGATCACATAGTAAGCGAATGCAGCAAATTAGCACTGAAGGAGTATAGGCAAGATCTGACTGGGTGGGCAAGGTGATCCACTGGAAAATGTGTAAGAAATTTAAATTTGACCATACGAACAAATGGTATATGCACAACCCAGCATCTGTCCTAGAAAATGACTCATACAAACTCTTATGGGACTTTGACTCACAAATAGATCACCTAATCTTGGCAAGAAGACCAGGCCTTATGGTAATCAACAACAACAACAACAAAAAAAAAACAACTTACAAAATTGTGGACTTCGCTGTACCGGCTGACAGCAGAATAAAACTGAAAGAAAGTGAAAAGAAGTATAAGTACCTCGACCTTACAAGGGAATTGAAAAAACCATGGAAGATGAAGGTGACAATTTTACCAATCGTGATTGGTGCTTTCGGTACAGTGACAAAAGGATTATTTAGAGGACCGGAGTACTTGTAAGTTGGAGGACGGGAAGAGACCATTAAAACTACAGCATTGTTGAGAACGGCCAGAATACTGAGAAGATTCCTGGAGACTTGAGGGGGACTTGCTGTCACTCAAACTCCACTGAAAGCCCATCAGCTAATGTTGATGTGAAAAACACTCAAGGAGTTATAACAATAATAACAGTCATGAGGACTACATTCGGAATAACCTCAAATCGTCAGATTTCTCGAGGGAGATAACTCCATATACATTAAATGTTATTTACAGAATGATTTCTCTCACTTCTTTATTTACAAATCATTCTTAAATAAATAAATACGAACTGAAACTGTAACGAGTTTAATGGTCATTAATGGCGACCTTTAATTAAATCGTATCTATGTGGCAGGTTCAGAAAAGTTTCTTAGACTTTTAAAAAATTCTTATTGATTTATAAATACTGGAATTTTATTATTATTATTATTATTATTATTATTTGATCATCACAAATCATTGAATTGTGTTATGATTCCATTGATAGAACAGCAAGAGACTCCATAGAATTTACATTCTGAGAGTTGTTGTTTGTCATATATGATAACCTTCATGGAATTTAAACCAAATTCATTTTATTATTCTTATCCTTTGCTATTTGCTATGTCCCGTGTGTTTTCTTAGAATTTCAAATTTTGTAAAGGTCATTTTTCTTATTGTTGCTTTTCTTTCTCCACTTAAACCGACTCAGGGATTGAATTGACGATTTCTTTTAGTTGTTGTCTGTGCAATTGTATTCGTTATTCATATCTTTGAATACTTTGGGCCTTTTGTTGGATTTTTTGCTTCAGCTTTTTTTTCACTATCGAGATTTTATCAGTTGATATTATCTCATATTTAAAAAAATTCTTGCTTTTCTCATTTCATTTTGACATCCTCACTCATTTCATCGTGTATGGCTATTTTCCCTTTGTATTCATCTATTTCGTTTTGTAGCCTTAACTTTCATTTGAGTTTCTTAATGCTTTTTTATTCATATGTCTCAGTAAATGGGCTTATTATTGTAGCAGTTACATATATTATTTCATTTAAAAGCGTAAGATTTGTTTGAAAGTCTTGTACAAGATTTGTGGTACAATTTGCTAACTTCATCTGCCTTAGGTTATTTTTTCCAGATAAGTATTAGTTACCTTAAGGAGTTCTCTTATTATATTTCGTTTCATTTCGTCGATTTTAATTTTATTTTCTGTGAAGTCTGGGTTTTCTACTTGAGGCTGTGTTATATACTGTACCTATGAACATTAATGGGTGTGTCCCATTTCTCATGAAAACGTCCGACATTTTTGTGAGAGGGGTTAATATGTTGATTAAGAAGTACTCCACTAAGAGTGGTTTATCTTCTTCACGCCGCTGGTGAGTATTGTATTTTGTTAATGTTATAAAGATTTCCATTTCATTTCCAACCTTCGTTTCTCATTCAGAAACCTTTTGTTAGTTTACAACAGGCTGACGATTCCCTAATTTGTTGTATTCATTTTCTGTTGCAGGAGTTTTCATACAATGATTGATTGATTTCTTATTTCGTAATCAATTGCATTCATTTTAAGTATACTGTTTCGAATATCAACAACTACGGTTTTTTTATATCATCTTTTTCAGCATCCGTTAAGTGGTTGTTTTTATGGATACATCTTATCACATTGGTTAATTTATTGGAATGCAGGTGAGTATCTGTACATTTCTCGCCATATATTGTTATTTACTTGAATTGTATTTTTTCTTGATACTTTGTTAATTGCATAAAAGAACGCGTATAATATTTCTTTATAATTCTTTTTTGACCATTTTCTTTCTTTGTGTTTTTATTTCTTATTGGTTGGAATGAAAATCTTGGTAGGTCAGAGTTGGGATTATCTCCGTTTTCATAACTACCGGAATGAGTGGGAGGGTGTCCTCGTTGTTTAATAGTTAAATCGCTGGACTGCGGAATCGTAGTTAGCAAGTCGCGCTATTACGTTCACTTTCGGACTAATGCCCTTGAGAAAGGTATGAACTCCCTCATCCTCCCAGCTATGGGGTAAATAGCTTCACGAATGTTCTTCTATGATAGCTTTGGCATTAAATAACCCACGAAGGTTGATATGCCATTAAACAAAGAAACGAAATCAGTAGAGGATTTTTTCTTATTATTATTTACTCCTTGTAAGTTTTTCACACACTCGCAAGCTGGTGATTTTTCATTGGAGTCTGAGTTACAGCAAGTCTCTTTCGGAGTATTCTTGCTGATCGTAACAATGTTGTAGTCTGGATGGTCTCAATTCTTCCTCTAATTCCTAGTTTTTTTCAAAATCTTTCAGGACCATTCTAAGTGAACCAACAGTAATTGGTGTCATCTTTACCCTCATATTCCACAGATTTTTTTTAGTTCTCTGGCAACGTCCAATAATTTTTTCTATATTTTTGCTTTCTTTTATTTTAACACTGTGATCTGCCGGAACTGCAAAATCCACTAGATGATATTTTTTTTTTGTTAATTAATATTAGGTATAGTCCTCTGGCCGGTATTAGTTGATCCATTTGTATCTCAAAATACCCATATACCATTTGGTAGTATGGTCAGCCTTTAATCTCTTGCACAATTCCCTGTGGATCACCTGTCTTACACTGCCGTACCTAGTTTTGTACTCCTTTTGTGTGAGTTTGCTTTTATAAAGTTGGTAGTCATGACAATATTTTGTGATGCTATTAACAAAAATTCATTTTCTCTCTCGAATTTTTTTCTTTCTTTGCCATATCCTAATCTTCTCTCGTGCAATTTCGCCATTTGGTGGTTTGAATTATCCATACAGTTGTTTTTCTTTCTATTTCTGTTTTTCTAGTTTTTGCTGTTTTTGCTTGGCCTTATGTTACCATTGCTCTTAGTGGCTGCCACAATTAGTCTTTCTTTGATTGTTTTATGGTATTTTTCGACTTCTTGAATTGATGAATCTTCACAATCTTCTATGATAGCAAGTTCTCTTCTTCATTCTTGACAGATATAGTCTGTCTATCATCTCTCGGGAGTAAGAATTCATGCATAGCAATCGATTTCCTAGTACGTTGGTCCATTTGTCTGAATTTTTCTCTGTTCCATTTGTTTGAGTTTTTCTCTGGTCCATTTTAAGAATGGCTCAGCGTATCTTAAAAAGGGGATTGCACAAGTCTTTATTACTTCGATGAAATTTTTGTTGAAGACCTTAGTTTCGTTATTATTGTTATTATCATTAGTAGTAGTTGTAATAATACTAATAATAACAATATAAAGGATTATTAAAGGGACAGGAGGACTTAGAAGTTGGAGGACGCATGGAGACCGTCCAAACTACAACATTATTGTGAACGGCTAGAATACTGAGAAGAGTCAACCTCCAGGGAAAACCATCAGATAAAACTGACGTGAAAAACTCTCAAGGAGTAAATAATGATAATAACGAATGTATTTGGTTAACATTGACGATCAAGTTTTAGAAACTTCTCAATATTTTAGCAGATTTCATGTACTTATCGTTTGCGTTGTTTGAACACTGACGCAGCTCTCGAAATATTACTAACTCTTTGCATGAGTCTTGTGACGCGAAAACTTTACTTTTATCCCAGAACAGGACTTTATTTTCGCACGTGTGAAGACGGGGCACTTGATCCCTTGTAGAATAAGTCCTCGTTCAGAGTTTTGCCTCAGGCATATAAGAAGTGGCATATTATATGGGAGATTAATTTATGGCCAGACTGACCACCGCTGGCAAGGGGTTCCAAATTTCACACTATACACACACCCACCAAGGCCCCTGGACTTCCTCCCCTAGACAACGGAAGATATGAGCCTCTAGGTTGAGACGTAATAATATTATATTGTAGTAGTCGGCAACTCCGGTTTCCCGTGTGATATTTTAAAGGAATTTATAGGACAATTTTAAGCAAGATAACATAAGGCGAACAGCAGCTGGAAAAGAAACATGAAGTAACAAATTCGTAGAAGACAATGCAAATAACAACTTCGACCACGTGGAAACATTAGAATACATGAATCTTTTACTATACAAAAATATACACCCTCAACGTGTCAAATATATAATAAATGAACAGTCCATGAACATAAATGTCTTTCTTCTTTTCTTTTCTTTCGTTTTCCTTCAAATTGAGAGTGAGAGAGAGAGAGAGAGGTATATAAAATTGGGTATAAGGAGAAATAGTCCCAAAGTTACTTATCTTATTTTTCGACAGGGTTCCACTGGAGAATCTTTCTTCTTTTACGGGCTAATAGACTTTATGCTATTTTTTTTATAGTGGCTTGAAGAACTTGGGTCCCTCGTGTCCGAGATATTTTTTTGTCTTCTTCACCCGGAGTACTGGCTTTTTGTTCTGTCTCCTACGAACCCTGCCCAACAACTGACCTTCTTATTTTCTATTTCCGCTGACGGAGAGGGGTCCCCATTTCCATCTTAGGGTCCTAGCCAATCGTTTGGCTTCTACCTTCCAGTGTCAGGCGACCCGAGTGAGGTCACCAAGTATAAACATCTGGCCTCCCCTGTGACCCATATTCTTTCTCAACGGTCACTCTCTGATGGCTTGCTACTGTTAATTCAAACACAGGGAGTAATAATCTTATCTCCCTCCTCCCAGTGGGATATCACGTGACAGTCTCTAGAAATGATTTAAATGTTGGAGTTATTTTCATGTAACTCCTTATATTTTTACTCTTCTACTCTTCTTTATGCTCATTCTTTGAATGACCACATCCCATTTTGTTATATTTTGTCTATAATTCTACCAAATCTTCGGGGTTGGATTAAATAATCTGTCTGATTTTCAAGATTCAAAATTATTCCTGGTCTCTTCACTTTACGAATTATCTTTCATTCTTTTGTATCATTTACAAATATTTTTCTTTAGATCAGTTCATCAAATACAAATTACTTTCCTAACAATTGACTATTTAACTTTTATTTTGAACGTTCCGTCATTTTTTCTTTACAAAGTTATTCCTTCCTTCTTTCACTTCCTTATAATCTTTCTTTCTTTCTTTCTTTCTTTCTTTCTTTCTTTCTTTCTTCTCATTTACGTCTTCTTCCTTCATCATTTATGTAAGCTTCTTTTTAATTCATATCTTCCTTATTCTCATTCACTTAACAATCTTTCTTCCTTTCTCTTTCATATTATCTTCTTCTTCCGTCGTAATACGCATAATTCTACTTCCCTTTTCTCATTCATATAATTTACTCTCCCGTTTTTCTCTTGATAAATACTTTCGATATTCTCCGTCCCTCACATTATTGCTATCCCGAGTCATTTCCAAATATTTTCAAATCTGTTTTAATACCCACCCACCAAATACATTCGTTTTCCGATATTTCTTTAGCTCGAACCCTAATTGGATTGTGTCAAGAGCTTATAAAAATAAAAATGAAAATAAAAAAATATTCCTTGACAAAAAGAACCCAAAATCAAATGGAAATGCAAAGGAAAGGGTAACAATATCATTAGGCCAAAGGAGACAAATAAAAACTTGAGAATATAAAACAGGAAAAGTTCTTTTTTATAACACAACTCTACATTAATGTCTTGCAAATATCAATGACCATATAAAGCATATCATGCGAATATTTAATTCAATTTCTTCATATTATTTACTTTTATTTATTATCATTGCTTCCGTAAAATGTCTACTTCTCACAATTTCTGAATCTGTGAAAATTAGGTAACAAGGTTAGCAAACGCTAGCGCGGAACTAAATGTAAAATATCGAAAGGGATTTATTAAAAAAAGTGCTTTTAATATATGTACATGAGTGGGAACATCTTTGAAACACGTTCATTGTTGTATCTCAGCAATCGATGTCGCTAACCCATTCGTGATTTATAAGTTTTTTAATATTCCTTTTGCAATAGCAAAATACACGTTCGTATCGTGTTGTTAGCAGATTAGAAGTTTTAATTGGAAAAAAAAGAAAATAAGTTCTCTCACTACTATCTGGTTTGGAATTTCTCAAAGAACAGCCACAAAAAACTCTTTTCTCAGTGTGAAAATTTCATTATGTATCCCCCCCCATATATATATATATGCAGGAAACTATTTACATAGATGTAAAAAGACATAACCAAGGAATGCTTTAATATATCTCAGTAACAGAAAAAGTAGTTACGAAGTCAGTTACAAAAGAAAATGGATGTATGTAAACTTATATTAGTCGTTGTCAATACACGATAAATATGCAGTCGAAACTATATCTAATTATTTGTCTAGAATTTGGTATATATATATATATATATATATATATATATATATATATATATATGTATATATATATATATATATATATTTGCTTTCTTGTGTCAATAATGAAGATTTCGAATGGACACACACACACACACACACACACACACACACACACACACACACACACACACACACACACATATATATATATATATATATATATATATATATATAAACTAATTTCTACTATACGTTGTTTTGAAAGATTTTACTTGAATATCGAAACATATTTTTTTCTAAATTAAGTAATTTTTATATCTTAATTCAGATTCTTTTGCTTTAAATTATTTTTATATTAAAAAAAAATGTCTTTTCTGTCAGCAGATAAATAGCTTGTACAAAAGAACCTTACTTTTCAATGTAAGTTCGCCAAATTAAGTTGTCTTCATAAAGTTTTTACGAGGACAGACGACAGAAAAAATTGTAAATTATTTATGAATCAAGTTTTTTTAGAGAACTCAGAATTATTTTGAACTTAGAGAATACATTAAGAAATAATTTTATGATTAAAATTATCTGCCCAAATTTGTTTTTCAAAATGAAGTGTCAAAAATTCTACATGATTCAAATTTACGGGATAGTCAGCAAAGAATTAGCCATATAACACATACGTAATTAAATGATTCTATCTTAATGACGTATATGATGCTTATATATATATATATTTTCTTTTTTTATTGGTTCAAAGAGAAAAAAAAAAGTAAATATTTCAAAGAAATTTATATCTTTTTAAGAATTATTTATTTCGTTCTTACATACTGTATATTTCCAGCTTGTGGCTTTCATCAGAGAACATTGAATGTTTTTTCCGGTGTGGTATCGGTTTATATAGAGGCCACTGTTTCGTGTTAGATTCCTTGTAGGGGTTGGTTCTTTCTTTCTCTTTTTCATCCTCCAATACTCTATCTCAGAGTGTGTCTCTTGTCCTCCCTTGTGGGTACCTTTTTGTATTTCCCTAATTAGTCTTTGATATTTGATATGCTTTAAAGCTTTTTGTTATTTTACTCTGGGTCGTTGAGTGTGGGTCTGTGTGTGTTTAGTTGATATGCTATAGAGTTTATTGTTTGTATTGTATTGTTTTAAGGTGGTTTAGAATTCAACTAACTGCTACTTTCTTTTACTTTTTCCTCTATGTGTATGCATTTGTTTCTCTCTGTGTGTGTGCATAGTTTATATTTTATTCAGTGTCAGCTTAATATTTCTTTGTAGCTTTTTCTTTTGGAGTAATGTGGCTAAAATTTGACTGACAATTACTTTTCAGGATTAATTTTTTGTGTGTATGTGTTTATATATACATACATATATGTATGCGTATGTTTGTTTCTGTTCGTGTGTGTGTATAGTTTATGTTTTATTCAGCGTGGGTTTGATTTTTCTTTGAAGTTTATCTTTTATTTGAAGTAATCTGTTGTCATTGGTTTGATATACGGGCATAGTTTTAAATCCTCCTTTGCTAAATTCGTATTGATGTTTAGATACATTTAATTTTCTATTTTCTGGTATATTAATATTGCTTTTGTGGCGAGATATCCTGGTATTAAAAGCTCGTGCATACTTCTTTACATTTTTTACATTCGATTATGTAAACTACGTTTTTTGAGTTGCTGCTTAAATCTCTATTATGAATTTTGTGTCCGGATTTTTGAAGGAATAGGATTTTCCTTCTATCATTATATCACATACTTTACATCTTTTATTCTGGCATTTAGTAACCCCTTGTGTTGCGTTTTTCTCGAATGTAGAAGAGGTGAGTATTTTAAAATGATTTTTGGGTTGTCTCTGGCTTTTAATGATTTTAGTTGTATTAAGTATTTCTTCGATTTTGTCATTGTTTTTAAGTTCTAGATTTTTATTATTTCTGTGAATAGTTCTGGGTTGTTTTAGCTGTAAGTTGCTACGCATGCTAGGGGTTTTTCGTTGTTATGTTTTTCGCGTTTTGTCGTTCTTTTTTAGGTTTTTTTTTCTGCTAATTAAAATCCCTTATCTATCAGTGTTGTTAGGTATTCTCTCTGGGGTGGGGGAGGGTTGTGTGTGGCTCTTTAAGGCGAGTTTTTCTGAGGTTTTTGTTTGTGATTATGGTGCATATTCAACGTACTAGAAGTTAAGGGATTGATTTTATACAGTTTCAGGGTGGTGACTATTAAAGTGGATATATTTTGGGTGTCTGTGGGTATGGGGTTGATATTTGTGATGATTTGGGGATTTTCATTTTTTATGAGGATGTCTAAAAATGGTATTTTTTTAGTTGTGTTCCAAACGTAATTTTATTTTGGGGTGTAGGTTTTGGAGTAAGTTTTGTGGTTAGGGGAGGTTCAAATGATGACACTACACAGAAATAAGTAATAAGAAATATATTGAAGGCAAATAATACATACACAAACGATAGCTGGGAGAAACCCCTCCCAAGCTTAACAATCAGGAATATTACCGCTCTTGGTAACGACTCGCTAAGACAGGACCGAGACTGAGTTCGAGACTGCGTCAGAGACTGCGACTGCGCAGAAGAGAGCTCAGCCGGTATATGTCACATGAGGAGGAGCCCATCTATGGGAGACACTCCAACAGTCAGTTGTGTAATTCTTTACTGTTTTCCCATGGGTATTTCCAGAATATGAAACAATCAAATATCCGTTCCATGACCTAGTAAATTCTCCTTTTGTGTTGTTGCCGTATTTTTTACCTATAATTTCGTATAGATAAACTTCTAAGTATGTTAAGGTAAGGGTGGCGTATGTTGATGCCATTTTAGTTTCTGTAGCTGTTTCCAGGGTCAGGATCTAATTTATGTTATTAAATTAGGAGTTATTATTAAGGATTAGATCTATACCATCGATATTAAATTCTTTGTTGAATCTTGGGTGAAATATTTCTTTATATTTCTAAAAGATAAGATTTTAAATGCTTTCTTTCTGTGGAAAAAGTTTTAGCGATTCCTATTAGTGAATGAGGAGAATGCGGAGAAGTATTCATTTTTTACACTCTATTTACGTTTGAGTAATTTTCGTAAATTTTTTGTAATCATGTGTACGACTCAATTAAGTAGAGAAGATAGCAATGAAGACTCGTACTTGTGTGAATCAAATCGACGAAATTAACATTTTTGTAATAAATATTCATTCAAACCATTTGTGCAGCGAATTCAATTAACATCTTTTGCATTATCTCTCTCCCTCTCCCCCTTCTCTGTCTCTTTATATATATATATATATATATATATATATATATATATATATATATATATATATATATATATCACACGATCATAAACAAATCAATGATCTTAGATTGTCCAATTTTAGGCAGAAGTCCCGACCCAATCTGGTCAAATTTGATGGGAATATTATCAATTTATTAATCCCAGGTCACTCAGTGGAACTTCGACTATATCCTGTACGAGTTAAGAAGCTCGCCAAAAGGAGTGTCTTGGGTATGACACTAAACTGCATCTGATGATGAGGTTCCAGTTCTGGAGTTCTGGGGAGTATAGAGTACCAATCTATTGCCATTACTTCCAGGTCCACCCAGATCTGCAATGGTTCTACCTGTTAGGGTCCTATGTATGGGTCAAACAGATTTGTATAAATATAATTGGAATTCGATAAAAATATAAATGTAAATCATTTCTGTTAAAAAATGTTTCTTGAAGCTATAATTGTTCATTAAGAATTGTTATTAGTTATTTGAAGCTATATAACTGTGTTCAATGAAATATCTGTTTTTGAATTGAAATAATTACTTGAAACTTTATAATTATTAGTATTAGATAGTAATACTTGAAGTCATAAAACTGTGCGCAAATTATTTGTCAGATTGGAACATATGATTACATACAATTGTATAACTGTGTGGAAAAATCCTTAAGAAATAAGTACACAAAAATGTAAATATTAGTATACAATGAACACAATTCCCTAACCCCTGGCAGAAAAAGACCCAAAAGTGTTAAAATGCCGTTAAAATCTATCTATCTACCTATCTATCTCAGATATTTTTGTATAAGTATATATAACTATATATATATATATATATATATATACATAGTGACAAAATAGAAAAAATTTGGTTGTACAACGTAAATAGTAGTAACAGTTGTTGGTAAGCAATATAAGTAGTTTATTAGTGGGTCTGAGTGTAAGACATTCGGGCAAGTTTTAGCCATCAGATGCCAAGGGGTGACAAATTGATTAAAATACTTCCTAAGGGAAAATAAAGAACAAAGAGAAGAATCCAAGGGAGAAGAGAACCTTAGGACATTGAATGACGCTTCCTGCATTAATTCAGAAAATAGAAAGAAAATGTGCTGAGTAATAAATGGGAAAAGAAGAAAATTCTTTGGAAAATAAAAATGAAAAAAAAACCCAAAATGATCAAATCATTTCACGTGGAAGGTGAATGAAAAAGTTAAAGAAAATTTTCTTATCAAGATTTTCAAAGAATTGCACAGGTGTTAAATCCGAAAGGAAATGCATCTGAGTTTCAAAAAATCGCTAGGTGTTAAAAGCCGGTAAATGCTTAGAAGAATAACACATGATGAAAATTTGGTTGAGACAAGAAAAAAACAACATGAAGATTTAAAACAATGGGGAAAATTTTGAATCGAAATTTTCTCAAGATGGGTTAGGCAGATGACTCGAATGAATTGTGTCAAAAGTCAGAGGATTACAAATTTTTTCTCAAGATTCAATGATTTATCGCATTTGTTTTAACTTTCACTAAAAATTGGGAGATTTCGGTTGAAAATAAGTGCTCATTGAATCTATCCAATGGAAGAACATTGCTTGATGTTAAGAATTCCAGAAACCTGACTAAATCGATGCAAGAGTTCGAATTAGTTGGCTAGAATATTTACGACTCCTTTCATGGAGATGTCAGAATAAACATCACGTATACTGTATAAGTCGAATAAGACACCTTCATTCCATTCCTTTCGTATTGTCAATCATAGTATAAAAGAAAAAACTAAAATCAGAAAAATATCTTAGTATTACAATACAGCCTATCGATAGCTTTCCATGCCTTCGTTAGCCGTGTGTCGATGTCTTTTTCGGTTGATGAGACACTGCTTCCTAGGTAGATGAACTTGTCTACCAGTTTCAGAGAGGTTCCGCTTAGTGTGGAGATGTCGCCTGTTTGATTATAGCACATATATTCAGTTTTGTGTACATTTACATGAAGGCCAATGCCTGCGGCGGCTCGTTCCAAACTATGCAGCAGTGTTTCGGCTTGGTTGGGTGTATTTGCCAGTATCACTATGTCATCGGCGTAGTCGGCGTCGGTTATTGTTTTTGCGGGGTACCTTCTGCTTCTTTTCTTTGTCAGCTCAAAGCTGTTCTCTCTGATGTTATCAATCTAAGTACGTAGTCTAGACAGATGATAAAGAGGTATGGGGTAGCGTGTTCCCTTGTAGTACTCCAGCTACAATGTCGAAGTAGTCTGTGTCTCGATCTGGTGAACGTACTTTCACTTTGGTGTTTCTGTAGAGAATCATTATCGCTGCTACGGTTTCTTTTGGTAGGCCGTATGCTAGTAGGATTTGCTCCATCTTCCCTCTGTGTATGGAATCGAAGGCCTTGGTAAAGTCGACAAATAGTAATGTCGCCTGTAGGTTTTTTGCCCGTACGCCTTCAAGGATTCTACGGATGGTCAGTATTTGTGAGGTTGTGGATCTATTTCTCCGGAAGCCATTTTGGTTTTTCCTAAGGATGTTGTCTATTTTGGGTTCTATGCGGTTTCGTAGTAGGGCATTGTAGGTTTTGGCTGCTATGGATGTAAGTGTTATCCCTCGGTAGTTCTTGGCTAGTCCGAGGTCGCCTTTTTTAGGGAATGGAAGGATGCATCCCTTCGTCCATCGTTCTATCCTATTTTGACTATAGACTGCGTTGCATTGCCGGAGCAGTATGTCGTCGAATTGTCTGGTCTTTCATACTTCTGGGGGAATCTCGTCAAACCCTGCAGCTTTCCTATTTTTAATTTTTCTAAGAACCGAGTAGAGTTCTTCTTGAGTGAACGGTCCTAGTTTAATGTCTAATTGCTTACTAATAATTCTGATAATTGGTTCATGCGTAACTTTCGGAGGGTTTCCTAATAGATTTTCGAAATGCTGTTTCCACTGTTTTATTCTTTCTTGTTGGTTTGCAGCTTTCAATTTTGCTTTGGTTGTGCTCTTCCTTCTACTCATTTCCTTTATTGTTTCCCAGGCTATCCTAGATTTCCTATCTTCAACTGAGCCTCTAATCTTATCTATCTGATTTTGTAAGTATTCTGTCTGTTCCTTTAGATATATGCCTGCTAACTGATATTGTGCCATTTTTAGTTTTCGGGCATTTGAGTTTGTTCTTCCGATAGCTTTTGGAGGCTGTTTTCACGTGTGCGCTTTTTCACTCTCCTCTAACGTTTCCTATGGGACTCTATATTTAGTTCTAGGTTTTGTTGGAATACACTTCGATGCCGCCTCGAAGTGCGCGTTGACGAAATTCTCATATTCGTCATTTGGGGTACCTTTTTCTGTCTTCCCCTGTAGTGTCCCGAATCTGTTTCTCAATTCTAATGCATATTTATCTCTTATATCTCTGTTGTTGAGAAGGGACCAGTCATAGTGTTTGGTGATCGCTGTTCGTGTGGCGTTTTTTCATAGGTTTAGTCGTATTTTTGCCGTGACAATTCGGTGATCGGAGGACACAGCCTCGAAAGAGGAGTATGCCTCGCAATTCATTGCGCTATTTTTCCATTTCTTGTTTATAAAGACGTAGTCTATCTGTGCTTTACTATTGTTCGCGTATGTGTAGGTCCATAGTTTTCCCTCCCTTTTTTGATAGTTTATATTGAGGCATGTTAGTCTATTTTCTATCATGATATCTGTTAGATGTTGTCCATTCCTATTTGACGTGTTGTGTAAGCTGTATTTGTTGTTCCCGTTTTTCTAGATTTGGGCATTCTTATCTCCGCAAATGACTAGCATGTTGTGTTTCGGAATGCTACGCACTAAGGAGGATTGCTCATCGTAGAAGGCGACTAGTTCAGTTTCTTCACTAACATTGGTAGGGCTGTAGAAGAAGATGATTGTTGCTCTGGGGTTGCCATTAAACATAGCTGCCATCATCCTAGGTTGTGTTTTCTCAATGCTATTAAGTGTTTTTAACGCTCTAGGTCCTATAAGCATTCCTACCCTTCCTACTGTGGCATTGACAGAGTTTTTCCATGCCGATACAGTGGCTAGCGTCCACCCATTGCCAGTTTCGTGATATTTGATATCTTCGGTGTGCGCGTATCTGTGTTCTTGTATGCATATTATGTCTATCTTAAGTTCTACGGCCGATGCAATCGGCTCTGGTAGTTGACCTATTCTATTTTAGGTTCTAACGATAAATGTCGCTATTTGTATTGTTGTTTGCATTTTAGTTGTTTTTGTTGTTTGATCTTATGGAAATCAGACGTGAACGATAAAATGTAACGCAGTTTCTTCCAGGCAGCGGTCGTATCGATACAGCTGTATGGATGCACTACTTGGACGCTGACTAAACGGCTGGAGAAAAGCCAGACGGCAATTACACAAGAATGTTGCGAGCAATATTGAACATGTCCTGGTGGCAACATCCCACAAAACACCAGCTATACGGCCACCTGCCTCCCACCACGGAAACTATCCAAGTTAAACGAACCAGACATGTAGGACACTGCTGGAGAAGCAGGGACGAGCTCATAAGTGATGTACTCTTATGGGTCCCCACATATGGCCGGGCAAAAGCAGGACGACCAGCTCGAACATACATACAGCAGCTATGTGAGGATACGGATGTAGCCCTGAAGACTTGCTAGAGGCGATGAACGATAGGGAGAAGTGGCGAAAGAGAGTCAGGGATATCCGTGCTAGTGGTACGACATGATGATGATGATTACAATACATATTGATCTTTTTGTAACTTCTCGGCACGTGGTAGCTAACAGTGTGTCCAAAAGTGGTTTAGAGAAGAAGTCGTCAGCATGACTCTTTCGGAATATATATATATATATATACTCGAATGGGTTGGTATACAGCTGTCACTGCGAACACCTTCAAACAGGAAACGTCTGGTGATAACCCTTGATAATTGAGAGTCTTATAAACCAGCAAAAAAATCTCAAATTTGCAAGAATCTTCACATATGCGACATATGAAATTGTTTACTAACTCCATGTCTTGTTGCCGTGTTGATTAGCCAAAACAGGGAGCATAGAGACAACTTAAAACAAATTGCAGTTCATCAATGCAAAGAGGATATTCCTATTAAAGTCTGAGAAGTGGTTGCAACTTGTCTTCTCAAATTTTCCGTGTTACTGGAGTGCGACGTACTTTCAATCAGGGTCTGCTCAAGATCTCAGTTCTTTAATCTTCTACTAAGCAGGTTACAACATTTTCTCTACAAAAAGATAAGGAAGACATCGTCATCATCATCATCATCGATAGTAATTGAATATTTTCATCACAGATAACACATGCACATAATATATATATATATATATATATATATATATATATATATATATATATATATAAAATGAAAAGAAAGCCCACACAGACAGATTTGCATACACGCGCGTGTGCGGGTAGACTGACTCATAATTATAAAAAGTGTGCAAAATACGATTAAGTTTAGTTGATTAAATTTATCTTTTATAATGAAAATCAACTGTAAATCAATAAAATAGGGTAGATAAATAGAGCAAATGAGAGAGGGAGAGAGAGAGAGATGGAGAGAGAGAGAGAAAGAGAGAGAGAGAGAGAGAAATTTCTATGACTTTTCTACCTCAATGCTTTTATTTTACCCCCATACTTCTATTTTACCCCCTGCTTTTATTTTACCCCCATACTTCTATTTTACCCCCTGCTTCTATTTTACCCCCATACTTCTAAAGTGATTCTACGAACTTAGCATTTTATCTCTTCCATTGTTTCAGTCTATTTGTAGATGATATAATCCTAAAATTTCCTAAGATTTCAATATTTGAACTAAAAAACACAGAGAAATTTCGTTCTAAATAAAATCTTTTCCTGAGACTACATATAAAAAATCTATTGAAAAACAAGGTATCATACTGTTGTTTCACAACTTGCGATTAAATTCCAAAAAAAAAAAACAGAGACAGAGGTTTCCTCGATTTTTCATGACAACATTTGTTGTTCGTGTCATTGACTGAATGTCTTTATAAATTGTTGCTGAGGGCGAAATTTGTAAGATTCCACAAAAGGTAACTTTTTTTTACAAAAGCAGCAAAAAACAACAACAAAAAAAAAAACAAACAAAAAAAACAAAAAACAAAAACAAAAAAAAACAAAACAAAACAAACAAGAATCATGCCAATTTTATGGTTTATTGCTCTTAGCAACCATTGCAAATCAAAGGAATTTAACGAGGGAAATGTGACCGTTTTTTATTAATCTCTCTTTCTTATTTCCTTTTCCATTAGGACCTTCCAAAATTCCTCTCAGTAGTTGGAATAGTACAAACACTCTTGGCTATAGACATTAAAATAAAAGATTTATCGGTCAAGGAACGTCCTTTTTTGCCTTTTTATTGATAAGAAACGAGACTAATTAAAAACTGAAACAAAGAATCAGTTTTCTTGTGTAGACAAACCTCCTTATTTTTTGTTGGATGCGTAGTGCTGAAGTTGGTTGAAGAAAAAATGACAATACGATTCTTGAAAGCTTTTTTTTCTTGAAAAATAAATACTTGTCTGTTGAAGATGTCATGAATTCGTGCTTCATCCGCAAGCTTCTTTTGTTTTCTCTGTCAAACTAAACCCTTTGAACTTAAAAAATCAATTTTATATTTCCTTTAAGTAAAAAACCCAGTCATGTTTAATATTTGATTTGGTTTATATACATTTGTCTTTGTATATCAGCTTATCCAAAAGAGATATATTTGAAGACTCTTAACGGATACTGAAATTATCGATAGTATCAAACCGTATACATTCTATGTTTTTCCTATTGACAGGAACATATGTTAAAGCTTAACTTATAAATTAAGCATAATAAGAAATTAGCAAAAGTAACTTATAAAACAATGATAACAATTATAAGAATTTAATGTGATTAAAGTTGTTTGAATGACAGAACATTCATTCTTCCCATGGATCATCAACAGCTCAATATATGATATTTAAAAAGTGCACAAGAGAAACATCTACATTTTAGAATTTCACATTTTCACTTAAAGGAATCAATTAATGATTTCTCTTCGGCTGAGCTTAGAATACTCTGGCTGCATCCCTAGCAGAGTGGGGTAACCCCCTACCCTTTTAAAGGGGTGTCCTATGTATGGGACTAAACTACAACTTAATTCGAAGTTCGATTTCTGTAGCTCTGAAGGAGTGTGGAGTACCTCTTCTGTTAGGGTTCTGACAATGGGGTGGGTCAAATAGATCTGTTAGGGTTCTTACTGTGGGGTGGGGTCAAATAGATCTGTTAATGTTCCATCTGTGGGGTGAGGTCAAATAGATCTGTTAGGGTTCCAACTATGAGGTGGAGGTCAAATAGATCTGTTAGGGTTCCATCTATGGGGTGGGGTCAAATAGATCTGTTAGGGTTCCATCTATGGGGTGGGGTCAAATAGATCTGTTAGGGTTCTAACTATGGAGTGGAGTCAAATATATCTGTTAGGGTTGCATCTCTGGCGTGGTCAAATATATTTCTTTAAGATTATTCATATTCCATTGGACCGTGCGCAAATAAATCTCTTCAGAAAAAAACTATATTAAATGTTGATATAAACGTACTGTGAACTCGATTTCCTAATCGGTTGGCATAATATAAGTCTTGATGGGTTGACATGCCGTTAAGATCAATCAAATGATCAGTCAGCTAATCAATGTTTGGCATATTCGAATTGTTTGTACTTAAGGTCCATCATTAAGCAAAACATTTGAATTGTTCAATTCTAGGGTTCCTTGCAGGTAAATACGGAATAAAGACCAGGGATATTACGATGGCAAATTTTTCAAATGTTTGTCTATGTGTCAGCTTTTGCAAGCTGTTTCTACATAAATGTATGCACATATGTTCCCTTTATTCAGCAATTAAAGTTGAAAGATTTGAACGAATTCCCAGAAATGTCTTCAGCTGTCATAACAGTAAACTTAACTGTCATATTTTACAATTAAAAGTTCGTTGTTTTCTGATTAATTGACGCCTGCCAACCACAAAATATCGATAGATAAATCGAACACTCTAACTTTTGTGTGATTCGTGATTGAACATTTTATGCGTAATTTATTTCGCCTCGACTAAAACCTTGGAAAACAGAGAACATAGCTTTTCTTTCCGGTTTTTTTTTTCTTATCTTTTTTATTTCTTTTATATATTCTCAATTTTCCCAGCAAATTTTCCCTCTTTTCTTTTCATTAATAATCGTAACAATTTTATCCTTAATTTTGAAATAACAAAGAAAATACAATTTCTTGCAGAATTTCCTAATTGGAAATCTCTGCCACGAAATAGCAAAAATTACTGGTCGACTTATGCATGCACATAGTATTGCTTAGTTGGAACATATGCAAATTCAGAATAGGTCGTGGTAAATATAGCTTTAAAGATAAAACTATCTTTCATTTATCGCTTGAAAATAATGCTAACAAAATATAAACCATTTTGCCGTGAAGAACTATGAGGACCTTTACACACACGAAGTTCGCCAATGTACAATAGATTTGCTCAGCATTAAAATCTTAACATAATTGATATAAGTCTAAGGGATATAATTAACACGTACTGAGTGATCATATATCATAACAAATAGCAAATGACCCAGAAAAATAATTAAAAGGTTCAGTAGTACTTAAGTACTGTCGTAAAATAATTATACCCTTTTCAATCCTTCAGATTTAATATACCTACAGGATGGAACGATAAAATTGTTGTCCTAAAGAAAACAACACTACAGCTTTATTTTAAAACTTTTATTGAAACAATCAATTCAGGTAAATTGATTATGGAGTAGAGCTGACATCTATTCAATGTAGCCGCCTTCAGCCTCAATCACCGCCTCGATACGGATCCGGAACTGGGAGCATGCCTTTTCCACAAGCGCCAGCGGGAGCTTGGCGAATACTGGGCGGATGGCGGCGATCAGGCTGGCTTTGGTGTTGTGGGAGGTCATGTTGGTGATGTTCTCGACGTTTGACCAAACGAAGTAGTCCAGCGGGTTCAGGTCGGGGGAGGAGGGAGGCCAGTGAGAGAAGGGTACAAAGTCGTAGCACTCCTTTTGAAGCCAAGTCTGGGTCTCTTTGGACTTGTGGGCCGGCGCCGAGTCCTGCTGCCATACCCAGGGGATCACCACACTCTTCAACACATCTAGGTACACTTTGGTGTTGACTTTCAAGCCGACTTCGAAGATGTGAGGTAGCATGATGTTGCCCTCACTTGAAACCACACCAAAGGCCATAACCGTAGCCGGAAACTTTGTTTTCATCACTCTGGGCACGTCCCTGTTATTCGTGGCAATTCAGATTTGCATTTTGAGGGTGCTGGTAATGATCCTGTTGTCATAACTTGGATCGGTAGAGGGCATGAGTTGTACAGCGGCGCATCTCCGATCTCGCTCGTTGAACATTGTATCACTTTCAGACATGATAGAAGGCTTCTATCGCTCTTGGGATTTGTACATAACTGGCAAACTCGTAGATGGTCTGCAAAAAAAAAAAGAAAAAAAGAAAAAAGAAAAAAAAAAAAGAAAACCAGTTTTCATTAAACGGAAATGGAATCATGTCTTCTTTTCTAGGGCGACAATTTTATTGTTTCACCCTGTATTCAACAGTATCCGTATCTTTTACAGCAGAAGTTGTCTGTTGACAATGTTGCTAGGATATTAGATAAATGGATCTCAAATTCTAATATGAAGGCACAAAATGGTAAAAAAAGTGCTATTTAAAAACGTGCCTTTTATGCCATTAAATATGATATTTTATGAACTGAAGTCGACGGAATATACAAAGCTTATCACGATTAAAAGAATTCTTTGAGCATATCAAATGCTGACCTAGAAATTAAATCAACTCATAGACGAGTATATTATTTTTTAAATTTTACTTGGCTCATTGTTTATAAAATACATTTTTGCTTCCGAACAAAAAGAAGCGAGAATTAAAGACGACCGAACGATAAGAGATCTAAAGATCTCAGGATACCAGAATATATTCTAGCGTCCTGAAGAAAGTTCAATTGGCTAAACCAAATAAACCTTAAAAACGTTTCAACACAAACGAGCCAAACATTCGCGGCAAACAAACAGTTATATGGTAGCCCGACAGTAAAAAATTATGAATACACGCAGGAGACAATATGGCAGATCAACTATATTTTATTTAATAAATTGAATTTGTACACTATTGATAGTTTTTTCAGAATACTTCATTGTGTCACTAAGGTGGGTGGTTTATCACTTTACAAAGCAAACCCAACTAGAAGCCAGATCTAAATTGCTGAAAGTAATGAATTTGTATTGAAAGTAGCTAAACGTATTTTAACCGATTTATACGCTTTTTAGAGTAATGAATTCATGACAAAGATAAACTGAAAAAATTTAATGCTTTTATTCATAATATCTTTTTTAAAAATGTGATAATGGGGTAAATTCCAAATATTTATTTTCATGTCTTCAAAAAGTAAATTACATTATAAATGCATAAAAAACTCTCATTTTCTTATGAGAAGCCAAGATTAAATTGGTCGAAAAAGTCGCCAGTGGCGAAATTCTAAATTTATTAATACTGGCAATTTTGATTTGAAGTAAGCAGATCAACAAGATATTAAATTTTGTAAATTTTACACGAAGCCTTTTCGCTATTCTTTACTTTATTCAAATTGATATCTTTATTCTTTTTTCCAACTATGTTTTAATCGATATGTTCTTCGACCTTCTTTGTGTGGTCAAAATATATGAAATAGCTTCGTTATTATCATTTGAAACACTCTTTGGTGACCATCGTCATTCCTACGGCGTTTGTAGATTTGCAGAATAGGAGCACTGTAAGGGGTGGTCAATGAATAGGGACACTTTTTTTAGTTCCTCAAATCATTACAACTGGCTGACTTTAGGGTTGCTGTAATTGCCAAAACGACGACAGAGTTTACCTTTCATAAGCCTAAGAATTTTATGCCAAGTTTTAAATCAGAATTGTCCATCCCGTATACTGGTTCCTAAAAGAATCCAAAATGCCCTGCAAATTGCATGTATCTGTGGAATATATCGTGTGAAATGAATGCAAACAGACTTTGCCAAAATTTGAACACGGTTCACCGATTCCATTTTTCGTGCTCGTAACCATGATGGAATTCCATACCTTTTAAAAGTTGAAGTCTACAAGTCTCGAAACGTGACTAAAGATTTAACTGTAAATTACTTTATAAAACGCGTACTTTTTCATACTTTTGTCGAAAGCAAAAATCAAATAGAATCTATCTAAAATAAGAATCTACTAAACATAGACAAGCACAAGGCCTAAATTGGGAACACCGAATTTTCGTTTCATTTATTCTGGTTGTCATTGGTTTTTAATGTCCACATATGATATAAAAAAACTAAGTTTGATTTCTTTGATTTTGTCCTGATAGAGATAATAAAACTATCAATAACAAGAAGCTTAGATTTGTGCTCATTCGAAAAAATTCAACTCTCTCAAGTAGTGAGATTGCACGAATAGGAAATAATTGAATAGTAGAGATAGTCCAACATCATATAATAGTATTTGGCAAATGTACTGAAGAAAATACTGGAGATTTGTGAGTCACCTGTTTCTTAACCAGAAAGCATGGCGATTCTGACGTGAATATACTGATTCATAATTAATAATAAGTGTATACTTTATGTAGAGAAAAAATATAGAGTAGAAAGACATTGTTTGAGTTTTGACTCGGCAGCAAAAAAAAAAAAAAAAAGCACCAAAAAAGAAAAAAAAATACCCAAGAAACAAAACAAAATTAAAAAGAATACCTCCCCACAAAAACAAAACAAAACAACAACAAAAAACACCGCGGAAAAATACAGCATAGTAAAGAGAGATTAACCAAGATAGAAATAACAAGAAGCAAACAAAACGACGATGCATATTGGATAAAATAATCCCAAAACAAGAAATCAAAATCCAAAAGAAAGGGAACTTTATGAAGGAGATAGAAAAGATAAATTGAAATAGCAATGTAGTTATGTTTGCAAAAAGGACACTTGAACAGAGAAATGTTATCTCTGCTTTCAAAACAAGCGTTTTAGAACAAGCGAGTGTAAACAGTCAAAGGACAATTATAGATTGAGTGGGAAAACGCTAAACTTTTTAATTGTAGTTAATTTTTTGGATAGTTGGGTTTTATGGCATATCAACTATGGTCCGTTATTTAATGCTAAATCTTGTTTATACATATTACATAAATATATAGGATTTGTAAACAAATTTTTTGATAACATTTTTAAATGATTCTCAGGTAATTTTTTTTTCACACCGTCAAATGGTTCAAAGTATTTCTATTATATCATTATTACATTTTGGGCACGTTGGTTAAAAGCTTCAAGTACTTCTATTTAACACTAAAAATTCTATTCAACGTCAATCATTTATCTGCACACAGTTAAATGGTTCTAAGTATTGCAATGTATCTCTAACAATTCAATTTGACTGTCATTTTTTACGCATAGTTAGTGGTCAAAGAGTCGTTTCTAACAATTCAACATAAGTTATTTGTTAGTACACAGTTTAACTTTCAAACAGTTCTATTTGACCCATAGATAGTACCCTATCAAGTGCTACATCTCCGAGTCAGAGTGGACCTCGGAACGATGCTAATGAAGGGGTTGTCTGCGTTCCGCAAAGTTCCAGCCTTACTGGAGCCCTACCATCAGATTGTTTGATATCATATCCAGGATATTCGTTGTGAAGGTGTTATCCCTCTGCAGAGAGGCAGTCGATACATTCTATGGCCCCCAAACAACTGGGCTCTGTAAATTTATGAAGATGGAGTCAAAAACAGATGTGAGTGAACCGGAAAGTAGAAACACCACTTGTTATTCAAACATTTGTGACTTGTAGAAAAAGCAAAATCTTGTGAAATCCAAACAGGTTATTTTCTCCAATTCAAGAAACATTCATCTAATAATATAAAAGAAGGCAATAAAAATCAATTAGAGAATGTTGTCTTTTATACAGTCAAAAATTCGATTATACAAAGATATTTCAAAAGAACTAAAAACAAAACAAAACAAAACAAAAACTTCGACGGATATGAAGTTGACAATTGACTCAGGTCCATTCGCCTAAAGCTTTGGGGAATATGGAGTATCTCTTCTTTGCTTCAAGGTCCACTTTGACCCATAGTAGTAGTTCCTGTTAAAGGCCCATCTATGGGTCGAATAGAACCGTTTGACCATTAACTCTTTGCAAACAAATGTCTAATGTTAAATTGAATTCTCAGTGTTACATAGCAATTATTGAAATGATTCAACTGTACAAAAGAATGAGTAATGTTGAATAGAATTATTATTGTTGACTTGTAATACTTGACACTATTTAGCTGTGTGCAAAAATTGAATTATTGGTTTTACTTAGCAATACTTGGAACCATTTAACTGTGTGCATTTAACTGTGTGAATTTAACTGTGTGCACTATAAGTGTTAGCAATACCTGAAACCACTTCACTGTATGCAAACAAAGGATTAATATCAAGTAGAAGTGTTGCTGTTAGAAAGCAATTTTGAAACCTTTTAATTTTGTGCAAACAAATTAACTCTAACTCATTTAAAAATAAAATTATCAACAAGCTATTTACTCACAAATCATATATGTATAACCCTTTAACTGGACGCTGTTGTATGTGTTTACATACGCTACAATAATGTAGAGCTAACTCCCTCGGAGTTTTGGTAGAGAATACTTCCGGCCAGGAAGAGACCGTAGAAAAAACATATGTAGAAATAAAAGCCTAGTCGAGTAAACATGTTGCAGTTATCCGTTTATCTGCGGCAAGAAATTATTTCTTTCACTTACAGGTCAAAGTCTCAGCTCGATTTCTGTAAGTCTTCGTCTTTGAATATAAGAGATACAAACAAATGACTTGTTAAATTAGATTGTTAGTGTTACATAGCAATAGTTGAAATCATTTAATTGTGAATTAATGAATTCTGACTTGTTTAAATGGTCATTTACAAATTATTTGTTTATAAATCACACACACACACACACACACACACATACATATATATATTTAAATAGGATTTTACATTAAATAACCTAGAAAGGTTGAAATGCCATAAGACTCAATCAAACTAACCAACCCAATAGATTCATTAGTATGGAAGAGCTTGGAACAGTAATAAGGCAATGAAACAAAAAAATTGGAAAATAAAAATGAAGAGGGATGTCTACGTGGCTTGATGGATAGTGACATCGTAGTATACGAGATCGAAATCCAGTCGCACTTTTACGTTCACTTTCGGATAAATATCCTGGGGAATGGTATGGATCCCCTTATCCCCTTCACAACTATGGGTTGAATAGTACCGTTATTGTTCTTCTACAAGCATGACTTTAGCATAGAGAGACTTGATGTTTTTTGACTTCCAAAATGATCGACTTCAAGCTATTGGTCGATAAATTTATTATAAATAAGCACTTTTAGAACAAAGTGTTGGTCTTGCTATTAAACTGAAATGATCAATTTGAACAACTTTCGTGTCCTTACGAGTCAGGCGAGTCAGATTTAATGGCCAGGTGAAAGACAGCAAAAGAAATCAACCAGCAAATGACAATTTGGAGAAATCAAATGAGAAAATAAAAATAAGATATTCAGTTCGTAGCTGTCTATTTATCTGGTGGTTAAGACGTTATCGATTCTTTCTTTAATGCCTCTGTTGAGGTTTCGAGCGTAATTTCCAATGTCATTAACGTCAGATCGGCTCATGACAAAAGAAATTTATACATTTACATATTCGTGTGATAGCATTATGTGTATATACGTGCTCTCTCTGTCTCAGTTTTCCTCTCTCTCTCTCTCTGTCACACACACACTACTTAATGAGATTCAGAAAGGTGAGTCTATATGTTAGCGTTAATTGGTCTGTTGATGTTGGTTTCAATCGTTTTGATCGTCAATATTTATTGGATGTTAATATAATTTGGTTTGTTCTTCACTGAATTAAATTTTTGCAGAATGTTTGTCTCTCTGTTTTTGAATTCGCATGAAAGCTCTTCACACTTTACTGATTCACACTTCATTCATAAAACGGGAAGATAGTATTTCTAATAATATAATATAAAAATCAATCCTTGGTTTCGTTGTCGGAGAAAGTGAATTTTAATCCAGTTTAAAACATTTTTTTCTTTGGCAATGGTTATCTTTGCCATATCTACATTAATAAAACAACATGACCAAACCTTACGAACTGAATCAAAGAAATCAGCGTTTTTCAATAGTATTACAAGACAGATATAAAAAATCAATCACATTTCAGTGTTTAAATTCCGCGTAATATAAAAATTTCAGTGTGTTATTAATCTACTCTTTCATTGTAAATCTCGTTTACTTGGGCCAAACCACATTCCTTTCTTTCACAACTGATCTTTGGATACGAAAACGTATTCGTAAAATGGCAAATTACTCAAGTACCCTCTTCTCTTCGATAAGACACACCCAATCGCCCCCAAACCCCATGAGATGAAAATATCAACATGTTGATTTTACAGCACAAATCACAGGATTCTATGCTTTTATCCTTCCTTAGACAGAATTTCAAAACATCTAATATAAAAAATCACCGAACATTGTGGTGCATATAAGTATTTTTGCTTTGTTTTGTTTGTGGAATATGAGTCTAGTCATTATCTTTCGATTTCTCTTTTGCTCTCCGTCTGTCTGTCTGTCTCTGGTTGTGTTTACCTAATCTCTACCCTGCAATGTGACACAAGGACAGTTTTTTAAGTAGAGTTCTACCTTTTTCTTTTCCTAAACTGGTTGACTTACCAAGGCAAAAAAAACCCCCATTCTATACAACTATTTACCTCTAGCTGGAAGGAGAACAGATGGATTCATGCCTTTGTCAAGAGCATTTTCTAGGATTTGAACACAAGTCGCCGGTTTCATTTCCTACGTCAATAACCGTGACACTAGGCGCGCCTTTGTATGTGTGTATGATAGAGAGAGAGAGAGAGAGAGAGAGAGAGAGGGAAGAAATGTTTGAGAAATTGTTGACTAAAAGCAAGAAACAAGTAAATGTACTAATTTTTATCACAATTTCACACTCTTCACATTTGTTTATTCGAACTAATAACACGGGAAAAGGTATTAACACCCTTATCTCCAACAGCTATGGGTTAAATAGTATTACGATTAACTTTCGACAAAGATGGCTTTAGCATTAAATAATCCATGAAGGTTGATAAACCATTAAACAAGGAAACAAAACTAAACAATAACGTATGTTGTATCCACAAGAAATAATCCCACTTTTGACAATCACTTTAACAAGCCACTTTTGAAATCACTTTATATGACGCCTATCACGGAATTTAAGGGTTAGTCAGACATTGTTCTGCACTTAAGCAGCTTTTAAAATTGACGTTGATCATGTGTGAGTTTATCTTCAGTTTTGTATGCTGCAATGAATTTTTGTCATGTTCATGCCTTTTCAAAATAAATCAGAACTAACCTATCCTAGTGCCTAATATCAGAAGTTTACTTTGTAAGCTCCAAGTAACAACGTCTCGCCAATTATATCCTGCGCTCGAGGCATTTTTAAATGTCTCCTTGCCAAAATACATCATTTGCAGCACTCAATTAAAGGAAGCCCTCATAAAGTCTGTCGTCACTTTGATGTTTGGATCTATAAACTGCATCGGTCGTTGGGGTTAGTATATATTTCCACATTTAGTTTCCTAATTGACTTGTCGTTCCTTATTTGGCCAGACGTTATTAGAGAAGCTAAAATTAGAAGATGCTCTCTGATTAATAATAATGAGGACAAGTGGAATAGACATTAAGTGGAAATGGAGTGTTTATATTGTGCACTGTGATCTATTAGCGGAAACATTATTATTATTATTATTATTATTATTATTATTATTATTATTATTATTATTATTATTATTATTATATTTAGATGTGTTCAATCCAGTTGATTTTCTGGTGGAGAAAAAGTAATAACAAATACATTATAATTCTTGCAGAGTTGAAGAAATACACACATGGTCTGGCAATTATCTATCTATCTATCTATCTATCTATCTATCTATCTATCTATCTATCTATCTATCAGAAATATAGATGATTATATATAAGTGAATATATTTGAAGAAAAGTTCAAAAAACATAATAATCCAAAATTTGATGAATTTATTATGAAAGTCGATGTTAAACGTTTCGGTTGTAATAACCTTTCTCAGGACTTTAAAGTCATGAAGTGTTGCTAAAATAGCGATGGATGTTTGATGAAATAGCTGGAGAAAAGAAAGTGTGTATAAAAAGAAAGATTCATGACTGTATATTTAACAACACATCTCATGAATTTAATGTCCTGAATAAGGTTATTACAACCGAAATGTTCAACGTCGTCTTTCATAATACATTCAACAAATTTTGTATTTTATATATATATATATATATATATATATATATATATATAATCAAGTCGTGTTGATAGCACGGATCAGCTTTATTCTCTCTCACTCGCCGTTTGATCCTACCGGTTATCGTTCTTGGCAGGTTCACGAGACGGCATTCAGTGTCTGTACAGATCTAATGAATATACGTTTTTGCTGGTCAACCAACACTGGGGAGTCCATGCGTGGGAGTCAACCGGAGAACGTCACTTTTGAGTTTGTCTCTTTCTTATTAGTATCCAGCATGTTTTGTTATTTTACTTGGATGGTTTATGAGTAGGGAAGTATGTTGCGGTTCAGCTTTGTGGAGTGTTACTTCCCGGATTTGTGAAGAACAGCATGTCATATCTTTGTATAGTTTCCATCTAGCTTTTCTCCTAGTTTTTTTTTATCCAAGTGGCGCAACCATATAGTTATACTGACACGCATACAGCTTGAAAAAATTCCCGTATAATTCTATCAGTCAGATTAGATTTCCTTAAGATCGATAACCTTTCAGTAGCAGTTCACATTTTTCTGTGCACATATTAACATCACTTTCTGTTAATGAGATATTCCTACCAAGGTATGTGAACTGGTCAACTAATTTCAGAGGCTTGTCATCAATGTGAAGATGGTTCTATCTTGATTAAAAAACATAAACTCCGTTTTATCTGAGTGCAAGTGGAGGCCGATTCTTCTTACTACCTGTTTCAGGCTTTGAAGCAGGGATTTGGCTTGGGCTGGTGTATTTGCAAGAATCGCTCGATCATTAACGTATGCTACATCCGTGTGAGTTTCTATGAGATATCGTCCTCTTTAGTCTTTTAGAAATATGAAACCGTCTTTTTTCATTAGATCTAGTAACGTTCGTTGTACGTAATCGAAGCAAATTATGAATAGATACGGGGCTAATTTATCTCCCTGCAAGTAGGATTTGCTCCATCTCTTCACTGTGTATGGAATCAAATATCCTGAAGAAATCTAAGAACAATCGTGTTGCCGGGAGATTTTTGGCATATACTCCTTCGATGACTCGATGAATAGTCAGAATCTGAGAAGGTGATTTCCAGGTTTTCTTTCTTGGAGGAGAGGAGGACACAGCCTTTCGTCCATCATATATATATATATATATATATATATATATATAACGACCAGAAGTTTGGGAACACAGTCATTTGTTTCTCTGAGTTCATATGAAATGCTAATTTGGAAATCGATCGTAAAGTTCGGATTAAGCTACCTAAGAATTAGTAAGAGTTGCTTACAAATTTATACACTGCTTAAGAATCAAACATACATTTTCAAGTTACAAGAAAGGGTTCTAAGAATATGCTCTGGAGTAATAATTACGTGTGGTGGAGTCTTTGATGAAAAGAAAATATAAATTAGCCTTAATAAAAGTGTATATTTATTTTATATTCATTTTGATTTGAATTATTGCATAACTGTATGCAAAGATAGAAAAATAAAGTTATTTGTATAGACATGAAGGTTCATTCTTTTAAGTTTAAGGAAAAATTATTGTGGTCCCAAACTTTTGGTTAGTAGTGTATATATATATATACATGTGAATATATACATATATATATATATATATATGTATATATATATATACTATCATCATCAAGTCACGCTGATAGCACAATGTTCCCTGACCCTCTCAATATCTATCGCTCCTGACAGGTTTTCTAGATGGCATAATATGTCCGCACAGATCTAATATGAGAATGTCTTTGTTCGGCTAACACTGGAATGTTCACACACAGGAGTCCATAACAAACCATCACTTATGAGTTAACCCTTTCTTCTCTTGTAGTGGTCTACATGTCTTGTTTGTCTTACTTAAATGGTTTGTGAAATGGTGAGCAAATGACTGTTTTGTAGGGTGTTGCTTTTAGGATTTGTTCAAATTTGCGTTAGTTATTCTTGTGTAGTTTCCATCTAGCTTTTTCTTTGCAGCTATAGCAATTAGAGATATGCCTTTATAATTCTTTGTGATTCTGTAGTCACCTTTCTTGAGTTTCAGACTTCTGGGAATATTTTGTCGAAGCCTCATAGTTTTTCTACTTTTAATGTTTTTCAATTCTGAATAAAGTTCGTCCTTCATAAACTGTCCTAATTTGATGTCTAGATGGTCGATATTTTGGACAGACTTAACTGTGATTTCTAGAGATTTTCGGAACAGATACTTAAAATATTCTTTCTACTTCTGAAGTCTTTCTTCATGGCTGACAACTTCTTTTTCCCACTCATTTGATTTACTGTCTGCCATGTTATTTGAGATTGTCTATCTTAAATTGAATTTCTAATGTTATCGATTTTGCATTGAATCTATTATCATTACTCTCTTTGGTATGTGTTGTTTAGTTCTTTCTGGGTTTTCTTTCGTTCCTGCGTGTTTGAATTAGTTGTCTTTATTGAGTAACGATTCTTTTTTTTAAAGTTTGCTCATTTTTCCTAATTACTATTAATTCCCTTCGAACTCTACATTTGGCTCTTGGTTTTGTTTGTATGCTCTCGATTGCTATTTCTTCCATGTGGGTAGTGACAAAGTTTTCATATTCGCTATTTATGTCTTTCAGATGTCTCCTGAGTATCAAATTTGTTTCTTATAATACCATATAATTATTGTTTACATTTCTATTCTAAACCGGGACATTGGCCCAGCGGTTAGACTGTTCGCCAATGGCCCGGGAGACCTGGGTTCAATCCCAGGTCGAGTCATACCAAAGACTTTAAAAATGGAACTTGATACCACCTTGCTTGACACTCAGCATTATAAGGTACGGTTCAAGGGTAAAGTGGAGCAATCCAGGGAATGGAGTAGCGCCCTCCCCTACACCTTGGTGTAGTAGCTATCGAAAAGGGAGCCTTCGGGTCACCCTCGACTATGGTCGACTAACATTTCTATTGGTTATTGAGGACCAGTCGTAACGTGTGGTCTTGACTGTTTCTTATTTTCGTCTCGCAAAGTATCTTTGCGAGACAATTTTTGTGATTGGAAGATACCCCTTCAAAAGAGGAGCATGCTTTGCTGTTATGTGGGTGGGGTAGATCCATAGTTTTCTCTCCATTTTTTTGAATTTTGTGTTTTGGCATGCAAGACTGTTCTCGTGTGAAAAATCTGTTAAATATTCGCTATTTCTGTTTGACGAGTTGTGTAAGCAAAATTTTGCCAAAATGAGCAGTCATGTCTCCACTGATGAACAGAACGTTATGTTTGGGAATGTGTCGAGCCAAGGAAGATAGCCCATTGTAGAAGATGGTGGTATCCGTTTCATCACTGGCATTGCTGTGACTGTAGCAAGAGACGATGGTTGTACATGAGTTTCCATTAAGCAATTTTTTGATTTTAAAGCACGAAGACCGAGAATCATTCCTACACCTACTATAGTGGTATTGACGGAGTTTTCCCACGCAGATACCGAGAAAAATGTCCACCCATTATGGACATCAGGATATTTTAATTTTAGTTCACTATGGTAATATCTATGTTCTTGGTCGCATATAATGTCCATATTGTGCTGTAAGCTCAGGTAGCTGGTTAAGGTTGTTGAATAGCCTAATTTTTAAATGTCCTCATGTTAAAAATGTTTTTACATTTCATTTGGGTTTGGGTTATATGGTTTATTTTTCTGACACTAAGACCAGAGATTAAACTTTATTAGAATGCGAACCTTTTGTTTTCCCTTGTGAAGAACGATGCGCTTTCCATGTGTTATATAATCATCTACAGAATCCTAACGACACAATAATAAAGACGCAAGCAGGAATAACAGACGCAATGATAAAGACGCAGGAAGACTTCTTTATAAAAATATTTACCTCTCACTTATTTGCAAGGGTTCGAAAAGGGTTACTCAAGGTTTGCTTGTGAGAGGGAGCTGGAGACCGAACATAACTGAAATATTTTTAACCCCAAAGTTGTGGCCGTCAGCGTTGTGTCCTTCTCGTTCTCCAGGGCTGCTCAACCGGAGCCCTGGAGTCCACTCTGCTGGGTGCTGGCTTTCCTTACAACAGCTCGTCTTACTTCTTCTCCAACTCTACTCGCCTGTACTCCACTGTCCCCATCTGTTCAATTCGTCGGCCTTATATTACCTTCAAACTCCCACGCGGTGATATGGACACGCGTCCACGCCTCCGCAATTTCTTCCGATATCTGGCGATCGGGAAGTGTCACTTCCGCTATCTTTGGAATGGCCTGTGTAATCGTCATCGAGCAGAAATAACTGTCATGCAGTTCAGAGGTCACTCTCTTCCGGTGCGTCAGTCTATGAGAGTATAATGGGATTTTTTTTTACCTCGTCCCATTTCATCAGCCAATTTCCGCCCACGCGATTTCCTCTCATAATTGCCATTAGAATGTGTCACTTCCTTCCGGTGCATCACATTGAATGGCATTTTTGGCCGGGTCAAAAGGTCAAAACATAAGACATGTACATTTTGCATTAGAGTCATAGTAATTTTTCGTTAGATGTTTTTATTTTCTCATCAATAGATGCCACACTTAAAGATGAATAGTAAGAGTTTCTTTGTTGAACAATTTGATCCTGACTGTGAACTTATGAGGTTTTTCTGCTGTGAATCTAGTGATGCTCGCTGTTGATCCAACTTCGGATTAATCTATTTTGCTTCACATCCACCATGCTGCATACAATGATTTCAATTTTTATATGTTTGTGTGGCTCGCAAAACACTCCCCTCGCTTTGAGACTGTTATTCTTTGACAAGCATGAGCAAAATATTTGAGTGTATATAGTGGAGTGAAAAAAATCCCACTCCTTATTTTCCTTAAGTTTAAAGTCCATTTATCCCATCTTACATTGATTATAGGGGTTTTCTTATTCTCCTATTACGCATAGAAAAATTATTCTGAGGAAAGTGTTTTTGAGTTTTCAGATGCAAATTAAACATTTGTTTCCGGTGGAATTTCTTTTATTTCTAAATACTTTCGGACTTTTGCGAGTCTTTATTTCCTTTCTTCAAAACGGAATTTGTTGAAGGAAATAAGAGTGAAGCTAACGATTCTTATGGTTTTTAAATTGAGTAAGTTTTAACTAACTCCGAATAAGATTTTTTTTTAATTTAAATTTTAGCTATGAAGACGAATCCAAAATCTCACACAAATTTCACTAAATAGTTAAAATTTTCACGGTTCACATTGAGTGGGTTAATTATTAAATCTCCAGGTTTTTAAAGACTACATTTTGCTTGGATAGCAAGGAAATACTTTTTACAAAAATGCACAAAATTCGAGAAGAAATCAACGAACATAAATTTAGAAAGTATTTTCTCTTCTTATTCTGGGCTTCTAGATTTTTAATCTGCGAACAATCGTCTCAATCAACTATGTTCCCTTTCATTGAGCTGTCGATACTTTAAATGACGGTGTCTTCGTTGATTCATTTCTAACTTCGCTGTTTAACTATTTGGCGATAACAACTCCAGTCATGTGACCCAGGAGATGGGAGGGATACAGAAACAGATACCCCACAAAACAGCAGCTATACGGTCATATGCCTTTCATCTCGTAAAACAAATCAAGGAACACGAAAAGGACACGTGGAGCACTGCTGGTGAAGCTAGGAAGAACTCATTAGCCTCTTTGTAGGGTGCGTAGATGTTTGGCCTTTAAATGTATTTACTGAATTTTCGAAGCCTGATAAACATTCAATGTAATTTATTTTGTTTTATTGACAAGATCTTTGTTTGTTAAGGGATTGTGTTCATTATTTCTTCAATGTTTTTTTTAAACCTCATAAGGGCTAGTAAGTGGCCACTAGGAAGAAAAAATTAGCGATTGAAGTGAAGAAAATATAAAACGAAAAATAACAAAAAACGGGAAAATGTTCACTGAAGTCTTGCAAGTATGAATATTGTAACTGTTCAAAAAAGATTATTAGAAAACTCTAAAGATTCAATCAATTTCTCTGAAGAGAAGACAAACTAACTGATCTACAACTGAAATAGTTTTGAATGACTTGATAAAAAATTCAAATTTGTTGTTGTTGTTGATATTGTTATCGATAGAGAGAAGGTTGCAACAAATTTACCAAACATTTTCAGAATAAATACGCCGAATACAGTCCTGTCCTGATCCGGAGAGTCCCACATTTTTCACAAATTCCATCCCATCAATTTCAAACTTCTTGAATCAATTCTATGTTCCTGAACAGTTTTTTCCTTTCCTTGATTACGACTATCACATCCTGTATTTTTGTGATCAATATTTTTCTTCAAATTTAAGGATTTGAAGAAACATATTGATAAAAAAAAAATACAGGATTTGATAGTCGTAATCAAGGAAAGGAAAAAACTGCTCAGACTTTAGTGAAAGATTCTACTTAAAATGAAAAAAGAACTGGAAACCCTTATACAGGCAGTGAAGATGGCATATAAAAATGTTCCATGCTAGTAATGGAAAGCAAAAAATAACAAATGACGGAAGCAATAAAACTACCAAATCAAGAAAAAAATCAGAAGGTTCGGAAAAAAGAAACTTACAAATATTTGGGAATATTGGAAGCAGACACCATCAAACATGTTGAGATGAAAGAAGAAAATACCTCAGGATAACGAGAAAACTACACGAAACCATGTTACATTGCAGAAATCACATCAAAGGGATGAATACTTGGGCTGTCCCCCTCGTAAGATACTCGAGACTATTCTAGAAATGGACGAGAGAACTTTAACAAATGGACCTGAGAAAAAGAAAGATTCATGACGATGCATAGGGCTTTACAGCCCAGAGATGATGTAGACAGACTCTATGTGTGAAGAAAAGAAGGTGGAAGAGCATTGAAGATAGTGTCGATGTATCAATACAACGATAAGAAGACTACATAAAAAAACGTGAAGGAAGACTGATTACAACCACCAGAAGCAATTCAGACACTACAAGTATCAACAGAACAAAAATAAACAGAAAACAAAGCATATCTATGGACATTTCAAGCGACAAACAAGCGAAATCTCGCATGAGAATACGTGGACATGTGGATTAACAAAGCCAAATCAAAAATAGACAAGATGCAACAAAATTGTCGATATAGATTATGTGGTATAAGAAACAAAATGATCAATATCATAATAAGCAAATACAGTAAATTAGCGCAAAAGGATTATAAGACAAGATACGACTGGGTGGGAAGGTTATCAAATGGGAATTGAGCAAGATTTTTAAATTTGACCATACGAACAAATGGTATATGTGTGACCCAGAATCCATCCAAGAAAATGAGACGCAAAAAATTCTTTGGGATTTTTAGATACAAACGATTCAGTTAATCTCAGCCAGACGATCACACCTAGTTATAGTTAAGTAAAAAAAAAAAAAAAAGAAAAAGAAAAAGAGAACATGCTGATTAGTATACTTTGCTGTTCCAGCTGATCACTGGGTAAAACTGAAGTAAAGCAAAAAGAGAGATAAGTACTAAGACCTTGCTAGAGAACTGAAAAAGCAATGGAGCATGAAAGTGAAGGTGATGCCACTTGTCATTGGGACGCTCAGTAAAATCACCAAACGATTAGTGCAGGGACTGGAGGATTTGGAAATAAGAGGATGAGTGGAGACCATCCAAACTACAGCATTGTTGATATCGGCCAGAATACTAAGAAGAGTCATGGAGACTTGAGGACTCTTGCAGTCACTTAAACTTCAGTGGAAAACTATCAGCTAATGCTGGTGTGAAGAAATCTCAAGTAAAATTATTTGTACTGTGAGATTTTTCGCATCAGTAGTAACTTGTTTGTTTTAGCTTGGTTTGGTTTTACAGCATATCAACCATTAGATATTATTTAATGCCATATCCATTTTATACATATAAACAGTTCTATTTCAAACGATTTAGTTTAGCATGATTACAGTTTTTTCTTGCCATACAGTTAAATTTAAAACAGTTCTATTTCAAGCAATTCAGTTTAGCATAAATACACAGTTTAGCTCTATTCGGCCCATAGATAGGACCCTATCAGGTGCTACCACACCGAGCCTGAGTAGACCTGGGGACAATGGTATGAAGGGGTACTTCGCATTCCTCAAAGCCCCAGCGTCGCTGGAACCTCACCATCAGATTGTTTCCTGTCATATCCAGGACACTCGTCGAGGGGTGTCTTACCCCACTGAAGAGGTGCAGTCGGTGTATTCAACAACCCCAGCTGACTGTGCAATACATAGAGTTAATATCAAAACAGTTTTATTTCAGATAATTTATTTTAGGATAAGTACAAAGTTTAGATGTCAAAACAGTTCTACTTCAAGCAATTTAGTTTAGTATAAGTACGCAGTTTAAATGTCAAAACAGTTCTATTTTAAATAATTTAGTTTAGCATAAATACGCAATTTAAATACAAAAACAATGAACTCTAGAAACCACAGTTTAGTTCTATTTAACCCATAGATAGGGCCCTTATCAGGTGATACTACTCCGGGCCAGAGTGGAGCTGGGAGCGATGGCAGTGAAGGGATACTCCGCATTCCTCAAAGTCCCAGCATCACTGGAACCTCACCGTCAGATTATTTAGAATTATATCCAGGACACTTGTTGGGAGGAGCAATTGGTGTATTCTACAGTCCCAGCTGACTGGGCAACAAACACATTCATTGGGGGAGGGGTCTTACCATTATGCAGGGGTGAAGTTGGTGTATTTTGCAGCCCCAGCTGACAAGTCTTTTCATTTCTCCAGAATTCTAGCTAATCTCAGTTGTTCCCAGATCTCCTGCTCCGTCATTTTCTTCTCCAGGATTGTTCCAAGGGCTTCGAGTATGATTGGTGTTATTTCATCTTCATGTTCGATTATTATTATTATTATTATTAATATTAGTTGTTGTTGTTGTTGTAGTAGCCGTAGTCGCAGTCGTAGTTGTTTTACAAAGGACAATGAAGAAAAATAAGCTTATGATTTTGTAAATAGTGATTTCTTTCTGGATAAATTAATTTCATTGTGTTTGATCGTTCACATGATCAAGTTTATAGCCACATCTTTAAAACAATGAAATAACTGATTGGCGATATCCATGTCTTTCTTAAGAATCACCCAACAGATTGTACTGTGTAACTTAGTATCCGTACCAAAAAGCACCTTTAAATATTGTTTCTGAGTTATAAGAAACTTTTAAGAGGTTGATTTGTATTCATCTATGTTCAACTGACATTCACAAATATTTATGTTGCTTTTGGCAAGGAATATTCCTTGTCTTGGGAATCGCGAATTGGCAACCTTAGCATCAGACAAAATTGTGAGTGCGAATTAAAAAAAAAAAGAAAGAAAAAGGAAATTTCAATCTAAAATAAAAACAAAACAAACAAAACATTGAATTTTCTTTGTCCTTCGAATTTTTCTTTCCTTCAGGAAATGACCAATAAAAGGTGAGAACCACGATTCACTTTTAATTTCCAACTCTTATGATTTGTTAGTTACAGACAAATACTGAAATTCCATCAGCAGAGTTATTGTCTTCATTCATTCAATTGGTTTTGTCATTCAGTATTTACAGTTGCATCAACGAATACATTGACATAATCAGATCGCAAATATCTCGATAGAGCAAAATGAAAACTTTTGAGAGGCTGCAACTCCCTACAATCATTAAGTAGTTTTCAAGTTTAACATCACTTATTTTCATCCTAAATTTCATGGAACTGTAAAGTCATTTTTTGACGCATCACATCTATAAGATGAGGATAAAACAAATTTACAAGGTTGGAGGAGGGGCGAAAAACGGATAGTTATTAATGATTAACTATTACGAATGCAGACTATGCAGATAATCTAGTGTTTCTCACAAATGCACCTGTCCAAGCTGAATGTCTACCGCATTGCCTGAACTCAACGTGAACGAAGATAAAACAGACTTGATGTGTTTTAAACGAGGTAGAGCTATCTCCACATTAAATGATAAACCTCTGAAATTAGTGAGCAATTTCACATAGCTCGGTAGCAATATCTTATCTACTGAAAGTGATGTCACCTTGCTCTTAGGAGACAAATGAACTGCTATGGACAGGTTATTGATCCTAAGGGAATGTTTTTTCGATCAGATAAAATAAAACAGGAATTCTTCCAAGCTGTAGCCATGTTATTACTATTGTGTGGATTGCACCGCTTGCACCTTAACCAAAAGCCCTAAGAGAATAAAAAGTTAGATTGGAACAACACAAAGATAGTGCATGCTTTTTTAAAAAAAAATCTCAAAACAGCAGCTGTACAGCCTTTTACGTTCCATCTCACAAACTATACAAATAAGGCAGATAAGACAAGTTGGGCATTGCTGGAGAAGCAGAGACAAACTCAGAAGCAAAACGCACAAATGTTGGCCAACTAGGAAAATCGTATATTAATTAGCTCTGTTTGGACACTAGATGCCGTGCTGAGGACCTACAAACAGCGATGGCTGATAGGAACGGATGGTGTGTGTGCTTATGTGTGTGTGTGTGTGTGTGTGTGAGAGAGAGAGAGAGAGAGAGAGAGAGAGAGAGAGAGAGAGAGAGAGAGAGAGAGTCAAAGGAATCCGTGCTATTATCATGATTTGATATATATATATATATTGGGTCGGATGAGTTAGTTGTCGTTTAGATTATGCAAAATAGAAATAACAGTGGAATCTGTTTATCAGATATATTTACCAAAATTAAATGAAAATACCTTGAAATACTATTGATTAGATTTATTCAAAGAAATCGTCGTTGGCTTCAAGCACGTTCTCCAGACGACATCCGAATCTCCAACAAGCCTTACCGACGGTATCCTTGTTTAAATTGCTAAACGCTGCCTTGTTTACAGTTCATCTTTGCAGTTGAACAGAGTTTTGTTAATCTCTCGATCAACTATGCTCGACTCATAATCAAGGAGATTGCACTTTGGGGAGTTAGGTGGCTAGATGTTAGGAGTGATTTGGGAGCAGACATTTTCTCAGTCAACACTGGGTTTTCCTGCTTGTGTGCCACGGCACTGTCCCGTTGACAGACATAGTGTCTTAAATCAGCCACCCTCTTGATCCAGGCCAACACTACCTCCTCTAGGCCGTTGATGTAGACCTTCGTATTGAATCTGAGGCCATGTAGGAAGATTAATGGTGGTACAACGTTCCTATCACCAGTGAACACCCCAACACCATGATATAAACTGTGTCTGGTTTTCATGTCTATCGGGAAATCTTGTGGGGACGGAGTAAGTCAATGGTCGTCCTGTGAGCTCATCATTTGATACTGGCAGAAATTATTTTCATTTGAAAAAAAAACAAACTAATCATTTTCGTTTAGATGGGATGCTTGTGTTTTTAAAAAGCTTTGCAGCATGGTATTTCTCCTTGTTTTTCATGGTCTGTGATTAAAATTGGCCCTTTCTCATTCTGTATGAAAAATACAGAATGTTTTCATGCACTGATTAGAAACCTTAACATTCCCTGGTCCCTTGCTATGGACATGATCGACATTTTAGAAAAGTTGTTAATCAAAGAGTGGATCTTTCAAACAAATTCCGGAATTTTTTCCTTACCAGAACGATCAGTGGGGCGTCCGAGCTGTCGTACCTTCGTAGTCACCATTTAAATCATCCAACCCTTTTCGAATCAACTGCACTCTTCATCAGATTGACAGCCAAACACTCTAAAATGTCTTATTTGGTACTGCTGAGTTGAATGCCAGCAGTACAGAATTCTGTTTTGAAATTTTTCGAGGAGTGACTTGCTTTCCTCATCGACAGTAGCCAAAACATTTACGCATAGCTGAGAGGACAAAGGATGTGCATTCACCCTCTTTCCCAAGTGCAAAAGTGAAAAGCAAATAGCCTCTTCTGGGATTTGAACAAAGTCCATTTCTTTAGACGATAATTGCGACGCCATTTTTCTTATATTCTTATAGATGGATAATTTCATTTGTTTCCAATTATTAAATTTCTTTGAGAAGGCCTTTACCAACTATTTTAAACACACCAATACCGATTGCTATGACTATCACTCTTATATCTTCAATAAAAATCTCTTTTCTTACAGTAACAATTTCTAGGCTTTTGAATGGATATATAATTCAATTAAAATTTTCTTCTTCTTCTTCTTCTTCTTCTTCTTCTTCTTCTTCTTCTTCTTCTTCTTCTTCTTCTTCTTCTTCTTCTATACACTATTAATTTCTGTTGGCCTCAGTATTCATGCTAATCTCAACAGTACTGAGATATCGACGATCCCTATACTTCTCAAAATCCTTTATTCAGTTTATTTGACATCATTCTAAGGGCTCCGATGATTATTGGTATCACAGTCACCTTCATATTCTGTAGGTTTTTCAGTTTTCTTGCAAGTTCCTGCATTTATCAAGTATCTAGTTTTCACTTTACTTTGTGATCTGGTGGAAAGGCTGAGACCATAATTTGACCATTTCATTTTTGTTTGTTAAATAGAACAATGTTTCATCTTTTGACTACTGCTGGCTGACACGTTACTATCGTAAAACCAAAAAGAATTTGGCGTATTATTATTATTATTATTATTATTATTATTGCATCATAAATATTCTGAATCTGAAGGTTCATTTTGTGTAACGTTTATTGTTGTAGGAAATGGAATCAATGACCTAAATTTAAATTCTTAACATGACTGCGTTTCACTTTGCGCAAATACTCTTGGAAAAGGTACGAATTGATATGTTCTCCCTCCAGCTGGAAGTAGTTGGGCAGACTGAGTTCTTTAGTTATGGCAACTAATCTAGGAAAAGGAAATTTTGAATTCAAATTAGTTTGACTCCATTCAAAAAATTACACAGGGAAGGGTTGAGTAAATACTTTTTTTTATCTAAAATATTTGACATGAAAACATAAGAAGGGAAATTTTGATAAACAGAATTTGAGCAAAACCATCCAATGTTTTCCTGATTTAAAGTGTCAAGTTGAGGGTTTCTCTTTCGTTTCATCTAGAGAGTAAAGAAAATTAAAAATTAAATGACATTGCAAAACATTTGAAACAATTCTTAAAAAATGTTCAGTATTTAAAATTTTCGTCTAGATTCGTTTAATTTGTTTTGATTTATGCTTAAAAGATAAAACCTTCTCTCAGAGATGATAGTAGAGATTAGAATAAATAACTATATAAGCTCGAAAGTTTCGAAGATTCTTTAAACAAAACTAACAAAAATAGAAAAAAGGATAATTTGATTTTTTGCATTTTGAATTTACCATGGTATCTTCGAAGAATTTGCTTTTAGGTAATAAATTTCGACGAAGCTGACTGAGATGTTTTGAAGATTAACACGAAATACAAAATTCTGAAAAGTGAAAAAACAATTCAAAATTCAATTTGTTAATTTAATTAAATCTACATCATTTTCTTACCGGAGGATTTCGCAATATTCTGTTTTTTTGCTTTTTCCTTTTAGTTTCCATTTGCTTTTGGAAAAAGTTTACCAACTTCGTAAGACCAGATTTTTTAAAATTTAGACTTCCAGTACCATTTCTGTTTAATCATTCTCTGAGAATGTCACAGAGTACAATATAAAGAATCATATATATATATATATATATATATATATATATATATATATATATAGTATTGAATTAATTTAGATGGCTAAAATACTTATATATATATATATATATATATATATATATATATATATATATATATATATATATATATATATATATATATAAAGCTTAACTTTTTCCTGGTATAGGTTGGAGCGCGTATTTTTGTTTTCATTATATTATTTATCTTTACTATTTACTTATTTTCTTATGTATTTTATTTTATTTTATATTTCATATTCATATACTTATATTTTGTTTTATTTCATATTTTAACCAATATATTCTTCGGGCGTGTGATAAAGGGAAGTGAATCATGGATATTCCATGAAATATTCTGACAAGTTTTCTTACCTTTACTGATTTTATCAATTCCTTCTGGCTGAGGTGTTATTTAGCCTTCTTGACATTGAGATGTGAAGGTTCTTTGGGGAAGAGATAACTAGTTTTCAGACAAATATATTTTTATAATTTCTTTTAAAACAGCTGGAATCTACTATTTACGGCTCTAACTGGATATATTTATCAATTAAAAGAACGTTTATCTTCCAGTTAAGAGAAAATTTTTGTTCCTACTGAAGATATTTATGAATAATAGGATTATGTTCCAAGTAGTTTCATGATAAATATTAATACAAATTAAATATATTATTACTTACTCATTAGAGTTTTCCCCCATCAGTTTTAGCTTATGGTCATTCTCTGGAGTTAGAGTGACGGTAAGTCTCCCCAAGTCTCCAGGACTCTTCTCAGTATTCGAGCCGTTCTCAATAATGCTGTAGTTTGGATGGTATCCACTAATCCTCCAACTTCCAAGTCCCCCGTCCCTTTACTGTACCAAAAGCACCAATCACGATTGGTATAATTGTCACTTTCATATTCCATAGTTTTTTCAATTCCCAAGCAAGGTCGAAGTACTTATCCTTTTTTTTTATACATTTTTTCAGTTTTATTCAGTGGTCAGCCGGTACAGCAAAGTTGACAATTTTGCATATTCTCTTTTTTTTTCATTGATTATTATTATAAGGTCTGGTCTCCTGGCCGGGATTTGGTGATCCGTTTGTATGTTAAAGTCCCATAGGAGTTTATGCGTGTCATTTTCTAGGACAGGTGCTGGGTTGTGCATATACCATTTGTTAGCATGGTCAAATTCAAATTTCTTGCACATTTCCCAGTGGATCACCTTGCCTACCCAGTCGTGTCTAGTTTTATACTCTTTCTGTGCTAATTTGCTGCATTCGCTTATTATGTGATTGATCGTTTCGTCTCACTCACTGCATAGCCTACATTTAGTGTTTTGTTGTGTCTTATCTATTCTAGCTTTGATATAATTGGTTCTTATGGCGTTTTCCTGTTCTGCTATTAGGAGGGATTCTGTTTCTATCTTAAGGTTTCCTTTTCTTAGCCAGGTCCAGGTTTTCTGGTGTGAGATGTAGTCTATTATACGTTTCAATCGGCCATAGAGTTTTTTTCCTCCCATTTTTGTTTCCTTGTTGTCATTCTATCGTCTATTGTGTTGTTCGTATCGTTTCTGATGGCTGCGATTAGTCATCGTTCGTATTTTTCTATGTAGTCTTCAAGCCGTTGTTTGGATGCGTCAATGCTGTCTTCGATACTGGCAAGTCCTCTTCCTCGCTCTTTTCTAGATACATATTGTCTGTCAACATCGTCTGTTGGGTGTAATGCATTATGCATGGTCATTAGTTTTCTTGTTCATTGATACATTTGCTTAAGTTTCTCTCTGGTCCACTTCAAAAAGGTACAGCCCAGGTATTTATTCCATTGATAAGGTTTCTGCTATATGGTTTTGTCTCGAGTAGTTTTTTGGTTCTCCTGAGATATTCTTTTCGGATCTTGTCTTTCATTTGCACTTGTTTGATTGTGTCAGCCTCCAAGATATCCAAGTGTTTGTAGGTTTCATTTTCTCCGAGCGTTCTAATTTTGTCGTGATTTGGTAGTTCCATTCCGTCAGTCATATGTCATTTGCCACTTTTCATGACGAGCATGGGACATTTTTCTATGCCAAATTCCATACCTATGTCCTGACTGTATATTCTAACGGCGTGTATGAGAGTTTCCCATTCTTTTTCATTTTTTGCAAATAGTTTAATGTCATCCATGTACATTAGGTGATTTATCTACTCATGCGATCTGCTGAGCTTATTCCCGGTTGCGCATTTTCTGAGCATGTGGTTAATTGGCATCAAGGCAATTATTTATAGTAACGGTCATAGTGCATCTCCTTGGAAAATCCCTCTTTGGATCTTTGTTTCACCGAAGCTTATTCCTCCTGCTGTTAATTCCACTCTCCAGGTTTGCATGGTCTTTTCAATGAAGTTTATGACTTCATGTGATATTTTGTACATTTTGAGACAGTGTATTATCCAGCTTTGTGGGACCATATCATATGCCTTTTTGTAGTCAATTCAGGCCATAGCTAGATTTTTCGGTCTGGTCTTGCTCTCATTTAGGATGTGTTGACCTATGTAGAGTAAGTCTGCTGTGCGTCTGGATCCTTTGCCGCATCCTTTCTGTTCGTCAGGGAACAATCCGCGGCTTGTTAGCGAGTTATAGAACTTTTCCCTTATTTGTGCTGTTAGTATTTTCCACATCATTGGTAGGCAGGTTATCGTTCTGAAATTGTTTGGCGCAGTTCGTTTGCTTTGGTGCCTTTGTATTAATGTAGTCTTTCCATTGGTCATCCATTCAGGTACTTGCGCCCCTTGTAAGCATCTGTTCATTTCTAGTGTTAGTCTGCCGTGAATGGAGGTGAATTTCTTGAACCAGAAACCATGTATTCCATTACGGCCTGACGCTTTCCAGTCTGATATTCTTTTTAGTGTTGTTTTGAGTATGTCGAGGTGTATTTCCGTTTTGGAGCCTTCTTCAAGTCCCTCGAGTTCCCTGGTAATAATGTATATCCATTCAGCATTTTCGTTATGTTTCTTTTGTTGCCATATTTTTGTCCAAAATCCTTTGGGTTCTTTTCCAGCCGGTTGTTGGTATGTTTTCGTGTCACTCCCTCCTATTTGTTGATAGAATTTTCTTTCGTTGTTCTTTTGGTAAGTACTGTTTTGTCTCTATTGTTTTACCCTTTGTCGATATCTCTTTAATCTTCCTTCTTTGGCCAGCATTTTCTTGTTTATTTCCTCAAGTTGTACAGAAATCTTTTCCTGTGTTGCCTGTTCCTTATTTTCCCCGCTTATTTCAGCGCCTCTCTTTTTTAAAAATCGTTCTGGCTTGTTTTCGTAGTTTTTTTTATTTGCGTTTCCAGACGAATTTCCCATCCCGGTTTTGACAGTTTCTTCGTGCTTTTTGATGGGATCCCAATTTTCTCACATACTAATTTTGCACCTGCATAGATTAGTTCATTTAACTCGGTTATATTATTCGCCAGGATGTAAGGTAGTATGTGATTTATTTTATCCGTTTCTATCTTAAGTGTTTTCCATCCTATGTTCCTTAATGAAGGTAGAATAGTCTTTTCTCTTCTTATGATTCTCTTTACATTTTCTAGATTTATCTTTTGTTCTTGTGATAGTGTTTCTTCCTGGTTGTTTGGTAGTGTATCCTTTGGGAGTGTGGTGTTTTCATTTGCCAAAGTTTGCAGTTCTTTTTTGTTGGATTGTTTTTGTTTGACACCAAGTGTCTAGTACTGTATTATAGTTTTGTTTATGTGTTTTTTGATGGATTTATAGTAACTCAAAGTCAGTAAAACAACCTTTCTTAACTATTGTTCTAACTTGATCGGCTAGACTTTGGCTAGTTGTCTGAAATTTCGCACATTCTTGCCAGATCTCTATCATTCTCTTCCTGTATCCTCTTTGTGAAGAGATGCTCCTAAAATAGCATTGTAGTGCAAGTTGATTATCTTCCTTAGTCCATGTTTTGCGTGTAGGTGTCTGATCGTTGTGGTTTGTTACGTCGTCGTTTCTGTACCTGAAAGAAGAGCAGCCAACATTCATAGGATGACGACCGGGTCTCCCATGTTGGCTATCAGGAGAGCACCTGCCAATCATGACACCTAGGCCTGTTTTCTGGGTCCCACGTTTTGTAATATTGTGATTTGATATTTTGATCATAGGTGGTATATTGTGGCTATACCAGACCCCGGGGTTGTTTTTGATCTGCGCACCTGACACAGATGTGACCAAGAACAGCTATGATGGCTGTACATGAACAGCAGGTTACAAAAAAAAGGAGGTATATGTTACCCTAAGTTTTGACTTAGGGAAAGTCTGTTGGTCTACTACTTTGTTTTATTTCCCGAACGAAAACACTTACCAATTTCTAGGTTTTCTAGTGTCATATTTATGGTTTATATTTAATGTATTATATTTAAACTAGTTTTAAATAGGCTGGTGATATTCTTTTTCATAAAAGGTTCTATTTTCTGGTGAAATACAGGGCAGAAAAAGTCTATTGGTAAAGTCGATTGGTACTATTAAGAATCACGAGGTAAAATAAAATAAATCTTCAGTTAGTTCGAGAGATTTCAGCTGCCAAATGGTTTACCTGATTACTAATACCCTTAAAAAAAAAATATATATATATCACAATAATTCACCAAAAGATTTTACAAGTAACCGAAAATCAATCTCCATTTTATTTTTGGATTTTAAAGGCATTTGTCACTAACCTTGACCTCACAGGGTTCTTCTGAAGACTTTTTTCGCTACCTACTAAGTTGGGGGGTTGCTTTTATAACTTTTCCTAACAATTATATGACACCTAATTCTAGAATATTCCATCCAAGGATTCGGTGGGGTCTTTCTGGGGTGTGAGAGAGTGAGCCATGTATTAATGGTAATTTTAAGGCTCGATCCTATTTGCTGCTACGAAATGTTAAAATCTGTCGCGGTAAATTTAAACAAATCTTCAGTTAGTTCGAGAGATTTTAGCTGCCAAATTGTTTAGATGTATAGTAATACCCTTCAATAAAAAAATAAAAATATATTACAATAATTCACCAAAAGATTTTACAAGTACTTTTTTCGTTCACACGTGGGAACGTAAACGTTAAAAAAAAAAGAAAAAAAGGCGGAAACTCGTTTAACCGGACAATTGCATTAATTGAATATTTAAAAAAAATGGAGTGCACCTTTTCACAATTAATGCAACAACAGTTACGTTTGATGGAATTATTTTCGGAGAGATTTTCGACACATTCAACATCGATCTCGGAAACAAAACTTACGACATCTGCAGAATCAATTGCAACGTTCTGTACGTGGTTTTCGCACTCTGAGGACCTCTTTCGGGTAGAATTCAAGGGACAAGATGGCGACTAGAAGGTGAGACTTTTTCTACGTAAGCTTGGTTCGTCGGAACACGACCGGTATGCAAATTATATACTCCCTAAACACCCACGGGACTACAACTTTGACGAAACAGTGGAGACCCTGAGACAGATATTCGGTGAGCAAATTTCACTATTTAACATGTGTTTCAATTGTCTTAAAATAACGAAATCTGACTCAACCGATTTCTCAACGTATGCAGACATTGTAAACAGAGAATGTGAGTGGTTCAAAATAACGTCCATCATAGACGCTCAATTCAAGTGTTTAATTTTTGTGTGTGGTTTGAAATCGGTGGAGGACGCAAATATTCGCACACGGATTTTGCCAAAAATAGAGCAGATTCCAGACGTCATCTTACAACAAGTTGAATGCCAATGCCTCATTAATTTAAAGCATGATTCAACTATGGTGCAACAGCTTATGCGGTTAACACTGTACAAAAACAACACCATCCCCGCCAGACATCAACACCTATCAAGCCCCCATCCGCTTGCTGGAATTTAAGCAGCTGGCATTTTGTACGGAACTGTACATTCAAGACATCCCACTGCCGCAGCAGCAATCGACTGGGCCATAAAGAGCAGACAAACCTCGCATAACAGCCACCAACATCACAAAACAAATACAAACAGTCTGGTGGTAACCTTTCTCCCAAATCCAAAATCAAACTGAAAGTATGTGGCAGTATAGTTGAATGGCCATCCTGTTCAGCCGCAAGTGGACATTGCCTCCGATATTACTCTGATATTGCAATCCCTATGGGAAACCATAGGCCAGCCTTCATTGACATCAACAAGTCATGTAGCACAGAGTGCTTCCGGGGATTGTGTCCACATAACGGGCGAACTACTAGCTACCATTAAAATGAAAAACAAAACGGCTTTGGGCACCATATACATAGCAAACTCGAGCCATAATTTACTGGTTTTTGACTTTATTGAACCACTGGGTCTTCTTGACATTCCACTCAATCGGATATGTAATGTGGTATCCAGTTCATCAACTCAGAGCAACACTATCGACCAGACCAAAGACATTATGAAACAATTTTCTCCAGTTTTTTAGAACAACTTGAGACGCTGCACTCATGCAGAGGCTACGCTGTCCCTTAAACCATCTGCTAAACCTGTGTTTCGACCCAAACGGCCAGTGACATACGCTGCATTGCCATTGGTGGACCAGGAACTAAAACGACTTGAGGAAATGAAGGTCATCATACCAGTGACATATTCACGGTGGGAAGCACCCATTGTGGTAGTAAAGAAAGCCGATGACTCAATTCGGTTGTGTGTGTATTTTTCGACTGGTCTCAACGTGACACTAGAGGATCACCAATACCCATTGCCAACCCCACATGATCTTTACACCATACTTAGTGGTGGAACTTGCTTTGCAAAATTAAACCTCACAGAGGCATATCTGCTAGTCGAAGTTGCAGCAACCTCCAGGGAACTGCTTACCATCAACACACATCGTGGACTATTTCAATTCCCTCGTCGGTCTTTTGGAGTAAAAACAGCCCCTGCAATATTTCAGCAGATCATGGACGCAATGCTCACTGGCGTGGAAGGTACAGCAGCGTACTTAGATGACATCATTATTGTTGGGCAATCCAACCAGGAGTTGATGGAAAGAATCAGCAGAGTCCCAACCTGCATCCAAGACTTTGGTTTCCAGCTCCGACCGGAAAAATGCCATTTTTATTTACCTTCCATTAAATACTTGGGATTTATCTTCGATCGTCAAGGTCATCGCCCACTTCCTGCTAATGTGGCTGCTATTCAGCACAAGCCACCCCCATCAGACGTTAGCAGTTTACGCGAATTTCTGGGACTGGTGAGTTACTACGGAAGTTTCTTGCCGTCACTCCGCCAAATGTTAGCACCATTCAACAAACTGTTGATGAAGAACACAAAATGGTCCTGGCCCCAAAATCATTTGACAAAATCAAATCTCTCATCAAATCGAACCTACTGCTCACACACTTTGATCCAAATAAGAAAATAGTTGTGGCAGCGGATGCATCAAATCATGGCGTGGGAGCAGTGATCTCGCATACATTCACAGATAGAACTGAGAAGGCTATCATACACGCAGCCAGATCCCTGACACCGGCTGAACGCAATTATAGTCAAGTAGAAAAAGAAGCTCTGGCACTTATTTTTGCGGTAAAAAAAATCCACAAGATGCTATTCGGGCGTCACTTTACTCTCCTGACGGGCCACAAACCACTTCTTTCAATATTCGGCTCAAAGAAAGGTATTCCGGTTTATTCAGCCAGTCGATTGCAATGATGGGCAATCATTCTACGGGGATATGATTTCAGCATACAGTACCGGAGAACAACGGAATTCAGCCTGGCTGATGCCTTATTACGACTCATCAGAACACAGTCAGTTTCAGATGAAGATACTGTCATCGCGGCCATCAGTGTCGAGGACGATTTTAAACGCGCGCTGTCAGAGTGTATCCGGACTATTCCAGTGACAAGGATTAACATCAAACAAGAAACACAACAAGATCCAATGATCCCAAAAGTGTGCGGATTTCTCAAACATTCATGGCCTCCTAACCTCACGGGAGACCTACAACAGTTCAAACGCTGCAGTGGTTCTCTGTCTGTCATTGACGGTTGTCTGATGTTCGCAGACCGTGTTGTAGTTCCCACTAAGCTCAGGCAAGCAGTCCTCAGACAACTACAGACGGGGCATCCAGGCATTAACCGAATGAAATCAATAGCCCGCACGCAGTATGGTTTATTGGCCTTATATAGATACAGATATTGAACGCACTGTCAAACGTAGTATCCAATGTATGGAAGCGCAGAAGAACCCATCTCGGATTGTGGATTCTCACTGGACATATCCAGAGCAACCATGGTTCAGAATATATGTAGATTTTGCTGGTCCGATCAATGACCTTAGTTTTCTTGTGGTTGGGAACGCCCATTCTAAATGGCCAGAAAATTTTCCGATGCAACAAACTGCGATAACAGTACTCGGACGGCTATTTAGTCAACACGGCTTACCCGAGACCTAAGTCTCAGACAACGGATCCCAATTCACGTCTGCGTCATTCCAACAATTCTGTAAATCGTGGTGTATAATGCACGTCTGATCACCACTCTATCACCCTCAATGCAACGGACAAGCCGAACGGGTTGTTGACACGTTTAAACGGGCACTAAGCGTGTGGGGAAGGGAACAACAGGCGAGATCCTACAGGCTTTCCTCCTTTCGTATCGAACAACACCAAATGGGGCGGTAAAAAATGGTCTGTCACCAGCAGAGGTACTCACGGGACGAAAACTTCGTACCACACTGGACGCTTTACGGCCTCAGCAACAAAGGCAACAACCAAGCCCTAACAAAAAGTCATTTCCACTTGGTACACCAGTGTTTGTTCGGAACTGCAGATCTGGCCCGGCAAACTGGGTATCTGGCATCATCCACAAAACAAAGGGACAATTTCTTTATAAGGTTCAAGTCGGGAACCAAATACGTCCCAGATACACTGCTGGCAACCCAATGGACACATTCGAACTGCCATCTCCATCACCCCGCCCCATGCGAACAAATGTAAATAAAATTGTCGAAAGACCATACAGGACTTAGCCAAAGCACGGTCGCACTAGAGTAAAGCACCTCCAGGTTAACCCCAAGTGCGCTCGTTACAGCTAAAGACTTAAACAGGAAGATGCTAGGATCAATCCTCAGAAAATAATTACTTCCCTTTTGACTGACTAGGGAGTGACTGCCCTTAGGCTAGGGTTCGGCCATCACACTTTTGTTGAAGATCACGGAGTGATAGAACGAGAGACTTATCATCGCACACCCAGTGGTTCATTCATGAACATTTTTAAGCGTAACTTATCAAATAAATCAGTTAAATGCTTCATTTGGTTCTGGTGTTATTTTCGTGGATATTCACAGAACCCCCACCTTATTCCTTGCAAGTTTTCCACACCAGTACTAACAATCGGTTTTTCATTGAAGTCTCAATGAAAGCAAATCTTTTCAGATCTCTTGAACTTTTTAAAGTATCCATGCTAATTTTAGCAGTGCTGTGGTTGGGATGGTCTGTCTCGATCTCTCCTCTGATTTCCATTTCACCCAGTCTTTTTTCCTGATTGTTAGTGGGTATTCTGAGAGCCCCATCAACGATTGGTATCACCTTCACGCTTTACAATTTTTGTATTCCATGTCAAGATATAGGTATTTGTTAGGTTTTGATTTTTCATACTCAGTACTTTGATGGAACAGCCAAATCCAGTACATAACAAATTCTCTCTTTTTTGTTCATTCAAACTAGGTCTGATACTCTGAGCCTGAATAGGGAATTAGTATCTCAAAGTCTCAAATAATTTTATGCGTCTTATTTTCAAGGTTAAATTATGTTTTGCGCATATACCATTTTTCCGTCTAGTCAAATTGCCTTCGATTGCACCTATTTTCTCACTAGGTCATGTCTGATCCTGTAATCATTTTGGCCTTATTTGCTGCATTCGCTTCTTTTGCTCATTAACAATCTTTGCTTTGACATAAGTAATCTATATAGCATTATTATGTGCTATTATTAAGAGAAATTCAGTTTCTCTCTTTTCTTCGTTGCCATGTAAAGATGCTATCATGAGCATTATTTTTAGTTTTTATTCATGTAGTTGTTTTTATCCCCAATTTTTGTCTTCTAGATTTTTAAATTATTGTTTTACTGTTCTTCCTAAAGATAAGTCTATGGCTAATCGATATCTTTTTGATATTTTTTTTATGTTTTTCGAGTCCCTGAATTTTTGTATCCACGCAATTCTCAATGCAACCGAGTCCTCTTCCTACTGCTTTTCTTGTCACATAGAATGCGTCTATATCATATCTCTTGGTAAAACCTTGTACATCGCTATTAATCTTTTGTTCTATATTTATCAGCCCCTCACTTGTTTAGTTTAATAAGGGTCCAGAGTAACCTACAGGGGAGATTGTCCATGTATTTATTCCTCTGATTAAATTTCTTTGGTTGAGCTTGGTTTTAATAGGTTTTCTGTTTTGGTCCTTATAGCATTGTTTTGTGCTAGAAGAGATTCAATTTCTCCCTTCACTTTTCCCTCTCTTAGCCATATCCACACATTCTCGAGGGAGAGAGATTTCGTCAGTTTGTAACTTGAAATGTCCATACAGTTGTTTTTCTTCCAATTTCTATTTGCTAATTATTGTTGTTCTGTTCGTCTTTCTGTTTTCTGTGTTATTACTGGTCGCTGTAATTTGTCTTTCTTTGCTCTTTTTAATATACTCCTTGAGACTTCACACTTTGGAATTTTTTCATATCTGTAGTAACATATAGGTTTTACTGAAGCTGGAATGACTATCAGTCTTCTTGTCTATTTAGGATTCTTCATATTATTCTAACTCATCTCAGCTGTGCTGGGATATGCCGGTCTTAATTGTCCTTGAGAGTCTCTACTACTGCCAGGCTTTTTCCCAGTTTCCAGGGAAACAGCTACGATTGGTATCATTCTCACCGTCAGGTTCAATCACTTTTTTTTGAAATTGTGATTTGCTTGAACGGCGAAATCTGTCAGATGACTATTCATTTTCTTTTTATTAACTAAAATTAGATCTGGTCTGGTTTCATTCTTATCTCAAAATGCCTGAATTGTGAGTTTTATTTTCCTGGATATTGTCTGGTTTGTGCATATATCATTAAACAGTATGGTTAAACTTTAGTCGATTGTATAATTCCAAGAGGATTAATTTCGCCATCCAATTCTACTTACTCCTGTTATTCCTTTGTTGTTAGTTTGATGCATTTATATATTATCAAAAGTTAAAATAGATAAGACATAGGCTGTGCGGAGCCTATCTATTATCTATTTTAACTTTTACATGATTAGCACTTATGATGTTCATTTGTGTAACTATTAAATGAGATTCAATTTCTCTTTTTAGGTTCCATCATCGTAGCCATATCCATCTTATCTTATATTTTTACTTTGTCTACTGAAGTATCCAGATTATTCTTTTTTCCCCATTTTTGTTTCTAGATTTTAGAATTGCGGTTTCCCTATTGGTTCGTAAGTTATTTCTGTGGCTGTCTTGTTATCACGAATAAATGTTTCGGGGGATCATCTGTATATATTGAGGGTTCTCTAATAGCAAGTGAGGACTGCGAAAAAGATGCAAATTTTTCTGGAGTGGCTGTAGGAGAAAGTCAGGCAACTATTAGAACCATCAGTTTCATGGTGTCATCTTTTTTCTTAGCAACAAGTTTCGGAAAAGGATGTAGCTTAGTAACCCTTAAATAAAATGTTTCCTTGTCGGAAACCTCTGCTGATCACCCGTAGTATTTGATTCTACAGTTTATGGTAATTTCTAAAGTAGGTGTCCTTATATTCCTTATGTGGTGTCTTTGGTTTGACAAATATCACTTTGATGGACAGAACATCTTTGGGTAGGCTTCATTACTTCGCTTGGCAATCGTAAATAAATTTTTTGCAGTATAACGTCTGTACTTTTCGGTTTTGCTGATACTTGAAGGCTTATATATATATATATATAACAAATTTATTTTCCCGAGATCTCGCATCGTAAATTTTGTTTACGGACCAAACTGATATCTTCTTATTCGTAATTAAAAGATAATTATTTTTCTAAACGTCTTTTTTTTTAATTTAAGAAGATTCAATTCTTCAATGGTTAATTCGCCATTATCAGAACCGGGTTGTTCACTAAAAATACTCCTGCAATTGACGCTACTTTTCCCGTTAACAGGAGCAGCAATCTATTTTATCGCTGAGTCATGACAACATTTATTTGAATTGATTCGCCTTTCAAATTCGTCTTCATAGATCCCAATTTACTTTGTTTTTACTTTACAACAATTTTCTCTTAAATATTGAAACGAGGCAATTATTTCTCTTAATTAACTGACAATGACTAAGACACGTGATCAGAGAAAGATTACTTTTTCTTTGTTAATCACTTTGTGCTTGTCTCTCACCATTTTTCTCTTTCTCTTCTCTCAAATAACAAATAAGTAAAAACTATCACGAAGAAAAAACAACCCACCAAACAAACAGAAAAAAAACAAAACAAACAAACAAACAAACAAACAAACAAACAAACAAACAAAACAAAAGAACAAAAGAAAAAAACAAACAAGTTAAATCAAAACAAAAAACAAACCTGAGATATAGAGAAATCACTGATAATTTATATTGGAACTTTTAAATTAATACATTTTTAGCGTTGATAGAGTTAAATTTGAAACTTTCGTTAAGTTTGTCAAAGGATTTAAAAATGAAAAGAAAATAGAATAACATTAGGTTTTCCTGAACGTTAAATTTCATGTTATGATTGAAATTTGTGTCGATATTTTTAATTGATTGAAAAAAAATTGATTTTCATTCCCTTAAATGTTTATTGACATGTTTAACAAGTCAAACCCATAAAATTAATGGAGAATACATTATTTAAATGAATTAAAAAAAATGTAAGTTTTTAAATCCTATCTTTACATCATAAAGAAAGAAGTTTTTATTTAATGATATTAAGCTTCTAAGGTAAAAGAGTTAGTAGAAAATTAAATCCCTTAGAAATACATATCTGCAATCATTTACTAACATGAAATGTTTCAATTTTATAGCCAAATTTTCCAGACATTAATGGTGAAAAAGCGTGAAAAAGAGATAACGATAAAGTTTTTAATATATGCTTTTCTCTTATTCATAAAGAGTAGTTTAGCAAAAGCCATTGTCGAGGATTATCTTATGAATAGCAAACATATAACACCAGAAAATTCATCTGAAATACTACCCCACTTACTCTATGGTTAGATCAATAGACTTGATATGTAAACGCATTTTAATATTTCTGACCCAGTGTTAAACAAAAACCCGGATCATTTCCCTTAGATATAGATTTTTAAAATGGGTTTTACGATTCAGTTACATATTCCTATCAATATTTAGATTACACCATTCTCTTTAAATTGAAAATAAAAACTATTACTTATTACGTATTAATAAACAAAATGAGTAATTATAAAAATGAACCAATTTAATAATTCATTAGTTGTGATGATAAAACCTGTTAAATAAATGTTAAAAGAATAATCATAGAATAAAGGGATTTTCCTGCGAGATCCTTGCGAAGAGAATAAAACATGAATTCAAGGAAGAATTGAGGATATGTAAATTATAGTGCTATCAAAATCGGTTCAAATAATTAGAGACATGGTAAAGCATAGTGGTAAACGCAGACTATGCAGAGATGAAACAGTCTCTCATATTTCTTATTCTGCGGAGTGGCAAGGGGATAAATGAATGAGTAAAGTCAATAGGCCTTGAACAATGTTTTTTTTTGTTTTATTGCGTGAAGTCGCATTTTAAGCAGAGATTTGTTGTGGAAGCAGAGAATGAGGCCAGTTGTAAAGTGAAGTGATTGGGTAGATGCAAGCCGTTCGTGACTGGAATTACTACTCTAATACAAGGACGTAATTATATACAACAATCGCTCAGCCAGAATTATGCCGATAATATAATCAAGGAAAAAAGTTGATAAAACAATAAGATAATGCAGTAGTTCAGAAGGAATGCTAAATGAGACATAATTGGATGAAAAACTATGCAAATGATTTGAATTTGGTTTTACAGACAAAGGATATATATATATATATATATATATATATATATATATATATATATCCACATAACGTTTATATATATATATATATATATATATATATATATATATATATATATATATATATATATATAATCAAACTCTTTATAAAAGTTATGTGGAAATTTTGATAATTCAATACAAGACAAGTGTAATCAAGAAGAAATTTTATCAGATAGAAGATGTTGATTCAGCAGACCACATCGAAAAGTTAAAATGTAAAGCTGGAAAATATGTAAATGAGATAACTGAAAAATCGTTGAACATTAAAGAGACAACAGTGTTGTTCATCACTGGAATATATTGAACAGTTGTAAAGAAGCTTATAAACAGTTTGGAATAATTGGAAATCCGAGTAAGAACTGAAATAATTCAGATGTCAGCATTATTAAAAGATATCCTAATATCTAAAATTTCATTGACAACTTTATTGCATCGAAGTCAATATCGTTTAATCAAGTTGAAATTGAAAAACTTCTGTAACATTGAGTAAGGTAATTGAAAATCAAGAAAATATTTTGAGGATTAATAAATATACCTACGGGTTGTTATTAATTAATTTCAACACACACACACACACACACGCACACACACACACACACACACACACACACACACACACACACACACACACACACATATATATGCATGTGTTTGTGCTTGAGAGGGGATTCATTTTGCAATATGGTTCTTGTCACCGCTCAATGATTATATTAATTTAATAAGACGTAAATTTATTAATTCAATAAGACAGATAAATGCAGAACTTAGATAATAAAAAAAGATAGAATTGTACACAATACCAACATTATAAAGAATAATTCCCTTAATAAAACTCATTAAAACTTCTTGAAACACATAAAACACAAAGTAGAGAAATTGAACTGAAAGAACGTATTGAAACTTAAAAGTTAGAATTCAGCTTCTCATCTTCATATCTCAGCTCCACCACCAACCATTTCTATCCGTAGGACATACGAAACGATATTAATTTGCTCGTCTCACACAATCATTTCTGCTATAGTGTATTAAATCCGACTGACCAACCGTACAATAGTAACTTTGTAGTTGACTCAGTTTTCTCCCCATAAGAGGAGTACTGTGTGTCAGTTCACCCCTCTAAGATACTTTTGGTATCATTCTTCGTGTCATGCTCGAGTCTTGTTTTTAAATTCTTTTTCGTAAGCGGGCGTGTATTCCATTAATTTGATATTTCACTCGTTCCTCGCTCTACGTACAATTAGGGCGGTACTGAGTCTAAATCACAATGATGATGTCACCAGGCTGGATTATCTGATTGTAATTAATTTAAAATGCTTGATTCTTTCGGTTTTTCAAGGTAACATTTGAAATACATTTGATTTCAAATGAAATTATTTGATGGATTTCTTGGCGCCCATTTAAGTCTTCCAAACACGCAAGCAAAATCAAGAGAAAAAAGATTTTATTATCGAATACTTGAAAATGTTATTGTGACAAATTTTCATTCATCAGGGTGCTCAGTATTTATTTGTGTCACCACATTTAATATAATCTTTTTTCTTCGTTTTTTTTCTTCATCATTTTTCTTCATTGTGTTTCTTCTTTCCAAAATAATATTCCACTCTACTTCTTGAACTGGAATGATAACATTTTTACAAAAACCAATTTGGAAATTTGTTGTTGTTTACTTTTTAAAATTGTAAAGTGTCGGATCGAAAAGAAAAAAACTAAACTAAAACGGTTGTATCTGTCTCTTTCTAAAATTATTCATGACTAATAAATTTTTAATTAAAATTTTATTGCGTTTATGATCCCACAGTTAAAAATACTGAAGTACTTGTTGATAAAATGCGATGTTGATCAAGTGTCTAATGAATGATGCTTAATATTTTTTGTCATTCAGTTTGAATAACGTCATTTTCTCAGAAAATGATTAGCCGATAAAAAATTAAAGCCTATTTCGTATGATATGTCAGTCCTTGTTTCACGTACGCAACCGATTTGAATGAAAACAAGGTTTGGTTGTTTAATGACATCGCAAAATTGGTGGATTATTTAATAGCAAAGCCACACTTAAAGAAGAACAACAGTGATATGGCTTAATCTGTTGATTTCCTTCGAAAGTGAACGTAATGGTGCAACTGGAAATTGAATTTATTCATCTACGATGACGAAGATCTATTACTTTAACATCTATGCCACGAGGATTTCCGAATGAATAAAGACATCCACGAAAATAAGTTGATACATAATTATATTGATGACATTCAGAAAAGTAAAATCCGAATCAACAGCTGTAGATAATGCTGCACAGTAAGTCTGCCTGTTTATTGAAGTACGAGACTTAGTAAAAAAAAACAAAAAAAAAAAAAAAACAAGACAAAAAAGACAAAAAAAAACAACAAAAACAAAACAAAACAAAAAAACAAAAAACAAAGCCAAATCAAAACAAAAATAAAACAATATTGTTTCTTTGAAGTTTCTCATAAAATTTATAGATTGATTTATTTTAACGGGATTGTCAACACGTGTAGAGTTATTTTATGTCTCGTGGTTTGGGAATTGCGCGATTTGCGTTTTTTTCTGTAATTGTTTATTTTTTTAGCTTACATTTACTTATATCAAGTATTTTTTAGCTTATACAAATAATTTATACGCAGTTATATGATCTCAAGTACTTATTGCTATTTATTAAAAATCATTTGTTTGCAGACGGTTACATGCTCTCAAGTAACTAATAATCTTTAGTAAACAATTAAAGCTTCAAGTAACTATCATTTCTTTAAATAATTAACAATTACATGGCATTAAGTATTACTATCATATACGAACATTTTTAAAACCGTTCTATTTGACCCACAAATGAGACCCTAACAGGGTCCTAGTGGAACTGTGAGTAATTGCAATGAATTAATTCTCCAGACTCCCCTAGATCCCTAGAACTGGAAGCTCATTGTCATTTAGATTGTTTTATTTAGAATTCTAATATCAACGTTGAAAATTCTGATTTTATAGATATACACCCCTCTGCTCTACTTGGAAGGCTTACACAATCCTGTATTCCTCAAACTTAGTTTCCTCATTAGTTTTTATTACTCTAGAAAATGTTAGTCTCTACCATTGTGAGCTTGTAACAGACTTGATGTCACCGAGTTGAGATACGTATAAACCATTTTAACTTGCAATGAATGTGTAACGTAGTTACTGAGCAGACTTTAGAGGACATTTTTGGAGTAAGTTTTTTTTTCAAACACCTGCATTGAATGTATAAATGGATTTAAATAACAGATTTCATTGGACAACTTTGAGGAAATATGTACTGTGCTTATATCGATTGAGAGTCAACTTATGACATATCAGAAAACGATTGCTTCTTGAAGTGGCCGTTTCGTATAAGTTGGATTTATTCAAATTGGGGCCTTAATTAAGCGGTTGGCAATCTGAGCTTAGAAACTATTACTAGTTATAAGAGATTCCCGTTCTTTGCAAAAGTGTTTTTTTTTTCACACTTTGTTGTATCCATAATATCCAAGGCTTACTAACAAACATTTGATTTGGTTGCAGACTACAATCAAGATATGTTGGCAGATTTTTTCAATGCGGCATATATTAAAATGACTGTAGCCCCCGTCTCTCGAAAATAAGTAGTACTCTATCCCCTTTACTCATTTTTCCAGTTATATATGTATATATATATATATGACATTTTTGTACGGTCTGTGAAGGAACTCCCAATACTAAAAACTATGACTCTTGATCTGTTCATTTTAATATTGTTTCGTTAGTTGACAATATTTTTTAACTCCTCATAATATTCGTCGGTAACGATTTTTACTTTGTTATATTATTTATCTTTTATTCTATTTATTAATTGGGGAGCGTACAAAAGAACCCAATAAGAATCGAAATCACTGTTGGTTTCCCGTTAAATTTTCGGCTTCTCATTTTGTGTTTTTTCGAAGATTTTAGCATTTCACTCATGGCGAATTTATTTACTCGGTCTCCAAGGAAACAGTGAGTTTATCCCCAGGGTAACGATTTGCTAATAATTAAACGGAAGGTCATAGAAATCTGATACACTGCTTCCTAGTTTTGCTAAATGCTTGAGGGGAACTTTTCTCTTCCTCTGATCATCTCTTCTCGTGCAACTTTATCATTTGGCTTTTGGGAGGTTTGTGATTCAGAGAGAGTTTAGTAGGTTTAAAGTAAAATAAAAAAGTTTTAAAAAATCAGCTCGAAATACATGGAAAACATTGAATTTTAAATTAAAAAAAAGCAGAAAAGAAGTTGAAGTTTCGTGCAATGAAAAGGAAATCAAGAATGGATATCTCAACGAAAAATGAATTCACTGATATATATTTAGAAATGTAACCGAATCCCTTTTTCATAGAGATATTTACCGAGACAAAGACAAACAAACAAACAAACAAACAAACGACTTATCTTTTGGTGGGACGTCACTGTCAGCGACTTGAAGACTTAACTTCTTAGTTACTGTTCTGCTGAAGAGTGATTGATCTTAATAGCATGTCAACGAGTCTGGGGTTATTTTATGCCTTGAGGTTAGTTAATCGTGTTCATCATATCTTCATATTTACATTTTTTGTCGTTCTTCATAGTTTTTTCTGCACATGATTCTATCGATTTCGAAAATCTATCACAACAGGTCTGAGTGGACCTGGGTGTAATGTCAAATAAGGTATATTCCACACTAGAACTGAAGCCTCACCACCAGATGAACTCAGTACCAATACGAGGACACTGCTATTTTGGGTTTTAACACTCTGCAAGGGATACATTTGGCATATTGGAAACCTTGATTGATTGGCGTTTTCTACCAAAGAGGCTCAAGAATACTTGACACATAAAGAATAACTAAATCTTTTCTCTTTGTGGACTAGCGTTTGAAATGAAATTTACGGTTGATGATAATGAATAAAACCTTAACATCTTGGCAAAGTTGATTTTATTCAGCTTTTCCTCGTTCACAGTATCAATCAGACTCTTTTTGTGGAATAATCATTTTTCCCACATAAATATTCATTTCACTTCATTAGCAACAGTTAATATAAACGGTCAGAGATTTGTTTGCCGGGCGAAACAATAACAATTCCTTCTCTTTGTCTCGACGTTCCAGAATCGTTGACTTTTGTAAAAATAATAAACTTAAATGTATTAATCTCATTAAACCATCACCTTTTGTTAAACATTTTATTTGCGGTTAAATTATGAGGCCTCGGTAGGACTCGAACCAACATTGCCTGTGTCATTTCTGACGTGTACATCGCTTTCTAATTAAACAGATGATTCACTTTGTTGATTTAATCACGATTATTTTCAGCTAGCTTCAATGGTACATGGAAGATTTATTTATCTTACGAGAGTCAACCTGGCAGGAGTTCAAGTGATACATGGAATGAAGAGAAATATGTGAAAGAAACTAAAAAAGAAAGTTAATATTAAGTTGTTGAAAGAGGAAACTGAGGAAAATAGGCTGGTAGTAAAGGATGGAAACAAACTCAGTAAAACACTCTTCGGTTGGAAGATGATTTGATATATATATATATATATATATATATATATATATATATATATATATATACTTACATAAATCGAGATGAAAAGAAGAGTATGTATCACGGAGGAGAAGTAAACTAGGGAGATGAAGAGCAAAGATAAAAATGGTTTAAAAAAAAACTAAATCCGATTCTTTTGCCAAAATGTTGATGAATTGCTCATCATAAAAACGGTGAAATTGGAGAAACGTATGAGCATGGCAAATATATTAAATTGAGGATTACCGTAGGAACTTTTAGAAAAGTGTCTCTCTCTCTAAACGAGGAGCTAAATAATGAAAAAAGAGAACACGATTTTGTGAAAAGGGACGTCAAATGGTTTGTTAGGAAAATACAAGAGCGTTTTTCCTGAATTGTTCTCAATAGTTTGTATCATAAAGCGAACGGCACCGCTTCAGTCATAATCTGAAAGATCTTCTCTCTCACACACACACACACACACACACACACACACACACACACACACACACACACACACACACACACACACACATACATACATACATAATCTTCCCAAAACTTTTACATATCAGTTTTAACCTCGCGTAATTTCTGTTGGCTTTTTTTTGTTCGATTTTGTTTGTGGAAAAATGTCAAAAGATCTGGAATTAGATTATTATTTTTTCCCTGTGCGCATATTAAAAGCTAAACACCTAAGGCTGATCTTGTCACTCAGACAAAAATATACAAAATCATAAAATCCATTTTTTCCGGAAGATGAATGTCTGCTCGCATCTTTTTTTTTTACGTTTAAAAAGAAATTAACTCACTCACTCACTCACTCAATCAATCAATCAATTATAATAATGAGGATTATAATGATAATGTTTTTTTTACTTGATCTGTCGATTGAAAGGTTACAGCTTTCACATCTTTTTTGAATATTTGTTGTCATAGACCCGACGGCTGAAGTGCAGAGTGAAGAGAAATAGAAAGGCTTAAATTAAACCTGAAAGAAAGATACGGACGTGTTTTGTGGATGTTCAAGTTTGTTAAAATGTTTATGAACAAAATAATGTAAATATCGAGATTGGTGGCTGAGATAGTTGCACGTCTTTTCTCGGCATTATTTTCCTTTGAGATAAAAATCCAGAATTTTTTGGATATTGCTTTTATTTCAAAGCAATTTGGTCATTTTGAAAGTGAAATATAGGTGCAATCAATATCTTATCTTTATTCCATTTGATCATGTGCACCATATAATCATAATAGATACATACATTCTATATATAAGGTGACGACAAAAATAGATTGGAAACGTTCATTGATTAACATGGCTCTTCGCTCCTATCTTTTTTTATTGTTTATTTTTCATTTTGTTTGTTGCCATTTTCCAATTTACAAAATTTTGAGCAATTTACCAGAGAATCTGGCCAGAATCAACTGCATTTTCTTCAGACAATAATGTTCATCTTTACTTTTTGTGTGATTGTATTAGTGCATTCTAATATAATTATCCTCCTCCTCCTCCTCCTCCTCCTCCTCCTCCTCGTCATCATCATCATCATTGCGTTCTGAATGCATAGATTCCATTCCTATCGGCCATTGTACTTGGTATGTCCATTAGACGGCACCCAATGTCCACACAGACCTAATGAATGTAATTTTTTATTAGTCAGCCAGAACTGGTGTGTCCATATTTAAGAATCCATTTGAGAACGTCATTTATGAGTTCATCCAGCAGTGCCCAGCATATATGGTTTATTTTACTTTAATGAATCACTAGATGGAAGATAAGTGCCCGAATAACTTCCTGGATTTGGTAAAACAGCACGCATAATCCTTGTGTAGTTGCCATCTTGATTTTTCTACAAGCGTTTCATTACCGGCTTAGAGGTGCAACCGTACCGTAGCAATGATACGACTACAACTTGGAACAAATCCCGTTTTATTTTATCTGACATTCATTTATAACAGCATCCTTCCCCTGTTTATTTCCAGAATTGCCATCGATTCCTCGTTCTCTTCCCACAACGCTTCAATGGCAATTTTAGCTTTCGGAAAAGCCAGAACTTACGGTGAGCAAAATCTGGACTGTATAAATGGGGTCACTAGAACAGGGGGACACGATGTTTTGAAAAAAAAAAACAATAAAAGAAAAAGAAAAATGAAAACAAAGAAACCCTTCGCCAAAATAAACTTCCAACTCAAAAAGAAAAGAACGGGACAATTATTGTGATAATCATACAGTACACAAGTTGTCTACACACCTTTTTTCTGTTGACTGGGTAACCGTATGAGAAAGTATCAATTCAGACCTACTTTTTTAATCAAAAATATATGGATGCATTCCGGATAAATCTCATTTTGGAATGAGTAGTGGCGTCAGTTTTGAAGTGTTGGGAAGGATTTCCCTCGTTACTTGGCTACTGTTTAGTTTGTGACAAAAATCTGGACAATTAAGTTGTGTGAATTTTTAAAAAAATTCTATTTTCTAGTTGAAAAGTTATCAACGCTAAAACTATCCTTAAAAATGAGAATGAATTACATACTTGAGTACGACTGGGGAACTTGTTGGACGAAACGTAGAGATCAAAACCGCAAAGTTCAAGTCACGCTGAACGCACCAATTCTCCTCAGATTATCGATAGCAAAAGCAGTGATGAGATAAATGGAGGACCGCCATTTAGTAAAAATAGCGCCGCTAAATAACTGGAGATCTCTATTATAAATTTAGCAAAGCTTACTAACTGATAACTACATCTGGATTTTTTCGAAATGAATTAAATAGTTGAGCTTTAGTTGATAATATTAAAAATATATTTCTTAGTATTTCCTGTTAATTTCTTTGTCTTTCTCGCAATATGTTTCCCTTTATATTGTCAGGAATTCTGAATAATATTCTTTCTTAGATCCAAGATAAAAATTTGCTGCTTTTTTATATCATATTTTTCGGGCGAAATTCGTTTTTTTTATCGTGTCGGACCGTGACTTGCCTAAACGTCTCCCCAGGTGTAGAATTATTTCTGGCTACTAAAAATAACAGAAAAATTTCTCCAAGTGTGTCAGTATATTTGTAGTTTATGGATTTTTTTGCTTGCAGTCGATTTACAAAGGACATCATAGCTGACATTAGACGATCCTTGTGTGTTAATTGGTATGTGTGTAAGGATATGTATATGTTCATGCGTTCATTATATATATATATATATACATATATATATGTGTGTGTGTGTGTGCGTGTGTGTGCATAAATTGCGTTATCTTATTTTGATCAAATGTCTTTTAACTGTCAAGTTATCCTAATCATTTAACTTATTGAATATCAGGTCGTCCTTTGGTTGACTTTCCCATATCTGGCCAATTTACAGTTGGATCGATCCAGACTCGCATCTCAAGGTTTCACAGGTTTCTTTCCCTTTAGATTTGGTGAACTTTAGATATTTCAAATCTTCAATTAAAAAGTTAAAACGTATTAAAACATTTCAATGTCTTAAATTTAAAAGATACATTTTAGTCAAGTGATCGATTTTATTAAATCGAAATGCAAGTCCATTAGATAATTTCCGTTAAGAACACAACGACAGAAATTATACAATCCAATCACATTTTTTCCTCTGAAATATCATTAAATAAAGGAAAAGATAAAACATGTAGCATCTTATGAAAGGTTTCAGATAAATCAAAAGTAATTATTAACTGTATCACTCGAGGTATGTAATGCATGTTAAATGAAAATATGTTGACAGATATTGGAATATGATTTTTATTCACGAATATTGTCGGAAAGAAAATCTTGCAACTGAGTCAAATGCGTGTGTGTCTTGAGACTTGATTCTATTCTATAACAAATTTATCGATTTTCATTTTCACCATCAAAAGACATTTTAAAACCAGAGAACAAGGGGCGCCATTAAACTGAATGCAGGTGATTTCTCTGCCAGCACCAATTTTCGTCTCTCTCTCTCTCTCTCTCTCTCTCTCTCTGTCTTTATATATATATATATATGTGTGTGTGTGTGTGTGTGTAGCGAATGTGTATGTGCGTATATCTCTGCGTGTGCGTGTTCATTTTCATTTTTTTGGCACTGTTTTGATCATTTCTATTCCGCTATCTTTTTATGGCACTTATTTTGGGATGAAATCGAGCAGTGGAAACGGAACAGCTAGATTTTTCATTTGGTGGCTCGAAGGGTCAGAAGTTTAGGTTGGCATTCACTTCGGCCAAAAGTCAAGAAGAAATAACAGGAAGCAATCAACGGGCCGTGTCATAATAGTTATATTTGTGTATGTGCACGAGAAAATAGATCGAGAGATAGAGATAGAGAACGGGGGGGGGAGAATAGTGTGCAAGAAAAGAGAGAGGAAGTGATGGGATATGGAAAATAAGTTAGAGAGAAATGAAGATAAATACACAACAAGAAGAAAAAGTAAATCAAGAAAAAGTGAGTATGAAATAAAGAGAAAAGGAATGTTTGAAACAAGAGAAAAAAGAAAGATAGGATGAAAAGAATGAATAATACTCAAATGAGATATAATCAAAGTATGTAAAATATTTTACATTGTAGTTGAGTTAATCGTTTAAACAGGTGTGAAATGGATTTGATGGGAAATCAGATGATGAGAAATTAAAATGTTTGCCTTAGTTTTTATTATATATATATATATATATATATATATATATATATATATATATATATATATAGGTATTCTTCAATCCTGTAAATCCGGAGTAGGGAATAGTTCCGTCAGGACAATTATTCAAAATTCGAATTTCTAACTATTCCTGGTAAAGAGCTCAATGTAAATGATATCACAGACCCAATATTCTTTCAAGAAAAGACTAAAATTCAGTCACATTAGGATTATAAATTTATTTCCATCCTGCTAAGAGCATTGACATGAATCAATAACTCAAAAAACATTTAACAGGACTTCTTCAGATCCAACATGGAGATGATAAATACAGCCAAAATGGAGATGGTCACAAGTAGGAGGGGGAGACAAAGAGCCTTCTCCCATAAAGATTATTTCTGGTCTCCTCTCGTTTCCAGTTGAGACAATGACAAAGTAATAAGGAAACATAAATAATTTAAAATTCATTTTAAAATAACTCTTTAGGTTTAACAATAAAATAAGGAATTACAACAAAACTAAATTATCCCAAATAAACATAAAAAGCAAAATCCACAATTTAATCAATTACAGTAATATCTTAAGCTCCAACTTTCCTAACGTTTTTAATCCCCGCCCTATTTTTTTCTTTTTTGAACGTACCTACGTCTCATCTTACATCGTGAGATATTTTGATTATTTTACATCATCTATCCTAATTGAATAATTAATGGTTTATGTAATTTAGAAAATGTAGAGTACCAAGGGATCATTTTCCCAAAAGAAAACGTTAAAAGTACAAAAGCTTACATAGGTATCTCATCGACGAAATGGAAGCTAAGGTTTAATAACCACAATCATTCATTCTATCATGAGCATTTGAAAAATCAAACAACCATATCCAAACACTTTTAGAAATTGAAAAATAAGGGTGTAACCCCTGAAATTCAGTGGTGCATATTGAAAAGGTCGAATATCCCAAACTGCTTTGATAGCAGATGTATCTTGTGTCAAGAAGAAAAGATACAATTTATGTCATACCCAGATCCAGGTATATTATTAAATCAGAGATGGGATTTAATAGCTAGATGTAGGCATAGAAATAAATTAAAACTATAACCAAAAATCTAAGATAATAATTAATTAACTATAAAAATATTATTGAATTAGGATAGATAATGTAAAATAATCAAAAGATCTCACGATGTATGATGAGACATAGGACGTTTAAAAAAGAAAAAAATAGGGCGGGGATTAAAAGACGTTAGGAAAGCTGGAACTTAAGATATAAATTACTGTAATTGATTAAATTGTGTTTTTTGCTTTTCATGTTTATTTGGAATAATTCAGTTTTGTTGTAATTCATTATTTTATTGTTAAACCTAAAGAGTTATTTTAAAATGAATTTTAAATTATTGTAAAAATTAAGTTAAAATTTGTTTCCTCATTAATTTGTTATTGTCTCAACCGGAAACGAGAGGAGATCGGAAGTAATCTTTAATGGGAGAAGGCTCCTTCTCTCCCCTTCCCTCCTGTGACCATCCCCATTCTTGCTCTATTTATATATCTCCAAGTTGAATCAGAGGAAGTCCTGTTAAATGTTTTTGAGTTGTTGATTCATATCAATGCTCTCAACAGGATGGGAATAAATCTATAATCCTAATGTGACCGAATTTTACTTTTTTCTTGAAAAAAAGTATATATATATATATATATATATATATGGAAAGCTCTTTTAATGAATAGAAAACTCTGGTATCCGATAACACAAAATGTAAACAACGAAAGCCACTACATATGTGTAATAATTTTTGAGCAAACATATATCACCTGATGGCTGAGCGTACGTAAAGTTGGGCGGGTTTCGATCCCAGCTTGAAGCGTCCTGCGTGTCTAGCCACACTGAAGAGTTGGGATACAACGAAACACTCTGTCTGTGGATGACAATATATATATATATATATATATATATATTCTGTGTTGGTGAAATGTTGGATATTATTGATTGCCGCTTTAAGTTTGGTATTGATTACTGGATTACAACAAATTATTCCGATGAGAGCTCTTCATAGTTTGAATTCTATGTAAATAAGTAAATACGAAAAGAATTCACTCGCAGGCAAGTGGAATCTAGCAGAAGCGCGGGGATATAATTTCCTTGATATGCAGCAGAAGACGGCAAACTTTGTAAATAAGATTGGCGTCCCTGGACAACTTGGACGACCAGAAGCAACTGAAATTTAATAACAATTACAATGAAGGTTAATGCATGATTTTATAATGACTTCTCAACATTCAATGGAGCAGTTACAAATTGAATGTACTGATAAGATTGCTACAGAAGATTTATTATTATTTAGTAGCTTCATCCATTAATCAGAATTATAAAAGCATACATATTTTCTGACAAGTTCAGAAATATATAATTTGTTAAAAAGGTTTTTTGTACTTCGAAAATCTTAAGGAGACATCACTTACCGATTTGAAAAATGTGTTCGAAGAATGATTAAATCGTAAGTTATGGCAAGATATCGCTAGAAGATGAGAAACCAAATTGAGGAAATTGGCGAAAGCATTAATTTTGGTTATAAGATGAAGGAGATAATAAGATGTAGGATTGTGTGCAGCATTTAAGATGTGAACTTCTAAAATAAATTGTTATCTAAAAGAGATTTGAATTTTGAGAATGTTATGGAAATTACAGTGACAATCAAGTATGAAGCGGAGAAAGAAGTCAGAATGAAACAGAAATCGTTGAACAAATTGTCTTTGAGTAGTGCAGTGATTTTAAATGCGGATCAAGGGAATATCTTTGCCAAGGCTGTGAATCGTCTGGCTAAACAGAGAAAGTTTGTGGATCAAGAAAGTATTATGTAGAAGTCTTTGGCTAGAAGAATGAAGAGTGTTATTGATGTCATAAAAGATGCTATGCTGCAAGAATATTAAAGAACGAAAAGAAATTTAAGCGATAGGAAGTGAAGGAATCAGAAGTTAAGAACGACGAATTACTTGGAAATAATTCGGATGAAATAACGATGTTTGGATTCATTTATTGTTAAAGTGAATATAAATAACAGAGATATGTAGACGGAAGTCAGTTCCGAAACTCCCCGAGCGGTTATAAATCAACTAGAATTTAAAAAGGGTCTAAACTATTTATAAGATATAGATTTATAAGATACAGATATTGTAATGGGAACTTATTCAGTCGAAAAGGTTCAGGCAATCGGCATCTCTGAGGTAAATATTAAGTTCACAGGTGAAGAGAGGAAACTAGTATTGGCAGTGTTGCCAGGCCATACATCAACTCTTTTAGGTCGGAATTGGATGAGTTCAACATAAACATTCCATGTCTGTTGAACGTGGTCAACGCAGGAAAGAGAAATATGAAGCGTTTATTGAAGAGATTTGATTGTGTATTCAAAGCAGATATTAAAGTGCCCGTTAAACTACTTATTTTCCACAAAACTTGCTTAGTGTCGCATGCAATAGAAAGTTGAAGAGGCATTGAATTAGATGGTGAGGTTGGGTATCCATGTTTCAGTGAAGGTTTGCCAGTACCTTGTGTTCCTGTTCTGAAATAAAATGAATAGAAGGAAATGAAGATTAATACCCGGAAAAAATGAGATTATTATCACGTCCCCAGCACGGAAAACCTTTTAAAGACATTAAACAGCAGAAATAAGTTCAAGCACGACTTCTTCATTGCTTATCAACAACTAAAACTCAACGAAGAATCTCAAGAAATTCTCACCATTAACAAATATAAGGGGATTTATAAGCCGCCGTGATTCCAGTTCAGTGTTCCCAGCCGGGTGAGAATATTTCAAAGAAAAATCGAAAAAGCTCAGTGTGATTCCCTAAAATAAAGTTGAGGATATAAAGTCCCCAAAAAGTTACACAGGGAGCTCTCAGGGATACTTCGTATGAAAATGATGGCTAGAAGCTACGTCCACTGGTACAAGATTAAAAAAGACATTGGACAATATGTTTGAGAGATTCTTGGTAAATAGCAACTATCCAGTCAAATCCTTTCCTAACCCATTGGAAACTTGACAAAAGCTGCATTTAGACTACACTGGCATAACAGAGAACAAATGATTCTTGACCGTGTATGATAATTTCAGCCAAAGGGGTACACGTTCACAGAACGAATTTCACGGGAGGGTCAAACCAAAAGAAAACAACAACATATGATTTACCAGAGTGGGTTGTGAAAGACACAATGACAGGATTTACTTGAGACCTTTGTAATTCACAACGGAATAACACGAGTGAAATGAAACTTTGCTATCCATCCTCAAACATCCATCCGAAGAGAGATTAATTTAAACTATAAATGCTGCACTAGAGAAATGGTTTGTTGGGTTTTATGGCATATCAACCTTTGTAGGTTATTTAACGCCAAATCTATTTTTATGTAACTAATAAGTTCTATTTCAAACAATTCAGTTTAGCATGAGTACAGAGCTTGTCAAAAACATTTCTATTTCAAACAATTCAGTTTATTCAAGCAGTTATTCAGTTTAGCATAGGAAGCAATTCTCCTTTGGCATAAATATGCAGGCAGAATAAATCATTCCATTTACTTTTCCTCATTTGTTTGCACACAGTTAAATTATTACAAGAGTTTATATGTAACAATAAGAATTTAACAGTCATTAGTTAGCACACCTTTGAATAGATACGCATTATATCTTAGAGATTAATAATTCAAAAAAGTGACTGAGCTTATAAGTTTGCTGACAGTTAAGTGGTTTCAAGTATTGTAGTTTTTGATTATTTCTTCAAGATTAAGGCTGGCAACTACGCGGTCTGTGTCGCTATCCATACTCTCGATACTATACGTCTTTTGTAGGGGTTTTGTTGGTGATTGAGAATTGGGTGGTTTGGTTGTTATAGGCGACTTTGTTGTTGAGGGTATTTTGAATGTACTTCCTTGTCTATCCTTATTCACTTTGGTGTTCATTTGTAATTTCGTAGTTTGGCTAATGGGGAGTTGTGATTTTTGTTTCAGTTGTTCAGGTCTTATGGGAGACATATTTTTAATCTATCTTTAATGCTTTTTGGTGGACGGATTGGTGATTTATGTAACAGCTGTTTTGATGGAGATTTTGCACATTTAGGAGTAGTTCGTGTTGGAGTGATAGATCCTACGTGTGTTTTTGTTTGAACTACATCATTGGATCTCTCCCCATTCGCAACTTTTTGCTGAGCTGGTGCTTGGTAAAATTCATCCGAATGTAGTTTTTTCAGGTGCCCCTGAAACTTTGGCCAATCATTGGCTTCCAGCTTGATCAATTTCTCCACAAGTGTTCTATATTTGCTGTCGTCATTGGTTCTATCCACCTTCCGTGCAACGGAGGCGTAGCTGCTTTCTTCCATATAACTCCCTACAATTCTCTTACCTTCCAGGAAGGAAACATTCCTCTTGTGTTTGACCTCAATTATTTCTTTTTCTTTTTGGTAAACAGTACAAGTTCTGGCGTAAGCCGGGTGATCTTGTTGGCAGTTTGCACATCGAGTTTCTTTTAAACAATCTTCCTCTGCATGGTCCGGGTCCTTTTCACCGCATTTGGAACATGTCCGTCGTCCTCTACAGGCTTCCCTGTGGTGTAAAAATTTCTGATATTTGAAGCACCTCAGGGGAGCTGGGACATACTGCTAAACTCTCTCAAGACACTAGCCGATATTCACCTCTTTTGGAGTTTGGGGCTTATTAAATGTTAGGATGTAAGTGTTGGTTTGGATTCGTTCTTCACCTTTTTAAATGGATATTCTCTTTATATTTGTAGCTCCCTGTTTTCCCAGGGCTGATGCTATCTCATCTTCCGTAGCCAATGCCAACTCTCTACTTCTGATAACTCCCTTGGAAGTGTTCAGTTTCTCGTGCGGATAGGCTCTGCATTTGGTTGTATGAAACGTTTTTATCTTTAATATGTTTTCTGCCTGTCTTTGGCTGTCTACCTCGACAAGCAAATTACCATTCCTTGTTTTCTTAACAGTTTTCGGACTAGCTCTTGTAGATATCACTTTTTCTATAAGGAAAGGTGAAAATTTGGCTAAGCATACCTCCTCCAAAGATTCAATAATAATAAATCTGGGGAAGTCTGCTGCCTCATTCTCCGAGTCTGATTCTGAGAGGTTCCGTTTATTTTTTTTGTTTGTTTGAAGACGCCATATATGCTGTATATTTTTCACTGGCCCTGCACTCCTCCATCCGCCACGGAGTCCAGCTTGTGTTGGGAATAAACCAAGGGGGTAACCCATTCGCCTTGGTTGAGACAGGGGATACGCGACCAGTATACTTAAGTTGAGGGTAGGCTTCCGAGCCGTTGCCAATTTCTCAGCGCTGGTCAAATTCCAATTCTCAACACAATTGACCCTTAGCCACCGCCTTCTAGCAACTAACTGAAAAGAGTTGGGAACTTGCTGCAAGTGCAGATTTAAAAGTATGGTCGGGATAAAATATATAGATGCTAGGGCTTGACATGACCAGCCGATTGATCGGATCGGGCCCAATCCGACCGCCCGTCAGACCAAGTAAGGGCCAAAGTGATGTGTTGCAAGCCATTGACCACTCTGTCGCCGGATCAATGACTGCTCAACCACCAGGGATCCGTTCTAGCACCTTACGGGTCGCCACCCACGGGTAACAGGTGACCTCATTAGGGGGGGTCTTACCCCTCTGCAGAGGTGCGGTCGGCGTATTCTACTGCCCCAGCCGACAGGGCGGCGCTAGAGAAACTAAAAGTGAATGGTAAATCACTTGAGACAAACATGAACCAATTATTCTTCTCATATTGGTACATCTTCCGCATTGTAATAGGAGCTTACTCCGCAGAGTTTGATAAATGAATGAAAATGGCAAAAACTTTTGCAACTTGCAAAAATTACCGATATTTTATGGATGTTTCAAATTCTGAAGAATAACGTCTGTTATTTTCTTTTTTTTTTTCTGATTTTTTCTCTCGAAGGGCTTGAAAAGATAATAATATTTTTTGCTTCTTGATCTGTTTTTGCTTATGTTTTCTGCTTCGTTATATTTGAAGAATTTTGCGTGGTGTGCACAGGAAAAAGAATTAAACAAGTATTTGATCGATAAATACTGACGTGTTCGATTTTTATTGTGGTCATTTAATGAAAACATATTCTGCATTTCTATCATCGAATTCCGTTTCTCATTCGGATTTCAGAAAAACAGTTTGTCTTATCCAGCAAAAAATACGACAACTTATTTGTTAAATGAATTAATGATAATTAGGAATTTTCTTGAAACGCACTTCTTAACATGGATTTAAAAAACAAATTTCACATTCATATATATGTGTATATAACGAGTATTTATCATGCCAGGCTACTCATACATGTCATTCGAAGTACAGTCAGTCCAATGATGAATAGATAATCGATTACTGCAACCTTGTGCCATTTTAAGTTAATCTTACCCAGAAATCCGATAGTGTAACATAAACATCTTTGTTTTCTATATGAATGCAAGTTGTTTAAAACGTCAGCTGTAATAAGTTTAAAATTTGCATTTTTTTACCTTTATTAAAAGAGTTATGATGCTAGATACAAAGAATGAATGGGATCTTCTCGGATGAAACAAAATATTTTGTAAACTAGAATCCCATTTAAGAAAGTCTCCAGAACATTTTCCTTTGCCTCACGTTTTATTGATGGCACCTAACAAATGAATTCACAACTCACCAGTCAAATATTTTAACTTCTTTCATTACTGCTCTGTCTGTGAAGCTTAGAATACACTGATTTTATCCTCTCCAGAGGAGTAAGACCCCTCTCCAAAAAGAGGAGACCTTGACATGACACTAAACTATCCCTGATGATGAAGCAACAGTTCTGCAGATCTTGTGAGTGTAGAGAACCTCTTCACTGCCATGACTCTACATTCCTCTCTGACCTGGGCTATTAGTATCTGTTAGAGTCCCATTTATGGGACAAATTGATCTGTTTAAAAAGTATTTGTAAATATACTCGACGTCATATATCTGTAAACTATTTGTATTAAGAATAGTTACTTTAAACTATATTTGTTTATTAAGACATTTGAAACCATATAACTACGTGTAAACAAATAAATATTATTAAAGAGAAATACTTATCTGAAACCATATGATTATTTCTATTAGATAGGAATAGTTGAAACCATAGGGGGTCCTCGTGGCAAACATGATGGACTGCAAAATCATTGGGAGTTCAAACTCCAGTTGTGCTCTTGCTTTCACTTTCAGATTAATAGTATTGAGAAAGGTATGAACGCTCTAATCCGCTAGTTAGGGTTTAAAATGTACCCCTATCGTCCTATAAGTATAGTTTTGGCATTAAATAATCTTGAAAGTTTGATATGTCATTTAATTAAAGAACCGAAACACAAACCAAAAACAAAACTGAATCTAAAACTTGAAACCATTTAACCGTGTTGTAAATTGTTTCTATAAGATAAGACTGTTTGATGTGAGCAAAAAATTCTTAAGTGCAATTTCACAAAAGTGTAAATATATATGAACAAGGAATGTAATTATGCCAAATCTACAGGCATGATATAACCCTTGACGGATTGATATGCAGTTAAAATCAATCAATCAATTATTCTATTTTTTAAAATGATTATCCAAATTCTCTGTGTATTTTTGTCTTTTATTCATATTTTTGTCTTCTTTGTTCCAGCTTAAAGTTGAAGGCTAAATAATGTCATCGGAACTAACGCAGTCATTGACAAATAAACTATTACTGAACAGTTTGAACAATGATGAAAATATACATTAATAGTAGGAAAACCAGTATCAGTATCATACACTGATTAACCCGGATTTGTATCCTCATCTTGTTTGTTATAATTACAATGTTGAACCCTAAGGCGTTTTCAGGTGTCTTTCATTGTCGGTAACCTTTTGAGATCTCTTTATTCAATCCACTCGTCTAGATTGTTTTCATTCCGCTATCCACGCTTAGAAATCAATTGATTTCTTCCAAGCTAAGTTGTCCTTTTGCTTTTTCTCATCTACCTTAAAATATTGCATTATTCGACCCAGGAAATGATAACAATCAAACCTTGTGACATAAACGTTTCGCTTCGAAATTCCCCGAAGTTAACTGTCTAAGAGAGACACCTAACTCAATCTGTAGAATAGAACGGCAATACGTTGTAACTATAACAACCAAATGGGGAACTAATGTAAGTCTATTAGTCATCTCCGTTAAGGAGAATTTCTCTCCTAAAAGATTCAGACAATACGTATCTGTCTCCGTAGATTTAATAATTTTTTCTATGATGTTAATTTGTCCTTGTAAAACAATGAAATCAACTAATGGCACTATCACGATTAATAGTGTACAGAAAGTGTGGATAGAGTGAAATTAAATTTTTAAAAAATAAAGTTTTAAGTTAAAAGATCATTTAAAAGTTTTCCTATAATATGATTATATATGTTCAATATGAACAAAATGGCTTCTCTGGTAAAAGAAAAAACATACCATCATGTTAGATGCATGGTTCGATTTAAATCAAAGAGAATTGGAAAGTAGGAGGAATGTATTTTGGCAATGAAAAAAGATAGATGTGAGTGCTCTAAAACCTGGTTTATATCTCGGATAGAACATCAATCTATGATCCCGATTTAATTTGCTAAGTTTAGTTTAGTTTGGCACAAGGTCAGAAGTATGGAGTGCCTAGTGAAAATCAAAGTCAATTAAAATGGTTCGATAGACTAGTTAGCTAAATATTTTATCATGCGATGCATCCACAAACACCAACAGCGGTAAGAAATACTAATATATATTAGAAGCAAAAATATTAAATGAGTAAATTTCAGAATATGAAACTTATAATGCCGTAATCTTCCAAATAATGTCGAACTGGTTGCATAGAAATCTGCATTTTAATTTTCCTAAAATTGCCTTCGTTGTCAAATTCGAAACGGAAAACGCTCACTTAAAAAAAGAGATTTTATCATATGTTCAGACCGGAAGTTTATTTCCGTGTATTTGTTATTTTATATACAGGCGAATACAAACTAAGTGATTGACTTATACCGTAGTCATCTGAGAAGTTGTAAATTATTAATAGCTTTATAAAAAGCTTCAAAATATCCTAAGGTGCTAGTTTGTTTAGATGAGGCCACTTTTACATTGAATGATACAAACGGCTCATAATGGAGTTTTCGTCAAGAAATCCGAGAAATAACGGCGTCTCTGATGAAAGCCATTTTCATCAGAGACACTGCCATTTCTCGAATTTCATGTTGTTAAAGCTATGGCTATGAGTTTAATTCTGATTGTGGAAAGATATTTGCCTCTCTGATCGTGCCAAAGAGGAATCTTTTGATGAAAATGGACTTAAGAATAATGAATTAAAAGTATTCAATAAAATTTCTTAGGGAGAAGAAAAAGTCAGACAGGGTCGATAAAACCTCTCCTACAAAAAGACCCAGGCATGCGGCCAAAGTTTTATGATCTCAGTAAACCAAGAACAAAACTGGATACTTTGAGGTATTTCTGGAAAGTAATAAAGAACTTAAAACTTTGAAGGGTTTAGAAGATAATCGATTGTCAATATATTGATTAGAGTTTAAATCTGTAAACGGAAAACTTTTGGCAAATATAATTCTTATATTTTCAGAAAGTTTAGATATTTATACACGACTTATCCTTTTTCCTGTTTATGTTTCCTTAACTGGGAAGTGCTCATGTGGTGGTAAGAGATATCGAACTCGAACCGCGTTACCACGATCACTTTCGGATAAATATCACTGGGAAAAGAATAAACCCCATTTTAGAATTTTTGATCTAATGCAGATAGAAAGTCGGGTTGATATTGGAACGGTGAGGAAAGAGATCGGATTTTTAAAAATTATTGGTCCAGGGTTTTTTCATTGAACCTTCTAGAAAAAACAGATTTGTATTTGCACAGAATAAAAAACAAAACACATTAGTGTGTGTGTGTGTGTGTGTGTGTGTGTGTGAGAGAGAGAGAGAGAGAGAGAGAGAACTCAAACGAGAGCAAAGAAATAAAAAGAAAGAGAAATTAAAAATAACTTTTTACTTAATAATATGATGCATTCTGATTTCGTATAGTATTCATATATTGTTATTTACAAGGCTTAAATTAGTCTGGCTCTAGCAAAAATATATGATACCTAGTGAGGATTGAAATCATTAGTGATAAGTTTTTAAACCATCGGTGCCCAATGATACAAATATTATATATTAATTTAGACTAAAGTAAGGACACGTCTGAAGGGTCACCATAATCTTAAGTTATGAATTCTAAATAAATTTTTCTATATCTTATATAATTTTATTTATCTATTCAATCACATTATATAGATATAATCATTAAGATTTAACGCTAAAAGCATTTTTAATCAATCATTTCCATACAGTGAGCTAGGCACAAAATGCAGAGCAATATCAGAAGATTTTCATTTATTAAACAGGATAAAAACTCCCGGATCTGAGTTTCACATTGAAAATTCACCAGGGAACCGATACTGACGAGTCACAAGGAAATCGGCTACATGAATCTCACTGTTGTCAGCTTTATTTCGTTTTTATTCTATTATATATATATATATATATATATATATATATATATATATATATATATATATATATACGCGCGTGCACACATACACACACACACACACACACACACACACACACACACACACACACACACACACACACACACGCGCGCGCGCGCACACACACACACTCATAGACATATATATATATATATACATATATATATATATATATATATATATATATACATATTATGTTCTTTCTTATTTTGATGCTTGATGTTGTGTCGACATGTATTCAAGCGAAGTTTTCATTGCATCTATCATTTCCATTTGAACAGATTCCCTGATCCTTCCAAGCTGTTCTCGTATGCAGTTCTTAAGTCAACTGTTACGGGTTCTATTAGACTGGTACATCTGATCAATCCATTCATTTTGTTTCTGAGCGTCTCGATTTGACTGCAGTTTTCCTGAAAATCCTATCAAAACAAAATTCTTCAACCTTTGATGAGCCAATTTGGAGAAAGCCATTGGGAACGAGTAAAAGCGTTGAAAAGAGACTTAATAAAGATAACATCACGTGATTTGTTTGAAAACATTTCAGATCAATCCTCATTACTAAACTGTTAAAGAACGCAAACATCAACAAATTACACAAAAGACAATGAACTATACATCATAACAAATGGCATCAGCAAGAAACAATAAAAATACAATGATTCACAATTAAAAAGCATAATTCTAAAAAATATAAAGGAAAAAAACAAAAACAAAAACAACAGCGAAAACGAACAAAACAAAATAAAACAAAAACCCAACAAAAAACAACAATAACAAAAAATCAGCACAACAAACAAAAAAAAAAATACGTACATCAGTCAGTTCATGTCTGCTGATTAGTATCAATCGATAATTCTTTGATCTCCGTTCATTTTGGCTCTGTTCCCGATTTGCACTAGTTTTACTGGTGTAGCACAGTAGTAGCACATTTGAATTGTAGCAAATAAGAATTAGAGGTTTATTGCTATTTCTGTTTTGCTTGATTTATTTTCTTTTTCAACTTTTAACTTCAGATATACTTTCCCCTTTCTCTTGACGGTCAGCTTTGTACTTGTAAAATTTTGTATACATTTGTCTTCAAGGGATCTTCGAAATTTGTAAAATAAAAATAAAAATAGATTGCACATAACCGAAAAAATTGAAAAGGAAAATAAACGAAGATAGAACCGAATGGAACGTTTGGGGATTTTGATTTGACGCAAAATGTTCCTTCTCGAATATTATAAAAATACAAAGTTTTCAAAGAGTCAAGTTTGGGGATTCTGAAGTAGAAAAATTTCATACTAATAAACGATATTAGAATAAAAAGTACTAACAAAGGATATTTGTACGGAGAAAATAGAACAGTACAGAGAGAGAGAGAGAGAGAGAGAGAGAGAGAGAGAGAGAGAGAGAGAGAGAGAGAGAGGAGAGAGAGAGAGAGAGAGAGAGAGAGAGCAGTTTGGCAAGCTATAATTGTGAGTAACCCACGGTAATTTGCTAGGTTTATTATAAAACTTTCCATCACGTTTTGGACGCGTAATTTCATTTTCTGATAATTTATGATGTCATTTTAGCTAAACTATTGTCTGTTTTTCGAATAAAATCATAGGAATCTCTAACAAAGTAGAAAATTTGCATAAAAAATTGAACTTACAAAAGAAAAAAGATATCGGTAAAAACGAAATGAAAATATCACTAGAACTGTTTGAAATAATAGAAATATAATTCAATCTAGCCTGTAAGTTAAGATTACACGGAAATAATTTACAGTTTACGTAAATTGGCGATAAGACAGTCACTGTTGGATAAAAGATAAAGACTTCAATGATGAATTAGTATCGGCTTTTCTATATTACTGATTGGTAAAGGATGTGGGTTTGAATCTCGTTTAAAGCTATTTGGTTGTATCGAATTACAGAGGTTTAACCTGAAAGTATAAATAATCAATTAGTACGAAATGTTTTGATAAAAAGTTGCTTTTTCTTGCCAATGTAGATGTAAAATAATGAAAAATCATTGAAATTTAGGCAAACTTGATGAATTGCTGGACTTTGTCGAGTATTTTAGGATTCAACTTTGTTCAGGGATTAATTAAGGGAATGATTATTTGAAAATATTTGAAAATCTGAAATAATTTTGGAACTGTTTGTTGGGCCAGCCTAGAATCTAAGGGTCTTAGGAGATATTCATACCGAAAAAGGGAAGAAAAAATAATTGTTAATTTGGGAAAAACAAGGTAGGATGAAACATAAGGTCAAGAGTGATCATGGCATTTAGTATTGCAAAATACATTGAAAGTTTTATAATTTATTGAATTCACAGGAAATTTATTATTCATGAAACAAACAACTTACTACACAAGTGTTGTAGGAGCCTTACCCATCTCACCTTAATGGACTCTTCTCACCGTTATTAATACTAAGGGATTTCGCTACCAGGGGCAGATCAATATCGGTGTTATCCGAACAGTATGAGACTTCTTACCTTTTCTATGTAACTCTATCTTTTTTGTGTAATATAATCTGTTTTCAAATATCCGTGTTTGCGTTTTCATTAGTGACCCTTTCCAGGGCCACAACATACTGGCGACGAGGAACTCGAACGAAAAAAGGGACTCTCCAACAAATAAAAGGGGTTAATCGCACAACATACTGGCGAAGATACATCGCAACAACAAAGAGATACCCAACAATGAGTCGTTAAAGAATCTACAACAAAGTTCCAGCATACAACGAACCTAACAAGATTTTTATTAAACAACTACAAGGTATCAAATTGTACAAACGACCGAGTGTGTCGGATAGCGGATATTTAAAAAAAATCTGTAAGATTGTCACGTAATCAAAAAGTGATTTTCATATTTTTCTTTCTTCCCCCCACTTCAGAGAGAAAAATTCAATTCGGCGCTCACAGTTTTGTGTTGTACAAAAAAACAAACAAACAAAAAACAAAAAACAAAAACAAAAACAACAAAAAAAAAACACACACACACACACTGTAATTATTCTTGATTTCTGGGGATATTTACTGAAGAACCCCCCTCCTTCCAGCGAAAAAAAAGATTTTTTTGAATAGAAATTTTTTTGAATATAAATATTCAAAAAAAAACAAAAAAAAAACGAGGAAAAACAACAACGGTTCTTCCTTGAATCACAAAAACAAGAAGAAGCACTTTTTAAAAGTCTAAGTAATAACCAGCCGACAGATAGTACTACTATTTTCACTCAAAAGGCAGTGTGGAACGCACTCGAAACATATTTTACGCACCCGATGAGGATAAGATCTTTGAGGCATATTACAGAAGATATGAAGATATCTATATTACCGACTGTGCCCATTGGACTGATGCAAAAAAAGTCCGGCTACTTCTACGAAAGCTAGGAACTGTGGAACACCACAAGTTTGTAGATTATATCTTACAAAAAAACAAAAAACAAAAACAAAAACAAAAAAAAATTGCGAACTTGACTTTTTAGAAACAGTTAAATTACTGTCAGAATTATTCAGCTCTAAAACGTCTCTTTTCCACAAAAGATGGAAATGTCTCAACTTAACAAAAAGGGACATTGATGATTATTTAGGGTTTGCCTCGGTCGTCAATAAAAACTGTGACGATTTTAAACTAGGCGAATTGTCAGTGGATAACTTCAAATATTGATATTCGCACACGGCCTAGTGTCGGCAAAAGACGCGATAAATCAGACGCAGAGTTTTGTCGAAATTAAAGAACGAATCCGATTTCACACTTCAAAAACTGGCTGAATACTGTCAGAGGATAGTGAGTGTCAGAAAAGACTCAAAAACTATCGAGGAGTCTGGTGTTGATTACGTAAGGAAAGTAAAGCATAGATCCCACTCATACTCTCCAGAAATAGAGAGAAAAATATGATTAACCAAAATTTCAATACAGGTAGACTAGTGACAACCAAAAAAAAATCACCCAGAACTTGCTACTGCCTTGGAAAAGTACATTGGGACAAGGACTGTCCCTATCGTACGAAAAATATATCAAAACTGCAATAAATTCGGACATAAGGGCTCACAGTGTAGAAACAGAAAAATAATTAAAAACAGAGTCAGACATACAAAAAGTGGGGACGAGTCAGACAAAGTTGTTCGTAAATACATAACTGTCAAAGCACTAAATAAGTCTGTAAGATTTCAGTTAGACTCTGGCTCTGATCTATCAATAACAAACTTACAAACATGGAGAAAATTAAATAGGCGAATAATAAAGATGATAAGCAAGACGGTGCAAACGGTAACAGCAGACAAAATAAAATTTGAAGGCGAAATAATTATCCCAGTATCACTAAATGATATAACCAAAAAATTAAGTCTTCGTACTGAAGAACACAAAGAATTTGTTTGGGTAGGACAGGTTTCAGAAATTTAATCTCTGGGATCAACCATTTAATACCTTTTGCCAATAAGTAGAATGCATTACGGCCGAAGCTGAAAAAATTAGGATGGAACTAAAAAGTAGTTTCCCCGAAGTATTTTCCGCTGGTCTTGGCAAATGTACTAAAATTAAGGCAAAATTTGAGCTGAAGGAAAATACACGCCCCATTTTTAGAAAGAAGCGAAACGTACCGTTCGGTGTGACCGAAGAAATAAATAAAGAGCTTGACCGATTAGTGAATATGGGCATATTATCGAAAGTGGAATTCAGCGAATGGGCTGCTCCAACGGTATATATAAGAAAAAAAAGAAAAAAATTACTTTAAAAAATATCAAAATAATTCGTCCTGTTGGGAACTTGGAATAATTAAAAAAAAGAATTTGTGATATGATGTACGTAGTAGAAAGGCCCAAATACACACATAAGAGACACCAGAACTAGTTACAGATACGCCGTTTGAACGACTCCAACGACGTACCATAAACAGAAGAGCCAATAGACACCATTTTCGACATGTTCGATTTAGATCCTCCCCAATCAACACCTGAAATACGTCGGTCAGGGAGAAAAAGGAAATTCACCGACCCATTGATGATCGACCCAAAAAGAAAAAAATATTAACAGCACTTTAACGAAGTAATAGGCTTCGGGGAATGGTGTTGTGGGAGCCTTACCCATCTCACCGTTATTAGTACTGAGAGATTTTGCAACCAGAGGCAGATCAATATCGGTGTTATACGAACAGTACAAGACTTCTTATCTTTTCTATGTAACTCTATCTTTCTTGTGTTATATAATCTGTAATCTAATATCCGTGTTTGCGTTTTCATTAGTGACCCTTTTCGGGGCCACAACAACAAGTTAGTTAAAATCTGAAAAGAAAGAAATTCACCCATAATATCAGAGGAAATGAGATTATGAAGTTCAATGTCACTCAGTGAGTAAAAACGCTTAACTATTCAAATATCTTTTTGAAAGAAAACTATTTGCAGAGCATTGATACAATAGTCGTTTACTAAACTTGGCATTGTTTAGTACAAGACCAAAAGTGTGAGACACCCGTAATAATGAGGTACCCGTAATAATGACCTGTTAACCTTCTTTGTTATCTGTTGTGTTCTGGTTAGTGAATACAAGTAGCAGTAGTAATAATAAGACAAACCACGATATGTGAGGAAAATAATTATATTTACAGGAAAGAGTATTTACAAGAGAGAGACTGTTAGTAATAAGAACATAGGATTAGTGATAGAGTAATGATATACTTCAACAATAGGAACGGCTCTTCTGGTCTGACTTGTAGGCTTATTCTCAGACTGATCTCCGCTACTGCCATATATGGCAGATGGAACAGCTCATTATGCGGAAAAGTTACGTCATACCCAACATTAACCATTACATAAAAAAGTGGCTGACTATAGATAGATTAGTTTGACTCTTTTTGAGCATTTCACGCTTTTTTCATTTTGATTAAGTGAAACATTCCAAATGTTTAACTTACACACCCACACACACGCGCGCACAAAGAAAGAAAAACGAATTATATTATTTAGAGTGACCGCAAAGAATCCGATATGCGAATCCAGCAGCACTGTTTCAGGAAAATATCACGATTAACCTTTTTTGTCAAATAAAATTATTTAATCCTGAACATTGCGAATGAGGTAAAGGCTTTTAACTTCATTGAAGCATGGTAGGTAATCTAATCTTTTCAGACATACACTTGTCTCAAATAAAATTCAATTCTACATGCAAAAAAGAAAATTTTTGAGAGAACAGAAGAGCGGAAATAATCATTTAAATGATTCTTTCAATAATATAAAAATCAATTTATTTGTTAAATTGCTAAAAGAAGTCATTTAACAACTTTTTGGTTAAAAATCAACCGTTCTTTTTATCGGTTGACTGTTTTTCTTCAGATTAAATGTCAAATTAAAATATCGATTTTCATGACAGTCAAACTAGAAATGCAACGCATCTTCCTAAAATCTTATCCTGAGAGAAGCTGAAGTGAATACCTAATAGAAATCAGAAATTCTTCACGAGTTTCGTAAACAATTTTTAATAAACTGAAAAAAAAGTCCCAATTTCATTTGAACATTTATTCTTAATTTGTTTTTTTCAGTTTACTCTGTTCTAATTTCTGTACTTTAATTCTTGCTACTTGTACTTTTTTTGATATCCTCTTCTTATATTTTCTATCATCTGTACTCTTACTTTTATATTATATTGTACTTTTATTACACTTTCTCCTTTCTGTACTTTTAGTTAAAGCTTTAATATTATTTTGAACTTTTAGTTTTAGTTTTCTATACAACAACCTTTTGCTTTTGTATTTACATTGTTTCTTTTAGATTTACTCATATAATAATCTCAAGACTTTCTATGAATTCATTTATCTTATTTACTTTAGATGATTCAAATATGACATTGCATTTTTTAAATAAATAGATTAGATTGAAACCTAAAACAATTTCAGAAGTTTTATAGAAATAAAGATGAGTTTCATTTTTCTTCCTTTTATCAGGAGTAAAGTCAACACAAAAGAGAAAAACATTTTACACGGTGTTATCAAAAATATATGGTAACATTACTGGAATATCTTTTGCTCTATTAAAATTAGCAAAGCATCCATAGATTTTCCTTGATCTGCAACTTGTGTGAAAGCAATCTTGAATTCATTAATGAAAATCTATGTTTATTGTTATATACAATTGTTGGTATTCAATAAATGTTCTCTAATTTTTTATATCTTTTTATATCTACTTTTATTTTCTGCTTTCTATAAATACGTCCATCTGCATGTCTTCTTTTTTGTACTTTTACTGCACTTTCAAGGCAGCAAACGAGAAGCACAATGATAATCAATGAAAATCGAACCCCCAATACAAGATGTAAAGGTCTGGAACACTAGCTCTTGAACCATTTTACGATATAACGACCTTTACGTATGTAATAAACTGTGGCACATTGAACTTTCTGAATTCTCAAAGTATTATGTTGGTTTGACTTAATTATTCAAAGAGCCACAACATTGAGCTACAGGATCTGATTAAGTTCTGTTGAGACTCTAAACACTTTGTAGATTACGGTGCCTCCTTACATATAAAGTCAACCTATTTTCTTTTGGAAGAAAAAACATGCGAACCTCCTTCAACTTTACCTAATTTTAATTTTTTCTGTTCCCCAAATGAATGTATATCATTATCTTCTATTATTATCATTCTTACTTGATTATGAAAATAAGGATTTTATATATATATATATATATATATATATATATATATATATATATATATAATATATATATATATATATATATATATATATATATAGTTTAAAAAGGCAGGTATACGAAGAGATTTGTATTTTTTGGAATACATTTATTTTGTTCTTTCTGGATTATTTTTCTTGTAGGTTGCAACGTATGCTAAGGGTTTCTCGTAGTTGTATTTTTTCGGGTTCCTTAATTCCCTTTGTGCTATTTTTTCTACTAATTCCAACCCTTTATTTATTAGTGTTGTTGGTTATTCTCTCTGGTGTAGGGTTGTGTATTTATTTAAGGCGAGGCTTTGAGATTTTTATCCGTGATTATTGTGTGCATTCTATGTGCTGGAGTGTAAGAGATAGATTTTTATGCAGTTTTAGGGGTGGTGGCTTTTGAAATGGAGGTATTGTTGGGTGTCTGTTAGTTTGTGGTAGATATCTCTGATCATTTGGCCATTTACGTTTTTATAAGGATGTCTAAAAATGGCAATTCTTTAGAGCTGTATTCCATAGTAAATTTTATTTTGGGGTGTAGGTTTTGTAGTAGGTTGTGAATTAGGAAAGCAAGTCATCTCTTTTTGGATTGATAGATACCCAGACATATTACACCCAAGATTTAACAAAAAATTATCATATAGAGTATAGAAATAATTCTTAATAATAACTCCTTTCAATTCAACTACATTAACTACATCCAGACCCTAGGAACAGCTATAGGAACTAAAATAGCGCCAACAAAAGCTACCCTAATCCTAGCATATTTAGATGAAAACCTGTATGAAATGATAGATAAAAATACGGCAACGACATAAAAGAAGAATATACGAAATCCTGGAAAAGATATTTGGATATTTGCTTCATATTCTGGAAATAGCCATGGGGAGACATCAACGAATTACACAACCTAATACAAAATCTACATCCCAAAATAAAAATTACTATGGAACACAGCTCAATAAAATTGCCATTTTTAGACATTCTTATAAAAAACGTAAATGGCCAAATGATCTGAGATATCTACCACAAACCAACAGACACCCCAAAATACCCCCACTTTAAAAGCCCCTCCCCAAAAAACTGTAAAAAATCCATCCTTTGCTCTAGCACGTAGAATATACACAAGAATCACAGATACAAAAAAACTCGCCTTAAAAAACTACACACCACCCTATAACAGAGAGGATACCCAACAAGACTAATAAATAGAAGATTGGAATTAGCAGAAAAAATACCACAAAGAGAATTAAGGAACCCGAAAAGCACAACAACGAGAAACCACTTGCACACGTCGCAATCTAGAAGAAAAATAATCCAGAAAGAACAAAATAAATAAATATATTTAAAAAAATACAAATCTCTTCGTGGTCCTATTATTTAAAAATATTTCTATTCTCTCTCTGAACATATATATATATATATATATATATATATATATATATATATATATATATATATATATATATACAACAGTATATGGTTGTAATTATCTCACTTGGTGGGTTTGTGGCAGACCAAATGCGTTGTAAGTTGGAGATTGCTCAATATATGTGATAGAGCAATAATATAATATAATAATAAATAAATGTATATTAGTTTTTATATATATTTAATGGCGTGGATACCTATATTCGCCCACTGGTTTCATGCAGTCTTTATATAATAATCATCAAGTTGAAAAAACTTTTTCTGCCTGATGATTGTTGCATAAAGACGGCATGAAACCCGTGGTTGCAGATAAGCATCCATGCTATTCAACAAATACATGATAATATGTACTTATATATATATATATGTCAGCACCTCTTTATGGGCGTTGGTTCAGCTGCACGATGTTCTCCACAGAAAATCTCAGTGGTGCTCCTTCTTTCCTTGATTTATTCAGTACGTTCTTATTTTGCTTAATACTTAAACCAAAAGTCGATAGAACTGACTCCAACTTCCAACAATTCCCGAAATTAGTTTGGTAATCCTCGCTCAATATCTAGCATCTAAAAATCTATCTATAAAATTTAGTTACATATGTGTCACACATCTGCGTATTACTATAACAATAAAAGATCCTTGGAACATTGAAAGACTGTGAGAAACAAGATGCTCTCAAAGAAATGTTGAAGAAATTGACGAAGCGTCTGATCTAAACAACATAAGAACACCAGTCTTAACAATTCATAAAGAAATACATAATCTAAGAGCTTCCAACATGATGTAACACCAGAGACCCTGCTTCAAAAATATTGAAAGTGGTCAAATGGAAGGCATAAATATCAGATTATTTGGTTTTAGAAGGCTGCTTTTGTCTGAAATTTTTTTGACATTCAAATACAAATGTTTTAGAACGCATACAAAAAGTCACCGGTTATTTAAAGATGGCATTTTTCAGATACAGAAAAATCGAATAGAATCGATGATTGAAGCAAAGAAAAGTGAGAGAGAAAAAGGAAGTAATTAAACGGCGGAGATAAATGTAGTTGAGAAAAAATACATCGGGGGTATCGTTTTTACAATTTACATTAATGCTTTTGATTATTCAATCGTTGTTATCTGTCTTTTTAATAGACAATATTTTTGTTGAATCTTCTGAATAGATTCCGATTGGCAGTAGCCCTACTAAATATGGTCAGTTCTACAGAGTCATATTATTTACAAAATTAATAAATAAAATGGCTGTAAAATATGGAGAAGGGGATGAAACATTTACGAAGAGTTTGGGTTTCTGAGCTGTTCGATAAAAGTGAAATATTTTTGTTTCACTTTTCTTCAAAAATATTTTTAGCTGGACTAAAATCAATTTATTGACTTTTCCCTTTGTTAAATTATTTATTTATTTTGAAGATTTTCTTTTGTAAGTCCGCTCATATTCAGAATGAAAAAATGAACATCTTTTTTTTTACAACAATGGATTAAACTTCAATGTTTTTATTTCTTACACTTAACAAAAATTATTTACCCTCAACCATTTCTTGATTCTTTCTTTTTCTTTTTACTTCGTAGTGTTTTCTTTTTTTTTTCCTTTTGTTTTTGTCTTGATTTTTGAAGATTATCCCTTTCATATATATTCATTCTTGTTTTACCCTATATCTTTTACTTTTCTCACTACTTTCGTAATACTTCTATTTTTTTCTTTGTCTTCTGCTTCAGTTCCTTCTTCTTTTTCCTTCTTTATTTTTTCATTTATTTTTCTTGCTACTTTTGTTGGAATAAAAAAACAGGGAGAAACTAATTTTGTTTTTGCATTTTAAGCAGAATGTATACTTTTGACTCGATTGGCTGTCACTTTTGTTTACCTTACGGATTTATTGAAGAATCATAACCCACCAACGTCCGCTGTCATCACCCACCAAATCCCTGCAGTTTGCTTGTTTATTAAGAATTTCTATTGAAAAGGAACCAAATAAAAAATAGTTTCGTCTATAAATCGTTAACTATAAATTTTTTTCACTGTTTCATCTCTTTTTCTTTCTTTCTTTGTCTGTAGCTGCCCCTTTCCAGCGTTTTTCTACTCCTGAACAATTTATCCAGCGAATCGAACGAAGAATCCATCAATAAATTGTTTATCTAAGCAAAATCCCTGCATAGGATTCAATTATTATTTGTATATTTGAAAAAGTATGCATTTATTCTATTTTAAAAGTTTTCAAAATGAATTTATTTTTGGCGTTTTTTCTCTTAACTAAATCTGCTCATAACATACCGTGAAAAAATGAAACTGATTCACTGAACGAAATTTCCAAGAAACAAAAAGGGAAAGAAAAATCTTTAAGAATCCATAAAAAATGAATATTTCCGTCTATACATTTTGCTTGCCTGTCAAATCTTCAAATTGAAGAAATACACAAAAATAGGATGCATTCGTACTTATATTTTAATAGCAATTCAGTTTATACAAAAACGTATTCTTATCTGAATGTACATCCATGGATTTATATTTTTCTTTATAATGATATTATTTCTGCTAAAAAAATTTATAAGTCTCCATGTAGAAAACTGCTTGCTTGTTGCGAGATTTGCGTATGTTACAGCGATACTATTTGTCGATGTTCGAGCCTGAGTTTTGGATTAGATGTCTTTAGCCAAACAAACCTTCCTTGATATAAAGATGAACAAAATAAAGTCCCCCTAATTCGTGATTTCGTCTCCTTGAAGGATACGTTACTACTGAGAGTTCGATTTTCATTTGATGCGCAATTACTTTGGCCTGAAGCTGAATTTACAAAATGCCAAGAGAGAAACGCAAGCAAAGACTTTCGTCTTCGTGTCAGTGTAATTTAGAAAAACAGTTTGAAAGTAACTTAGATTGAAAGATTCAATAATTTATTCAAAGTTTTCAGTTGATACAAATGTAATTTATGGGAGTGAATATATTGCAAACGATATGTCAATATTCACTATCTATCTATCTATCTATCTATCTACGTACATACACATATATTGGTTAACTGTGTATATATATATATGTGTTTTTTTTTTTTTTAAATAAGATTCTTTTATTTAAATTTCTACTTGTTTCTTCTATGCAAAATTTATTACAATTTAGACAACGGATTTTTTATATGCCTCATCAAACGCAGGTCTTTAAAAAATCCGTTGCCTTAATCTTAATAAATTTGACACTGGAGAAACATGTAGAAATTTAAATAAAAGAATATTTGAACCAAAAAAAGATTTTAAAACCGTAACACAACAAAGTCTTTAATTTCTCATAATATCTTAACCAACACACTTTCGAATTTCAAAACTTTACCATATTTGTTTTTATCCATGCCTTAGATGAACGAAGAATAATTGAAGCATGTTCCATAGCGTGCTATAACACAATACCAGAACAACAAGGTTTTTACGAATCATCACTGTCTAAAGGAAAAATAATCTGAAAAGATTTCAAAATCCACATAAAACATTATCCCCATTCTGTAAATGTTTAAAATAATAGAACGTTACTAATCTGTTTCTCAAACCATAAAATGCTATTTACTTTAAAAAAATCCATGTCGTAATCAATTTAGAACATATCAGCCTGTACTTATTTCGTTTTCACATAGCAATATTTTTATTGGCCCCAGTGAAAGACTTCACAATAGAATCAAAAAAATTAAAATTATTTCGCACACTTTAAGTAATTGTAATAAAATATTTTTGTATTCAGACAAAAACTTTGAAGACGAAACACGTCGGCACAGTAGAATAAATCATCAAATATACTAACATATATCTTTCTTCCGTTTTACCTTTCTCTCTCTCGCTCTCTCTCTCTCACTCTCTCTCTCTCTCTCTCTCTCTCTCTCTATATATATATATATATATATATATATATATATATATATATATATACATGTTTCGGATATAATCATACATGATTATATTCATTATATGAGGGTGAGCTGAAAGGTTCATAGGCTAATGTCGTCATATCTTCTGTTGAATTTTTTAAACGATGGGATCCAAGCACTTCAGTACCGAGGGAAGAAGTGTGTGGACCGCAAGGGGAAATAGGTTGAAAAGTAGATCTCATTTGGTCACATTCCATAAGAATATCTTGGTCAGCCTATGAACTTTTCAGGTAACTTTTGGATATAAACTTATATATATATATATATATATATATATATATATATATATATATATGATCAATCTATAATTACGCAATATATATATGCGCTTATGTTACTGTGTTTGTGCACGCTCGAACATGTGAACCAAACGACAGCATTAGAATGTCACATAAAACGAAAATATAAAAGTCTTCCTTGAATTAATGAGGGTAAAAAGTAAAGAAAAAGTCTGGTGAAGTGTTTTTCTTTACGATTATACTCTGTAGAAATGAACATAAAAAAAGCTGTCTCGACTACAATTTAAATATTGATTGTATATAATTAATTTTTTGCATATAATTGTTAGTTTTTTCTTCCATTTTATTATATAATTAAATATTTTGGGGGGGACCTTCAGCCTTTATCATCTGTAATATTTTTGAGCTTGATAGCGACCGACACACATATTTTGCGAAAGACATATGCTCATTGACCTCACGCATAGAAACCTACGGAAACACCCAAACACATCAAAAATGAAAATGAATATATACGTGTAAATACATATAAACATTTAAACACGATCACTTGCATGCACACACAAACTTGTGTTTGAGTATACGTATGTACGTGTATTGATATGTTTGTGTTTAAATCATGTCTATTACAAAACACCATAATTAGAAAAGAAATCCTTTCTAGCATTTTTTCTAATTACGGTTGAAAATCTCAACAACTGTAATTGACATCATTTAAATCGTAATCAGAATGTTAGTTATAATTATCGACCGAGGTAAAGAAATGGTCAATTCGTTTGGGGACGAAGAAATAATTACAGGAAAAACAAAAACAAATTTTAGAAGAAAAATAGATATAAAAACCTTCAAAATTTCATTTTTTTTCTTTTTCTAAAAACAAAAAAAAACCCCTGTTCTTATAAATATTTAAAAAAAAAAGCTGCGGGTTTTTTTTTCTCTGGACTCCACTATTTCGACCAGCAAGCAGAAAAAAATCATCATCAGCTGAGAGAACGGATTCTCTTGAATTCCTCACGCTATTTACCCCTATTTGTCGTCACTTTTGGTAGATCTTCTAAACGGCATTCGGTGTTCGTACAGAGCTGATGAATGTAAGTTTTTGATGGTCGATCAACACTGGGATGATCATCTGTGGACGAACCAACTCGATTCACTATTTTATTCATTGTTATTTAATAATTATTTAGTTGAGAACGAAAGAAGATAAAGAGAAATAAGAGGACGATGTTTGTGATAGTTGATATGATTAGTATAATTGTTATAGATATTAAGTATGACGATTCAGTTTGTTGCATTAGAAATTAACAGTTAAAATCTTTTGTCTGGAATCGAACTGCGATCTCTGATACCGCAGCAACATACACAACTATTTCAGCTCCTAAGTAGAACCGTTAGAGCAATTATGGACATACGAATTGGTTGAAGCTTTCTGGATGAATCTCGAAATAGAGTGCATTAGGTTGAAAATAAAGCAAATGTAATTTTCGGAAATAAAAGCATTCTTGTTTGTTTACAAAGGTGCCGGTTCGAGTAATTGAGAAATATTTATTTGGTACAATTCAATAAATCTATGTTATATAGTAAGTATCAGGCATGCAAGTAATGATCTGTGACATCAGCTTGTTAACCATTACCTCAAAACAAGGCACCATAGAAAGTACAATTAATTCAATCAAGTCACCATGTTTTTTCTTTTCTTTTCAAATTTTTATCTTTGCCTTCTTTTTTTCTGCACCAGAAAGTCAAACCATTGTTTTCCGCTCGTTTTGGGAATCTGAAAAAACAAAACAAAACAAAAAACAAAAAAACTAAACAAAACAAAAATAAAACAAAAAAAAAGAAAAAAAGACAAAAACAAAAACAAAAATAAAAACAAAACCAAAAACAAAAACAAAACTAAACGAAGAAACAAAGAAACAAGCAAGTAAATACTAAGCAAAAAAAAAAAAGAAAAAAAAAAGAAAAGAAAAAGAAAAAATGAAAATAAAACAACAAAAGAAAATAAAAAAGCAAAATAAAATAAAACAATAGATGACAAAAAAACCCCAGCAATTATTATCAATTTAGCAACGGATCAATTCTAATTTCCATATTTCATGTAAATTAAGACATTTTCTGACACGCGTTTGATGTCTATCTTTTAACTTTCAAAGAAAGACATGCTTTTATTCAATGTACTGAGTTATTCAAAGATATAATCCGCGTATGAAAAAAAAAAAAAAAATAGAAAGTTATGTTTGCTGTTCGAATAAACTACGAGACGTGCATCACATAAACATCTAGTATTTAACATTAAGGGATAAGACATGCAAGAGTTATTGCCCTTAAATGATTAATTTTTAAATTTGGAATGGCAATTTTTAAATATATCCTTAAAACTAATTGTGTGGCTGTATTATTCATTGTTCGCCACACACACACACACACACACACACACACACACACACACACACACACACACACACACACACACACACATCCCAGTCGGCTGATGCTGTAGAATACACTGGTTGTATTTCTGCAGAGAATTAAGACTCCTCCAACGAGTGTCCAAGAGGAGCTTTGGGGAATTCTATCATTGGCATTGCTCGCAGGCCCAGTAGTACCACCTGATAGGGTCCTATCCACGAGTCAAGTAGAACTATTCGACATTTAAACTGAGTGCAAACAAATGACTTATGATAAATTGAATTGTTTGAAATAAGAAGTTTGATCATTTAACTGAGTGTAAGCAAATGACTTATGTTTAATTGAATTGTTAGAGATACTTGGAACCATTTAACTGTGTGTAAACAAATGATTTATCGTAAATAAAATTATTCGTATTAAATAGAAATACTTGAAACCGTTTAACTGTGAGCAAAGAAAAAATCAGCTCAGGGTCTTTTTAAAATATTATTAACAAAATGAATTTACAAATCATGTATATTTGATATATATGTATGAACAGGATTTAGCATTAAATAACTTATAGCAGTTGATATGCCTTAAAACCAAACCAAACCAAACCACACACACACACACACACACACACACACACACATATTTGCACAACTTCTCTTCATGAGCAGGATGCGTCGCAATGTCAATTTAAAGCAAAGTTTAAAAGTTTTGGACTCAAAGTTTTCCTTCTCTTAGACTGGTTACCACACCACGTTTAAAGAATATAGTCTGCCCTACTATTTAACCATTGTTGGTGGGAAAATAGTTGGATTCATATCTTTCCTAAGGGTATTAGCGCTATGCGAAATGCAACACCCTCGTCAGGGTTTTGAATTCGGATCACCGTGTCCATTTTCTACGACGGTTTCTATTACACTACGGGCACCTCCACACCTCCACACACGCACACACACACACACACACACACGCACACACACACACTCTCTCTCTCTCTCTCACACATACACACACACACAAACTCACACACACACACACACACATGTAAACTCTCTTTCTCTCTCTCTCTCATACACACACCCATGTATATATATGCATGTATATTTAAAAAAAAATTTTTTTAGTTGGTCCAAAGAGTAAAAATATGCATTTTTATGTATGTTTATATGAATGAGGAAGTGTATATTTCATTATTCGAAATAAAGAAAGAGCAAAAGTGACACGCTTCAATCGCCATCTTCAACTCTACATTATCCTTTCCTAATAACACACACACACACACACACACACACACACACACACACACACACACACACACACACACACACACACACACACACATTTCCAAATGTTTATTTGATGGCGTCTGTTTGCCTAGGACTTCCTTTCATCTTCGGCTTAAATGTGACTCATATATTCTCTCCCCGTTCACATGAGGTTCGCGTTTTGTCAGTTACATTGCTGACAGTTCACGCCTGTCTGTCTCTTCCGAACGTTGCAGGTCACGCACTTGGCATCATTTTTCTTTTATGCATTCGCCGTCGGTTTGGGGGCTCTATGGCAGCGGAAGTGATGGAGTGGAGGCGCGAATTTGAAAGACAGGGGCATATTTACGCTGCTTGCTCTTTTCGAACAAACGGAACTGAACTGGAAGTGATCGCTCCTCAGGTTTCCATTTAACAAACTTTGAAAAAAACATCTTTCAGAAAAAATATTACTTGTTCTGAGTGTTTACGTTTCCTAAATCTTACAGGACACAGAAAGTTCATAGGAAGTCATGTTTAGCTGAAGTGAATTTAAGATTAAGAAAATTTGAATACACAATCACTTTTCAACCTGAAGGCTGGAACCGAGTTTATGGTCAGCACAAACTCGTCTGTCACCCTTGCTTGCGCAAACATGCTCAAGGAATTACCCCCAATTTCTTTGTAGGCGAGTACATATTTGTTCTGTCGCCTGCTGTCAACTTAAAAAGTAGACACTGAAAGGTAACAATAGTAAAAAGTATGCTTATAATTATGGACCAAATTTTGAGTTTTTATCAAAACAAAAGAAAAAACAACCAAACCAAACCAAACCAAATCAAATCAAAACAAAACAAAGCAAAACAAATGAAAAAACAAAAAACAATAAAAAAACACACACAAAAGAATAAATATGCATAAATGATAATGTAGAAGATGTGCTCATCGTAGGAAATTCCTACTGTGACCTGAGTTCGAACCATGGACGAGGTTGTTTGCATTTCACATGACCCTTCTACCCTTTGGAAAGGTATGAATCTGACTATTTACTCCACCATCTATGTGAAAGTAGTTGGGTTCAGTGCACTCTTTAATGCTAGTATAGCAGCCAGTCTCGGAAAATGAAAACTCTGAATTAACACCTGTTAATCCATTAACGAATTGATTGTCTGTTGCATTTTACCCGTCAAGGAGGAGCTGGATAAATACAGATATAACTTATGACATCATTTTGGAGATTTGGGTCTGTGATCTTCGGTGGAAAAGATTTTGTGTGACACGGAGTGAAAGGTGAGTGAAAAAAAGAGCGAGTGGAGTGAAATGCCAGTTGTGATCGTATTTACCAACCCCTCCGCTCGGGCAGGATATGACACAAGGTAAATTTTTAAGCGGAGTTTAACAGGTTTGAATTCAGAGTTTTCCTTCTCCTAGACTAGTTGCCTCACCAAGGCTGAAGAACCTAGTCTTCCCTACTATTTACCCATAGCTGGAGGGAGAATAATTAGATTCATACCTTTCCCAAGGGTATTAGTGCTATGTGAAATGCAATCAGTCAGGTCCAGGATTTGAACTCGTGTTGCCGTGTCCATATCCTGTGACGATAACCATTACACAACGGGCACCTCCAGTTGTGATAAATCAATTGAGATTTGTGGGGAAAATGAAACGAACAAAATGAAATCTTTAAACAAAAATTTCTACCGCATCTGATGTGTATTCTTTTGATAGTGGATTCAACTTTCAAGCTCTTTTATACAATTAAATTTATTTCAAAATATTTAATGAGTTTCGCTTAGACTAACTAGGTAATAAGCTAGTTTGACGAATAAGTCGTTTGTGTCTCATATCAAAACTAAGCTTACAAAATATTTATTTCTATGGAGATAGCATTGAAAAAAGGGTGTAACAGAGAAGGGAAATAAAAAGTATCGGACATACAGAAAGACAACTATCCTGAAAATTAAATAGACTGACTGGTAAATATGAAAAATAATTCTCAGAAGAGAGTAAAGGTAAAAACAGAATTAACTTGGAATCGTGAAGACCCCCCCCAACAAAACAAAACAAAACAAAATAGACAAACAAACGAAAGATCAAACAGTACAAAGTGCACCATTGTGAGAAAAGATCATAACATCGGGGTGGGGGTTAACTGTTCTGATTCCATCTACCATAACAAGTGTTAAGTATTCCTGCTTGCAGTCAGCATTGAACTTGCAACCGCTAGAAAATCGCTTCTTTAGGAAACCAACGCCTATATTCGTTACGCTATGTGTCCTGCTGGACAATCCATAGAGAATTTTTGGGAGTTATAAACTTACTGATCTTACTTGACTAGGATAACTACTATTATGTATGATTTTTTACCTGTGCTCATATTCAGATTTTTTAAATCTAGAATAGGCGACCCCCGTGGATACAAAAAAGGACGTTGTTCGAAGTTCCGTTAAGGTTCCCTAGTTTGACAAAAACTCGAAGGCCGGTGGACATATCGGCCGAAACGTTGTGGAAATAACAATAAAGATGAAGACAATTGCCCGAAAACCATTAATGATAAAAATCAACAAGCTTCGTCTCAGAAATTTTGACAACAAATTTGAACCTATTTAGAAATTATCCACAGACGATTGTAAATGAAACTAAGAATAAAATTGTCGATCTACACGCATGCACTCACACACGCATCAATGCACACGCAAGCAGACAGATGAACAGACTGAGTATGCACACACGCCTACACGAACTCACAAATACAAATAAGGGAGGAGTAATAATAACATTTTCAAAGGAAAATGTTGCTACCCTGACAAACTGCGTGAGAGAGAGAGAGAGAGAGAGAGAGAGAGAGAGAAAGAAGAAGAAGAAGAAGAAGAAGAAGAAGAAGAAGAAGAAGAAGAAGAAGAAATAGGATTTAATGTTACATCTATTATAACGAACATATAAAGGTAAAAATGTTTTTATTTGCATTTCTTGTAAAATCTTATTTAAAAATTCATGTTCGTAGTAATCAAGATGGAGACGAGAAAGTTGCTGAGACGTTTTTAACCTTTTTTGCCTCGGAGAATGAATTTTGTACAAAAAGAAGTCAAGACTGAGAAAATGTTAAAAGAGAGAGAGAGAGAGAGAGAGAGAGAGAGAGAGAGAGAGAGAGAGAGAGAGAGTAGAAGACAAATTAAAGAGAGGAAAAAGAAAAGGTAAAGAAGAAAAGAGAAAATGAAATAACGACGGAATTTTGATGCTATAATTAAAAAAACCCATCAAAGTAAATGTTACTGATACATGTGTGTGTGTGTGTGTGTGGATAGGGAGAGTGGTGGATATTTCCCCAAATTCATGTCATCTGATTTAATTGATTTTCTGTAAAAAAACAAACTTTTTTTCCACAAGATAGTTCTTGAATATTCAGATGATTTAATGCAGTTCTAAACAGTTAGTTATGTCTCGACCATTTTTTTTTTTATTCAAGTCATAATTTTTGACCAAAGAAAATAGTTAACTTTGACTTGAAAATGTTGGTTCTTTATATTCTATAGACATTTGTTTGCGCCAGAGTTCAAGACTTGGTTTAAACTTGTAAGATTTTTATAATGTCTATTTGCATTAGTATTACATAACATAATCTCAACACCAAGAGAACGTTAACGTTATATCATAATTTTTGTTTGTTTCATTTTTTTCCCGTACTTTCTCTGGTCAACAAGACTTCACAATTCCAGCGGAATAGTTTTTCAATGCGTTAAACTTCATCATTCACCAACTGAATGTTTGACCACCAAAATTGGCTCGAAAGGAATTAAAAAAAGATTCTGGTTATGTAAAAACGGATCCCTTTTCTTATTAAATGACAAACAAGGAAACTTTATTTAAAGGAATCTAATTCTAACAATGTACTCAATGAATCACAATACAGATGTTTGATTCCTTTCTTCATTTATTTATTTTTTGATTAAAAAACAATTATCAAACCTTATCACGAAGACATCTTCGGATTCTTCAACACCTATTCTATTGTGGAGATAAAGTGGTAGTAAATCTTCTAAAGTTTCCTGTGATGTCTTCAGTTACACTGTTTTATAAATACATTCCATTTTTTCAAGGACTTAAAATTTATTTTTGCAAAGGCTATATTGAAACGTTCAATTTTAATCTCACTTTGTTTTTACTTCCCCGGTAAGGCTTTAATAATTATATATTTTTTTCCGTTTCATCTTGTATTCTTTTGTAACAGCTTTATCCATTGATAGAAGGTCAAGAGTAGTGGTTCCCAACCGATTTTGGGCCATGACCCATTTTAGTATTTCTAAAATTCTGATGCTCCTTGAAATGTTTAATTCTTACATATTCAAACTTTCACTGCAATTCACGTGAAGGAATCTTAAAAAGCTATTAACTTGTTCTCTAAACAAGTCCCACCAAAATATTACCATACATCACCGTTGGAGTATGCAACCGACATTGGGAATTACTGGTCAAGACTTTTAGTGCAAATAAGCATTTGATATCACTTCCATTATTAAAGCTCTCAATAAACACATTAGGTCACAAATTAGCGGAATCAGTAAAATACATTTTGCACGAGTTGAGCTTAAGATTATGGCATAAAACCAAATCCTTTTTAATGGATAATGATTAAAACTAGGGTTCTTAAAGTTCTCTATATAGACCATAGGTCAAATAAAATTATAGCAGGAATGAAGATTTAATGTAGTTACAAGGAGTACATCAACTAAAAAGCCCATTTTTAAAACATTATTGATAAAGTGATTATTCTTTTAAAATTTTTTACCCATTGTATAGTTAAGACAGTCGTACGTATCCTACAACTGCAGTTAGTGATCCAAGCAAAGAATAGAATTAAGTATTTTAATTTCCAACTCAGACTATAACCACTTGATAGTCTGACGCAACATTATCTTCTTGTTATTTCTTTCATTCGGCGTTGTGACGTACTAAATTTAGGTTATCGGATATTGCACATAAATGAGATAAAATGCATGACATCTTTTTCCGTTTTTATTCATGTCAAAAACAAACAATAATTATTATCATCAATCATTTCTTTCTTTCTTTCTTTCTTTCTGTCTTTCTTTCTTTCTTTCTTTCTAGTCAATTGTTTTGAACTGTCCATTTTCTTTGATTCTTTCTTTCTATTTCCTTTTCTTATATTTTTTTTTCTTTCTCATTCATTTCTTATTTCTTATATCTTTCTCTCCTATCCATCGTCTTATCTGTTTTTTTTTATGAGTCTCAAATTATTTTCCCTTCGCATTCATTTTATCGTCGTCTCCATTAGCGAAGAATTTTCCTATTCCAGTTTTTTTTCCTTTTTACAACAGGCATTAACCTTTTTTTAATTGAGACAATACTTGCTTTATTTTAAACAAAACTAAGACTATTGAAAGAAACGAAAGAAAGTGATTGATACCAACAAATGATTCGATTTGACTCTCTTCCTTTTTTGGGCGAAACGTAATTCACTCGACTATTTCTTAAACAAATATCTATCTTTCTTTCGTTGCACACGAAAATTTTGCCTTTTGTATTCAACACAAAATATTTTCCTTGCAGTTAGCCTCACATTGTAAAATCTGTGATATGTATAAAATATCGTAGTATTAATGGTCGTTGGGACGTATGTATTTAATAAGTCTAGTCTAGTCTAGCATAAGATATGTGTTGAGTACTCATGATTGAAATCATTGCAGCAACATTGCCTTGTGAGATTAATCTACCATTGTTCAACTTCCAGGTTACACTACGCATTTTTAAAAAGGTTTTGCTAAGTCTAACACAAGGCTATGATTATTTGCTATACAGTAAGGATGAATGTGATAATCACCCAGTGACCATTATTCAAAATTATGCTAAACGAAAACTAGTAAAGACATAAAGACTACCTAATAATTGAAGTAAATAAATGTTTAAAGTGATCGACCTAAGAAAGAATTATCATTTACTTAGTTTATCTTTGATTAGCTCAAGGCCAGAAGTATCGAGTGCCAAATAAGAGTCAAAATCAATAAAAATATTATGATAGCTTATCGCTAAGTTTAAAGTTGGCTTTTTTGTTTCTGTTTTAAGGAACCATCGGATTGTCTGTTCTAGGAAAATTATTCGACAAAACAAAGACAATTGTTCACATTTGAGAATATAAGTGAATCAGGAAAGAAATTTTAAGTAAAATAAAGTAAATAACGATTCAATAAAATGGAAATAAAACTGACTTAATTTTCAGTCTGCGTCGACTTGCATCAGCTGTTTACATAATTCGTTTATTTGAACTGACCTACCATATCTGGTGGTATATAAAATCCTTGTTCATATTAGACAACTTTATAATACCCGTGAGTAAATAAGTCTCATAGGTATATTAGGCCCCTTGAGCATATAAGTTTAATTTTACATAGCATTAATGGACATAAGATCGATGGACATAAAGCACTGTGAGAATAAAATCCCAATTATCCATGAGACTAATGGTTATATAAGACCCATGTGCATATATGACCTTTGTTAGCACATATTTGTTCCATAGTCCATATGACCAATGGTTATATAAAGCTCTGGATACATATAATACCCGTATGCATATATGACCCATGTGCATATATGATCTGTGTTTGCACAGAAACGTGTAAGTCTTAAGGGTATTTAAGACCCATAGTCCATAAAGCTAATGGACATATTAGATGCATAGGCAAATCATTATATAACTGCGAGCCTTACATGCCCGTTTGGCACCCACCCATTTCAACAGGGAGGATTAAGAAATATTATCGAATGGTACATCGGATGTTATTGTTCATGTTCCTTATTTGTTCAAAATGAAAATATTTTCGTATTTTACAAATTTATGAGATTCTAATATTTAGGGAAAATGAATCTTACCAACCCACCCAAGTCCATATCAACAAAATTACAGCGTGTAATGTTTCTTACACAGACCAAAACTCTTTTAGTCTTCTGTAAGATATTCTTTTACTTTTTATATCCTAATTAAGAATCTAACCCGTTTCCCGAAAATTCATAAGACTTTCGTTTTTATGTGGAGAAAAACGACTTTAAAAAGCAAATAAACTAAACATCTCTAAAAAGACTCACTTCCTTTCTGAGAATAAGAAAAATTTATTTATCCAATTCAGGGAAAAGTTCTAAAAAATTTCCAAAAAACAATAAAAAGTCGAAACATACATGACACATCCAATATTTAGTTCGTAACAACTACATATTTTCTATGTTAAGTAAGAATTGGATAAAGTCTAATTGAAAAGCAAGAAAAGTAACCTTTTCCTAATGAATCTTGTATTTTATGAAAATTTTGAAATGGAAGGGTCACTGCTTCAAATTGTAAAGATGAAATATTTATGCAAAGAAGAAGAAGAAAAAAAAGAAGAAGAAGCCAATAATTTTTGAGAAATTAGAAAACAGTGTACATTATTCATGCGATGACTGAACATCAGTCGATAATAAAATTAGGACAAGAATCAAATAAATGACATAAACATTTTAAATGGTTAATTTAAGATTGAAAAGAAAACTGTTTCTTCTTGCTATATGATCCACTTTTATTGGATACCAAAAAAGTCCAAGATTAAACGTTTATTGTCATTTTAGTGTCATAAAACAATATTACGATATTTTTTGATTCAGGATGAGAACATTCTTATGAATAATAAAGTAAAGGAAAAATAAGAAGGAAATAAATTGTCCTTGAAGTAGTGAAAAACTAAGATAATGAGGCTTTTTTAATCGAGTGTAGTTCGTTCATGAATCAATGTCTCGCTTTTAAATAAATTGTTGAGAATTTGAAAATAATTTCATCCATATAAAAACATTTCTTTGGAAATTTATTTACTCTGTTAAAATCTAAACTTTTCATTGTTTGTATTTATGTAAGTAACTGTAACTCAGAAAAAAGAAACATCATGGCAAGATTCTTATCAGAAAAACACACTTAAAATGATTTAATTTAGGTTTGGTTTGATTTATATGTTTAATGGCACATCAAATCCTTAGGAGTTATTTAATGCCGAAATTCGATTTCTGAGATGAGGTATTACGCACATTATTTACATTTTTCGGTCTATTGTCCTCATCTTTGTCTCCATGTTTATCACAACGTTTCGGCCGTTGTACTCTCCGGCCTTCTTCAGGTGATTAGAATGTAGAACTTAACCCTTTATATCGCTTACTGGGGTAGACTGTTCTAGATCCACGAGCCATATTTAATGGATGTCATTTATCTCCTGTTAATTTCCCCGGTATACGGATGTCTTGAACCCTTGCTCTGTTTACAAAAATCTCCTGAGCCGACCAATGGGAACCAATAATAAGGAGTGCCAGAGAAAAGCATTAATAACAACAAAGTTATGAGCTCTGGTAAAAAATGCATTGATAACAGCAAAATTGCAATATGAGCACTGGTAAAAAATAGTTGCTGAAGATATTAGGTATATAATACCCAGAAATTCAGACACACATGTCCTCAAAGATATATAGTACAGTGGATAAAGACGTTAGTTAGATCTAGTGACGTACCCAAAAGTGTGAGTTCAATACCCGGTGAAGGCAGTGGAGAACTTTCAGAGTGGAAATTAACAGGATATAACTGACATCCATCAAACATTGCTCGTGGAACTAGAACAATCTATCCCGGTAAGCGATAAAGGATTAAGTTCGACATTCCAACCACCCTAAGATGGACGGAGCGTACAATGGCCGAAGCGTTGTAATAAACATGGCGACAAAGATGAGGACAATAGTCCGAAAAATGTAAATAATATATTTTTTAAATTATCGATTGCAATTAAAATGAACCTTTTTTTGTTTATAATGACTTATTTGGAAATATATGGTTTCTAATAGTATTTACTTTAAAACATATCTACTTGAGCTATAGATAGGACCCCAACAGATACTAACACTCTCGGTCAGAGTGTAACTGTGGCTAATAGAAACATAAGGGGTGTTTCACACAGCCGAGATCTCCAAAACTGGTGCCTCACAACCAGATGCCCTTTTGTGTTATACCCACGGCAGCTTTGACTTTGAGAAACGAACTATTTTCAATCCAACTGGTAACTGAATGATAATTTTGCCGGATTTTCATTCGCATTGAAAGTCATTCGTTAATTCAAATTCTCGATAGATAACTATGAAAAGATAATCAGTGTCTTACACTTAAAAAAAGAAGCACTAATATAATTGCAGATTATATTACAACGAAACCTAACCGATTTATGGGTAATTTATTTTCTAATAAAATAGTAAAGCAAATCACTTTCTGCTATTTTGTTTTGAAGAAAATGTAAATAAGTATTGAAATATTTCAAGTAACTATCATATCCGTTCTTTTCCTTATTTTAAATTGACTGGATTCATGTTGAGATTCAGAATCTCATTCAACCCCCCCCAAAAAGAAGAAGAAGAAGAAGAAACGATGATCATTTTGCTGAAACGTACCTGAATCCCGGGAAAAAATCTTTATTGGAAGAATATATCGAGTAAAGGTCGAAATCCTTTTAAGAATGAATCATGAATATTCGAATATTACATCAGTGCACAGGAAAACCATATTTTACTTGGGTGAAAATAATTGCTTTTGGGTTGATATTCTTCCAAAATATCCAACATGTTCGATGAAAATGAACACGCCCCTCGAATTGAAGATTTTGCTGAGGAAAAAAAAAAAAAAATTGTTTTCTCGAAGATGCATTATTCTAGACTGTTCAATTCAATCACTTTTGCTTAATTGCACCTACTATCTCTTTTTTTTTCATATAAATCAACCCGACAACCTTCTTTGTTTTCTTCTTTAATTTGTCGACTTACGTTCTTTCAAGTCACACAAGAGATTGATGAACAGCAGAATACTGGTTATGTTGGATACAAGGAAGAAAAAAAAAGAAAGAAAACAGCTAATATATGAAATGCATGCAGAAATTCCTCGCGCTTTTTTAAAAAAAACTAATGACTTAATAACTAGTTGAAAACAGGTCCTTTAATGTACATTTTGCACACACACACACACACACACACACACACACACACACACACACACACACACACACACACACACACACACACACACACACACACACACATATTAAACAAGTAATAAATATCAACCTACATAATATCGCAAATAGTTTAAATATGTGGCAACGTTTTGCTAAGTTAGAAAAACTTGAAAAAATTAAATTAGATTTATACCTAAGAAAGCCATTATAAAACAAATATAGTTTCATTGAATATAAAAACATCACTGTCTCAATTGTAAACTTGAAAATATTCGATGATGGTAGAAAGTGCCTGAAAAAATACATATGGATAATTTCTTCAAAAACAAAGTTTAAATTAAATACCGGTAATCTTAAAAGATAACAAAATATTAAAATAAAACTTGTATAGGCTCTTCAACTATTTAAATCTATCTATCTATCTATCTATCTATCTATCTATCTATCAACCAACTTATATACAGTAAAAAATACATGTATATATACATATATAAATATAGATCAATTGATAATGCGACTCCCTAGCACTTTAGAAACTGAAAAGATAATAAAAAAGGGAACATAAGATTTTTGTGGTATCCTTAATGATTAGTGACAAAATGAGATCAAGAACAAAAACAAGAAAAAAGAAGAAAACAAGAAGAAAAAGAAGAAAAAAAGGAAAAACACGAGAAATATTTTTCGGCCTTGTTTCTCTATCTCTGTTTCATTTTAATTTTTTTAAAAATTTGTTTGCATTTCCTGATTATCCGCATGATCGACACCAACAAATGTGAAAGAGTGGATCAACTTTATTAAATCATGTTCTTTCAAAGTCAGTAAAAGTAAATAAATAAAAAACGAACAAGAAAAAGAAAATACCGAATAGATTTTTAAAAATCGCCAAGAAAACAATTGCTTCGCCGTTTTTAATCCAGTTTTGCCGAGCGGATATTTACCTCCCTCAATTTTATTTCCATTGAAAATCTGAACGAAAACAGGCGAATAAATGAAAAAGATTAAAAATTGACTTCCTTTGAAAGTGCTACGGAAAATCCTTTTCAACACGGAAACTAAATTTGGTCTCTGTAGAAATGTTTTATTTTATTTGTCCAACTACCGAATCCGTGTCTGAATGTATGAAGCAGCCTTTGTGTCACCGAGTTTCACACTCCACGTGATTAAGTAACTTTTTAATTGATTCAAACATTCAAAAATAACACTATCACCTTGAGAGAGAAAACAATTCTTTTATATACATATTCTTTTGAACGGGCTTTCAGATGCTTCTACGCACATGCGCATTGCGTGTGTCTGTGTGTCGTCGACTCTTTGCCTGAAGACAGTCTGTGATCAATGGATATGGAAGGATATACGATAAGAAGAGAGTCAATAATTGTTCAAAGGACAAATCAATCAAGGACACATAGAGTGTCAAGCGAATCGAACAATCATCAAACGCATTCAAATCATGTCTTATTCCCAAAATCCAGCTTTTTTGAAAGAGTTTGTATGCAACAAAAGAAACTGAATTTCCAAATATCTAATTTTCTCCTAACAGTTTTTTCCTTCAGTTTTAATCATCTTTAATTTCTTTGTTTTAAATGAATTTTTCTTTATTTCTAGTTCACAAAATACGTGTTTCTTTCCTTATTCTTTTATGTTCAAGTTCATTTGTACATTATCTTTTGCATTGCCGTTCTTTCTTTCTTTCTTTCTTTCTTTCTTTCTTTCTTTCTTTCTTTCTTTTATTTTCTTTTTCTCTGGTTTTTCTTATGACCTGTCGGCGGAGCCATGAATAATTCGACTGTATTTCCAACAGCATGTTAAGACCCCTACTCATAAATTATATATATATATATATATGCGCGCAGGAGTTTGCATTAGTTGCCGACAAGGGTAAAATACAAATAGATAAATAAAAACACAGCCAAATGAAACCTTTTATCTTCTTTTATTTACATAATTCCATTATTCGCTGCGTATATCTTTTTTCTTACTAAATACTTTATTCATTGTTCTTGTTTAAAATTTAGTGTGATACTTTCTCTTGTCTTATTGTAGATCTTTTTCATCCAGACCATTTAAAAAAGATTTATTTAATATTTCCTTCCTCGATTTCCTTCATCCGATCTCCTATTTTTCTTTTTTCGTTTCCTTTCCTTAATTCTAAACATATTTATTTTCTCCTATCTTTCCTCACTTGTCTAATGTAACATGCAAGATATTCAATTTAGAATCTATGTGAAGCGTTGCAGATTATCCAGATAAGCCGAGAAAATCTTTACTCATTCATATGTCGTCCTATCTGTAACATTGTCCATTGATTTGTATCCTTGGATTATTGATCGAATTTTATAGTGTTCGAGTAGCTTCTAGATTTTCGAGTGGATCTTTTTGACTAAATCGACTTTGGAGGAAGATTGCAGTGAACGTGTATCTCGTTTAAGACTAATCGCCTTCACGATGACAGGTGTAGTCAACTTGTTATGGGTGTCGATATTGACAAAATGATAGCAAAATGAAGGTGAGAGATGGTGAAGTAATTTTAAACTACTTTCAAGGAAATCTACTGAAAGTTACTCGGAGGTATTTAGAATTATGGATAGGACTTCTTTTCTTCCTTTCTTACTCCCTTCTAGCCTTTTCTTATTCCTTTTCTTCTGTGTCTTTCATTTAAATCTTAAACATATCATATCTCATATATGCTTGTCTCATTCTTGGGATTAATTCCTGAGACATGATTTGCTAAAGAATTCATTCATCACATACCTCGTGCATAAGTCGAGTCTCAATTTTGTTTGAAATTAAATACATAAATAATTTTACACTATTTTGTATTATTCTATTCAAAGCTTTTGATTGAATGTTTTGAAAGAGTTTTGTGCAATCCCCACCACTACCACCAACACACACATATATATACTCACACACTTAGCAATCTATATCTATATTAATAATATAGTTATATTATTTGCTACATTCATAAAGAAAGAGTACATAATGGCACAAATAAATCTAAGTTTGAACAGACTTAATGGCGCTTGGTAACTGTCAGTTTCTCGTCAATGTATTCATTAGAACATGAGTTTTTAGTTTGATGAGGTCATTATTGAGAAACTGACAGTCACCAATATCCATTGATTCTATCCAAACTTATATATATATATATATATATATATATATATATATATATATATATATATGTGTGTGTGTGTGTGTGTGTGTGTGTGTGTGTGTGTGTGTGTGTGTGTGCGTATATATATATATAGTAACTGGATGGAAATAAATTCATAATCCTATGTGACCGGTTTAGTTGTTTTTCTTAAAGTATATATATATATATATATATATATATATATATATATAAGTCTGTGAACATACTTAAAAAGGAATAATTCAAATAGACTGCTCAATCTACGGTTTATTAATTTATATAGAAACTTATGTAAAAAAATTCCCATGCAGAGCAAAGCATTAATTTTATTGTTATCAATGATATATATATACTACGTTGTACATTATTACCTATTTTTAACTCTTGTAATTTTTGAACACTAATGAGGGACTTTTTAAAATTTTTTTAATTTGAAGCTTATTTCATATAATATTCAGTAAAATATGTATATATAGAAACATATTGTTATAATGGAAACGATGTATGTGTCTGTAAGCAAAATAACGTGATCAACGATGTTACAATCCCCGTAATTCTTTACAGCATATTTTCCATTATTTTTATTTGAATCTCAATAAAACTTTGTGTCTTTCTATTATCAATACTTTTGGCCTTATCTCCATACTAAGAACATGCGATTGTACTTATATATTCAACCAAATGGCGGTTCACAACATGAATGGGGTGGATTATTTGCATATTCATCTTGCATATTGATTTCAGTAAATATTTACTTGGTATTATAGATTTCTAATTGTTTGCTTCAATCTTAATAGATATGAGCAAAAATCCAATCAGTAAATCTTAAAAGAATTCTCTTAACAAAATGAAATAACTGTAATTCTATTCTTTATTATCTAATTTACTCAGAACAGGAAAATTCATCAGTGAAAGCCTGAAGTAATGGGAAGAGCTAGCCTCCAACCTTCGATTATACTCTCTCCGTTTCAAATAAATATAATGTAATGATTTAATTTTAAATTATATGAAATGCTACTTTTTATTTTATTATTTTTTACTTTGACCAGTAGTAATATTTTTTAAATATTTACGAACACACACACACACACACACACACACAGACATGAAAGAATATGTAAGGCGTTAAAATAAATAAATAAGTGTAATTTTCTTCCCTAGTGTCTAAAATGGTTATGTATAAAAATGAGAAAAAATTGCTATTGAAGCCGGGAGTGATTGGAGAAGCTAATGTCCAAGCTGTCTTCAATATATTTTATTACCCGCTCATTGGCCTAGTGGGTAGAGTGTTCGCTAATGATCTGGGATATCTCCTTGCTTAATACTCAGCAATATAAAGTACCTATCAAGGGTAAAGTGAAGCAATCAAGGGAAAGTAGCAGTGCCCTCCCCTATACCTCGGTGTATTAGCTATTGAAAAGGCAGCCTTCTTGTCGTCCTCAACTACAGTCGCCAACTTATATATTTTATTACATTAAAACTTAAATACTTTCAGTCGGAGGGTGCATATCTTTGCTAGTATATATATAATTACAGTAGACTACATGTTACAGTTAAGATTGGAATACTTTAATAAATTTTCTAGATTTACCAAGTTCAAAAGTATGTATCAAATTACTGAAATTCCAAGAAAAAATATGTTATTATATAAGAATTTGATAAAGACAGATTGAAATGCAAGAAAAGCAACTTTTCTCTAATGAGTCTTGTATTTTATGAAGATTTTGAAATGGACTGGTCGCTGCTTCAAATTGAGTGAACACAATATTTTCAAAATCAAACATTTTGAACAAAACATGGAAAAATGTCTTTTTAATGTCAACAAAAATAACATTAATAGGAAATATATGGCCCATGTTCTGAAGTCCGTCATCAAATGAATTTATGAGCTGTTTTATTTCTTGCCATAAAGAGACTGTTTTAATGTAGCTCTCGGAAGTTCATCTGTGCAAATGAATTTCCATCCATCAATGTAAACCTCTTCAGAATTCTTATTAACTACTCAATACGGTTAAGATCAAATGAACAAGATGGTAACTTCATCAAACAAGTGTCTTTGAAACCCATTTTATTTAGATTAATTTTCTTCACACAATAAGATAGAGTTTTGTCGAACATAAAATAATATTTTTCAGAAAATGTTTGACTTCTTGAACCATCGCTATACGCTTGCCTTCGAAAATCAATTTATTTATAAGCTGTCCTTCTGACACCTCGAGAACTAGCAATGAACCTTTAACTTCACCTCCGATAATCAAATCCGAAGATATCCTATCACCATCCTGTTGACATCTCACGCTATGGATGCGGTTTCTGCCTCTAACCACGAACTCTTTGCTCCATCTTTCTGGTTCATCGAGGTTAGCATTCGTCGGGGAAAAGAATAGTTGAAAAATAGTTATTCACGTCGATTTTCCTGATGAATGTCTTTTAAGGAAAGTGATTGGTGTAACTTATTTTGCTGCTTGATTTACAACCAAATATTTAATGCTTTTCATTACAAACCTTGACAAAGACGAATATTTATAAAACTTTTCTTTTGATACAGAATACAGATTGGCGAGATGAAATTGCTCAACTTGACCTTATCAGAAAAGCATCTAAGTCAAACGGGAACTTTAAAGAAATTCTTCAAGGTTCATTGGCGATCATTTTTCCAGTGTTCAGCATTGTTTTATCTTTTGAATGTTCAGAAGTTATTAAGAATTTCTTTTATCAGTCAAATTATGATCCATTTTTATCTGATTTGGTAGGTGGTAAGTTTTTTCGGCTTTGTGGAAAAGAAGCGCTAAGATATTCTCCATTGTTTTATTTATCAATCGGTCTGTCTTTCTATATCTCCCTCCATCTCAGCCTCTATCACTCTCTTCCTTCACACACACACACACACACACACATATATATATATATATATATATATATATATATATATATGTGTGTGTGTGAAAGCGTGTGTGTGTGTGTGAAAGAAGGAAATAGTTTCGAAAATCAGTCTTATTTTTTGCAAGTGTTATAGCAACATCAGAATAGGAAATTATACTGATGATGGCAGACCATCTGTAAAAAAATGTTTTCTTCATATTTCATATATATATATACACATCCACAGAACTCTTCAGTGTGGCTAGACAGGCTAGATTTCCGAAGCTGAGATCGAAACCCAGTTGACTCAAACATCAATCCAAGATTCTACCACTCAGCCACTAGGAAACCAGCGCAAGCTAAGGAAATTTCAACGCTTATGTATCACAATTGTTTTTGTTTACATATATCCGCTTAACGGCTACCGAGAGCTCGATTAATACGAAGAGCCTTGCATTACGCTAATGACAACCATTTACTTCCCTCGCTAGAGAGCTTGACCCTATATATATATATATATATATATAAATTTCCGATTTTGTTTATAGTTGATCCTACTGCTCAGGATCTCTTCTTTATTATCAAATTTTTCAGTACCGATGATCGCTTAAATCTAAACAGATTTTATTTTTGTCTGATAGATTCTTATATTTATTTATCATTATTTTCGTGGAGCAATTAGCAAAATCGAAGAAAATGTCGATTGGAAGATTATATGGAACGTATTATCCAAGTGGTCAGTGTAAGAATATTTACTTTGAAATTCAACATAGGGAATTCTGGTCTTTTTCCTTGGCTCAGACCACGGCTATTATCGCTGGGAAAAATGCTTCTATGTCAGCCACAAAGTCGGTCTCTCTGCCTGACAATGTAAGCCATCATCAAGGTTGGAAGCCTTAAATCTTTTCTTAAATACTTTTGACAAGAAATACATAAATTTGCAAGATGTAAAATTATTGTGAAATTATTGGAAACAGTTGGTTTCGTTTTGGCTATGAAACATCTAATCTACTTCCGACCGGCAATTTTTAGTTGTTTTCCAATAAAATATCAAAGAAATATGTAAAAGTCTTCGTTGCTTAATCATAGTCCACTTGATCATTACCGATTACAATTTAGAAGATCATTGGTCGGAAGAGAAAATAACTTCAACTTAATTGCAGTACAGAAAAAGCAACGCAAAAATTAACTGCAGGCCACTGATTTTAGACAATTGTTTGTTATCTACCGCTATAACAAACTTATTAAAGTCTTTTGTGTGTCAGTAAATGAGAATGGTGATTATAAGTATATATCGCTATTGGAATTTTACAACTTTTTCCATGGGTGATGATGGCTGTATGGAAATTTGGGGAAAGTATATTAAAGTTAGAATAAGAGCTGGATCAAAACGTTGGAAGTAAGATTTAAAATTGTGTCTGTCAGGTAAAACAAAAAGATGTACTTCAAAGTTATGCTTTACACACACACACACACACATATATATATATATATATATATATATATATATATATATATATATATATTAAATAATAGCCCTTACGGTAAAAAAACGGCAAGTGATTTGAAGCTGAAAATATACAAGGAATCACTGCCAAGGGGAAATATATATATATATTGGGAAAAAAAGACCAACCTTGTCATACCAATTGAAAAAAAAATCAAAAGACACGCAATTGGTTGGTGAAAAGAAAAAAAACACCGTTAGGGCTGCTAAGCTACAATGCAAAAAGTGTTCAATACTAAGTAGAGCAAAATAGTAACGATAATTACTTTGTGAGTCAGGAACTAACCCACTATAGTTTCGCCTAAGCGGCTCATCAGGGTACCTAATCCCGACATTAGGTACCCTAATGAACCGCTTAGGCGAAACTATAGTAGGTTAGTTCCTGACTCACTAAGTAATTATCGATACTATATATATATATATATATATATATATATATATATATATATATATATTGTTACTTTTCTTGTAGAAGACGCCACTTATAGTGGTGTCTTCTACAAGAAAAGTAACAATATATATAAATCAACCACTATCACCACATTTATATTTAATAAACCCTTCTATTACGTGCAGGATATGACATAAGGTCGATTTGGTAGCCGATTTCAATTCAGAGTTTTCCTTTTCCGAGGTTGGTTGCCATACAAAGTTTAAATAACACAGTCTGCCCTACTATTTACCTATAGCTGAAAGGGGAACTGATAGATTCCAGTCTTTCTTAAAAGCATTAAAGCGAAGTGAAACATAGCTTAGTCCAAGATTTGAACTCGGGTTGCCTCTTCCATTTTCTACTATGAAAACCTGCATTGTAAGTGCTCCTTCACCACATATAATCCCATCCGAGTATGTCACATCACCGCCTTGTTGCTATCTGAATATGTGAGAGCAGTGTCTACTAGTGGTCAACAACCCTTTGTTCTATCGATTTGGTATACGAGGTATTTTCAAATATATCAAACTTATTTTATAGTTGTTTAATGTATAATAACTTTTCTTGCTATCGCCATTTAATTACATATGTTGAACAGATGTTCACACGTTTTTAAATAAATTTGTTCCAACGCCTCCCATTTTCTAATAACAGAAAATACTGAACAACAAATCATTTAGATTTTGTCAAAAACTTGTTGTGCAAACTCTGAAATACTAAATGAAGCTTATGAACTGGGTACAGTGAATTCTGCTTTGACGGGGATCGGTGCTTTAAGTAAGGAAGAACATTAGTTAAAAGTGATGACGGAATAGGTTGACCTCCCAATAACGGAAATGTTGAAACTGAAGGCTGATTGACAGCAAATCTCTTTAGAATTTTAGGGAATTTTCCTTATTGTATTATATATTCAATATACACGAAACTATCATACCTTGGATTATTAAAACATCAAAAGTAATCTTCGAAGTTAGTGAACATTCCAAAATAAAAACTCATCCTAGCTCTATCTACGATAAATTCCACAATATCCTAGAACACCATACCAAACAGCTCTTCATCTTTACAGATAGCCCCAAGGAAAACGATAAAACAGCGTACGTAGCCATTTTAAACAAAAAAAATTGGAAGAACTTTTATTCTAAAGGAAAGTTCCATTTTTTCAACCGAACTCTGTGCTATATATCTTGCGCTAGACGTCATCTTTGAAAGCAACCACAAAAATTTAATAATATCCTCAGACTCGCTCTCTGTTTTAATATCACTGAAAAAACAACAAAAAACAAAACAATAACCCCAAAACAATCCCCCCCCCAAAAAACCCCCAAAAACTCGGAAGACCCCTTAATCATTAGACCTACTGAGTCGATTAGACTTCATATCCAATTCTCAAGAGATTTTTATATGCTGAATACTAAGTTATTCTAGAATGAGGGAAAATGAAGAGCAGACTCAGCAGCTTAATCGGCCCCGACAATTTCAAGAATCGAGTTACTGACTTGGAACCTGAAATTAATAGATCTATTCATACAAAATAGCCAAAATGCTGTAATAACAACATAAAAAAAAAAGCTCTTCTTAATCAAGCCGAATTTGGGATACTAGTTTTCAGAAAATTCGAAAAGAAATAAGTCATTAAATCCAGATTACGCATTGGTCACTCAAGACTTGCGTACTTCTTCGTACTCAAACAAGAACAACAACCTCAATGTATAACATATCAAACACTCCATTGTTAAATATTTATAGAATATAAAGCTTTCAATTACATAAGAAAACGTCTTACTTTCAATAATATGGTAGACCTATTTCAAAATAACAACATAGATGAAATTCTGTTCTTTTTGAGAGAACCAAAATTATACGAAAAGTATTAAAGTAAACCTAATCAATATCAAACAAAGTAACCTTGCAATACGATTCCCAACGACGCTAACGTATCATTAAGACTGTTTACAACATAATGATTGTAAAAGTACAACTTACCTTTGGTACGCTACCTTTTGGCATAAAATAGCCCCAGATAGGTTCACATCCTGTGAAAATAAATTAAACTAAATAAACTAATCTATCTAATTTTATCAGTCATGTGGATTGGATAGAGGGATCTCTAGTTCCCCTAACCTCTTTTACGGCTATTTGAAACAATTCTCAGCGATCCGACAACAATTGGTATCACCGTCCCCTTCATGTTCCTCAGTTTTTTGTTTTTGCTTTCAGGCAAGCTATTTGTCTACCTTTTAACTTTTATCTTATTTTACTCAATATTCCACAAAAACAACAAAATCCACTTTATGAAATGTTCAATTCTTCTGGTTAATTAACACTAAATCTGACCCTCTGACCTTGAAGGAATGTTTTAGTTCCAGAACATTTTACCTGTTTCATTTTCTTGGACAGATTCCTGTTAGTGAAAGCTTTAGTTTCTGGCATAATTCGTGAGGGATCACCTTTCCTACCCAATCATGTCTACTCTTGTACTCATTTTGTTCCAGTTTGCTGTTTTTGCTTATTACGTGATTAATTGTTTCATCTTTCCCTCCACATACCCTACACTTGTTATTTTATTGCATAGTCTTAATTTTTGTTTTCATATCAGTAGTCCTTATTTTGTGCTGCTATTAAAAGACTCAATTTCCCTCCTCAAATTCTTCTTTTTTCGTCGTCCACGGGACATTTTGTGTGCAATTGTCTAAGTTTTTCATTGAAGTATCAATACATTGATTTCCTTTTGATTTTTGTTTTCGAGATTGTTTCTTTGTTTTCTGTTTGTACTTCATTGATCTCTGTTGATATTGTCGATTTTAGATATTGTAATCAGTCTTTCGTAGCTCTTATTTTTTGTATATTCTCTGATACAGTCCCTGACATGTTGCATATTTGCAATCCTTTGTGTATGGAAGCCCATGTCTATCGTCATCAATTTCTTTGTTCTTTGTCCCATGTGTCAGCGTTTAATACTCCCCGGTATTTTTGTTTTCTTTTTCTCTAAGCGTACTAATGCTTTCATGATTGGACAATACCATTCCTTTATATATTTCCTTTTTTCCTTTTTTAATAATAAGCATAGTACATTTTTCAATTCCAAATTACATTCTTTTATCTTGACTGTAGATTCTTATAACCCTTTTTTACTTGTGTTTTAATTCTTTATTGAATATGTAGGTAGATCAAAGTTGGGATCATCTCGGTTCTGATAACAACCAAAGTAGGTGGGATTTCGTTTCAAATACTGATTTTTCGATCCCCATCTGGTTCATCATTGAGAGACACGATCCTTTTTATATCCGCGGGAAGACCGATGAGACATAAATAGTGGTTTTCATAAATGGTTTGGGTGCATTTTTATTCTTACTGAAAAGAGGTGTTTCTGTTTTGCTGAAATTATCAGCAAAAAATTATTCTATAATCATATTAATAAATATTTCTTAAAGAGATAATTTATATTCTGTTATGAACTAAATTCTGAATTTATGCGTTTCGAATTCGTATGACGTAATCTCTTGATACTTTAAAGTCTTAATGGATTCCAACATAATCACATTTTACATTTCAATATAACTATGATAAAATGAAAAGTAAAATACAAATAAAATTTATTGGATTATTTCCTTGACAGCACTATTTTGATAGTACCGCTATTTGTTTTATTTCGAGTTCAAAATGGATAGCATTGAACTTTAGGTATAACTTTCTCGTGTGAATAAGATTAGTAAAAGCAAATAAATGAATAAAGTTTGGTTTGTTGGGTTTTATGGCATATCAACCTTTGTTGATTATTTAACGCCAAATCCATTTTTATGTAAATAATCTGTTCTATTTAAAACAGTTCAGTTTAGCATAAGTACACAGTTCAATGGTCAAAAACATTTCCATTTCTAACTATTCAAGCAGTTGTATGTAACAATTCGGTTAAGTGTAAATACAGTTTTAATGTCGAAAAACAGTTCTATTTCAAATAATTCAGTTAAGCATAAGCACGCAGTTTAAATGTAAGTACGGTTTAATTGTAAAAGTCATTTCTATTTCAAACTATTCAGTTTTACTCAAACAATCAGTTCTATTTAATTCAGTTTAGCATGAGTACACAGTTTAATTGTCAAAAGTATTTCGATTGCAAACTATTCAAGCAGTTGTATATAACAATTCAGTTTAGTGTAAGTACAGTTTCAATGTCAAAAATAGTTCAATTTAAAACAATTCAGTTTAGCAAAAGCCCACAGTTTAAATGTAGTTTGGTTTGGTTGGTTTTATGGCATATCAACCTTTGTAGGTTATTTAATGCCAAATCCATTTTTATGTAAATAATCTGTTCTATTGAAAACAGTTCAGTTTAGCATAAGTACACAGTTTAATTGTCAAAAACATTTCCATTTCAAACTATTCAATTAGTATTATGTAATAATCCAGTTAAGTGTAAATACAGTTTTAATGTCGAAAAACAGTTCTATTTCAAATAATTCAGTTAAGCATAAGCACGCAGTTTAAGTGTAAGTACGGTTTGATTGTCAAAAACGTTTCTATTTCAAGCAATTCAGTTTACTCAATTCATTTTAGCATAAGTATGCTGTTTGTTCTATTTAACCCATAGATAGGGCCCTATCAGGTGCTACCGCTCCAAGCCAGAGTGGACCTGGGAGCGATGGCAATGAAGTGGTACTTCGCATTCCCCAAAGCTCCAGCACTGCTGGAACATCACCATCAGATTGTTTAGTGTCATATCCAGGACACTCATTAGGGGGGGGTCTTACCCCTCTGCAGAGGTGCAGTCGGTGTATTCTACAGCCCCAGCCGACTGGGAAATACACAGATTTAAATGTCAAACAGATTTATTTCAGATAACCAGCATAAGTACACAGTTTAGACGTCAAAAAACAGTTCTATTTCGAGCAATTCAGTTCAGCACTAGTACGCTGTTCCAATGTCAAAACAGTTCTATTTTAAACAATTTAGTTTAATTCTACAGCCCCAGCCGACTGGGCAAAAATGAATTAAGATATAATTGATGAATTTATAATGCTAACAATAAACAAAAGTAATTATTCGCATAGATTAGATTTGTATGATATATTAAACTTAAAATTTCTATAAGATTCATTCATTCAATATTAAAAATCATACTTTAAAATTACTTTTAATGTTGATAAAATCATATCAAATTTCAATCGTTTATTTCACCTAACAAATTTTAACGTAATTTTATTCAACATTTCAAATACTGCAAAATTATGAATAATAAAATGAATTACGAAAAAAATTATTGAATTATTTACTTTATAACACTTTCTTTTTATTATAAAGTTATTTGTTTCTTTTGAATTCAAAATAAATTGCAATAAATATACGCAATTCTGACAGAATAATAAAATAACATTATTAAAAAACAAATGAATGAATAAAACTATAATTAATTTTAGATTTCCAATACCAACAACCAGTGGAAATAATAATGGTACTGAAATGAATTTAATGATTATAACTACATTAAACATATGCATTCAATATTAAAAATCATTCATCAAAATTATACTTTTTCGGTGCAAAAATATATCGTTACAATGAATTATTAAAAATGATATCTATTATTCAAATGACAATTAAAAATAAATTAAGACGAATATTTATATTAAAATCCTCCAAAATAAGAAATTTTTAAGTTTCTTCAAAGCTTTGAAAAACATGTTACGCTTGAATTCCCGTGACTATTACTGTTTCTACTGCTGCTGCTGCTATTATTACTGTCATTATTGAGAATCTCAGTAAAACGAGAAAACAACTCGAAACGAAACTCTATAATCGTAAATCTCATCGAAGGAATAAACAGCTGGGCTATTCTTCTTATAAGATACTCAAGACGATTCTTGAAGTGAACGAGGAAAGAACTTCAACAAATGGTCGGGAGAACAAGAAAACTAATGACGATGCTTAATGCCTTACATAGAGACAGACGCTATGTGTCAAGAAAAGATGGTGGAAGTGGGCAAGCCTGTATTTAAGACAGCGTCGATGCATCATCATCATCATCATCATCATCATGTCGCGCTGGTAGGACGGATATCCCTGACCCTCTCTCGCCACTCCTCCCTATCGTTCATCGCCCTAGGCAGGTCTTCAGGACAACATCCCGTATCCTCACATAGCTGCTGAATGTATGTTCGTGCTGGTCGTCCTGCTTTTTCACGGCCATGTGTGGGGGTCCATAAGAGTACATCTCTTATGAGTTCGTCCCTGCTTCTCCAGCAGTGTCCTGCATGTCTGGCTCGTCTAACTTGAATCGTTTTCGTGATAGGAGCAGGTGGCCGTACAGTTGGTGTCTTGTGGGGTGGTGCCGCCAGGACTTGTTCAAGATTGCACGCAGCATTCTTGTGTAATTGCCGTCTAGCTTCTTCTCCAGCCGTTTTGTTAGCGTCCATGTCGTGCACCCATACAGCAGTATCGATGTGACCGCTGCCTGGAGGAAACTGTGTTTAATTTTATCGGTCAGGTCTGATTTCCATATAATCGATAGCCTATTGATAGCTGTCCATACTTTCGTTAACCTGGTTTCGATGTCCTTTTCGGTTGATTCGACGGTGCTTCCTAGGTAAGTGAATTTGTCTACTAGTTTAAGAGGGGTTCCTTCTAGAGTGGAGATGTCCCCCGTTTGATTATAGCACATATATTCCGTTTTGTGTGCATTAACATAGAGGCCTATACCTGTGACTGCTTCTTCCAAACTACAGTAGTGTTTCGGCTTGGTCGGGTGTATTTGCCAGGATCGCTATGTCATCAGCGTAGTCGGCGTCGGTAATTGTTTTTGCGGGGTGCCTTCTGCTTCTTTTCTTCGTCAGCTCGAAGCCATTCTCTCTGATTTTGTCAATCAATGTTCTAAGTACGTAGTCTACACAAATGATAAAGAGGTACGGAGCCAGCGTGTCCCTTTGTAGTACTCCTGCTACAATGTCGAAGTATTCTGTGTCTCCAGCTGGTGATCGTACTTTTACTTTGGTGTTTCTATAGAGAATCGTTATTGTCGACTTTACCAAGGCCTTCGATTCCATTCACAGAGGAAAGATGGAACAAATCCTACTAGCATCGATGCATAGATACGATAATTCGAAGACTACATAACAATAGCAAAGAAAAACTAATGACAATAACCAGAAACAAACAAACAACACAATGATCACGAGAACAACAATAACTAAAAAACAGACATGGGAAGAAAAACAACTGTATGGATATTTCAAGCGAGAAGCTGACAAAATCTCATATGAGGGGGGTAAAAAAGGGAAACCTCAAAAGAGAGACTGAAGCTCTTCTAATAGAAGCACAAAACAAAGCCATAAGGATAAACAATGTTAAAGTAAAAATAGATAAAACACAAGAAAATAGCGAATGCAGATTATATGGGGACAGCGACAGACCGATTAATCACATAATAAACGAAAGCAGTAAATTAGCGCAAAATGGTGAAGGTGATCTACACGAAATTGTACAAGAAATTGTAATTTGAACATGCGAACATGTGGTATATGCACAGCCTAGAATCCGTCTTGGAGAATATGACATAAAATTTTCTGGTATTTTAAATGAGAGCAGATCACCTAATCACGACTTGACGATCAGACCTACTTATAGCAAAAAATAAATAAATAGATAAAAATAAAACTTGCCGAATTGAAGATTTTGCCGTCCCTGCAGACAACAGAGTAAAAACAACAGAAAGGGGTGAAAGAGACCCTGTCCGAGAACGAAAAAAAAAAAAATCCAAAACTACGAAACATGAAAGTGACGGGGACATCATTTGTAATTGATGGACTCGAAACAATCCCCAAAGACTTGATAAAGGGAATGGAAGTCTTCGAAATCAGAGAATAAGTGGGGATCATCCAGGCTTCAGCATAATTAAGATTGGTTAGAAGACTAAGAAGAATCCTGGAGACTTGAGGAGACTTTCTGTCACTCAAACTCCAGTGAAAAACCACCAACTAACGCTGGCAGGAAAAACCCTCAAAGAAGTAAAATACTAACAATAAATTTGTTAACAATGAATCTAAAATAACAATGCAAACATTCTCTATATATTCAAACAAAATTTGGGTACCATCCGGTTTCAATTAAGTAAGTTGTAGTCGTTTAAGTTTTTTTTAATGTTCAGTTTGTTTGTTTCCTTCTCAGTCAGCATTCACATAAAATATCTTCATTCCCTGATAATTTTTAAAGCAACAGTGAAATCAATATTTTTAAAACTCTCTTCTCTAGTTTCGTTAGTTTTGGGCTTTTCCATTTCATTGATTTTCGTTTTCTGTTGCTTAGAAAAGAATATGTTCAGATATTTCGATAAAGATTTTCAAGAGAATAGTTGAAGAAATTTAATGATAACTTAGCCCTAAAGGTGAAATGGTTGTTGGCCCGAAGATTCTGGACATCTCAAAAATCACCCAGCACTTAGAAAAGCAGCAACAGTTTTACATTATCAGTGACATTAAAAAAAAAAAAAAAGAACGTAAAATGTGTCAAAGTGCTAAACGTTGAATTTCCTCAAGATATATTTGGTTGGTTTGATATGTGAAAGACTTTTGTTGATCTGTTGTGGTCGATAAAATTCCTTAACGATTTTGCTTCAATTTTACGATCCAACTAAAACCCAAGAAGTGACTTATTTTGCCTCAAGCTTTCATCCGAGCAAGAATATACAAATTCAAAGGTGCTGAGTTAGAAAAGAGAATGACACAAGTTTTATCGGATGTGAGCAAAAATTGTCATTAACAACCTACACAGGAAATTGCAGTATTTGCTTGTCTATAAGATGCATCCACTCAGAAAAAGATTCGTCTATTTTATGATCTTCTGTTTAACACGTTAGACCAGTGATCGTGAATGGTTACATGTGTTTTGGACCTTTTAAAATCAATGTTTAGATAAAGAATCAATGTACATAGCATATAGATTATGTAGTGCCCTTTTAGTTCATTGATCGACAGATACAAATGATTCTTTAGAGATAAAGTGAATTATGATGTCATGATGGCCAGAACAGAAAATTGAATATGTAAATCTCGTTCTAATTGTAATTATTGTTTTTTTTTGTGTTCTGAAAAGTATGGATATGCTTCTTTCTTTTTTCTCCTAGATGCGCTTGCTAAGGTCGCATCACTGCTATGTCTCGATGACTGACGAAAGATTAACTCTACAATAATGATCACAATGCGCTCAGCTATCAACTTAAAACTGTTACTCCCATTGTCAAGGTCAAAGAAACGTTGAACGTGTTTGTGATTGACACTATCATCAGAACTAATGTAAATGAAAAAAATCGGAATTTAAATTTCTTTGTTTAATGGCATATCAACCTTCATGGCTTGTTTAGTGCCAAAGTCATTATTGTCGAATGACAGAAGTGGTAATGTTTAACCCATAACTCGGGGTTAAGGGGAGGTTCATAGCTTTCTCAAGAGGCATTTGTCTGAAAGTGTGAACCCAATTGTGCGACTGGATTTGGAATTCGATAACTACGATATCAAAGTCCAGCACATTTGCCGCGACCCAAAAGGGACTCCCCACAAATCTCAGTTTAATTTCCATGATAAAAATCACATCATATATTTCATTCAAAATAGCGTGCATTCTAACAATCATCATTTTGGCCAAGTCAGCACTATAGTCTTCACGGTATGATGAAAAGCATGGATTTTAAAATAAAATTCATGTTGCATTGATTAGTGTAGAGGTAAAGTTAATCCCGAAAAAAATTACAGAGTGAAGGTTTCTTCATTGTTTTGATGAAATGTGGATTCAGCCTTTTCGTATCAGGTTTTGTCTCAAGTGGAATAAGGTCCTTTAAAAAACGGATGGCTCTTTGATGAAAAAAAGAGAAGTATATATGTGTTTTAGAGAGAGAGAGAGAGAGAGAGAGAGAGAGAGAGAGAGAGAGAGAGAGAGAGAGAGAGAGAGAGAGAGAGAGCACATTGACATACTATACCACTTAATCATAGACTTGGAACGAAATGGACTTGCTTTCATCGACTACAAGCAGACATTATAAACTGTTTAATGGTAAAGCAAGAAGATTTCTTTGTCTTGATTTTACTTAAAAAAAATCTACCGGTGTCTGTGTCGTTTCTTTTATTTACCTGTATTGTAGAGATTTCTAAGATTATTTTTCTTTTTTTTAACGCACTCTTTCAATCGATATGCAACCCCCATTCACTTGTATGTTGTCTCCATTTTCTAAAGGTCTTTTTATTTTCTTCTTTCTTCAATTTATTCTCTTTATCACCAGACTCCAACAGAACCACAGGACTGAATGTTACTGTCTAATGTTAAACGTGCTAATATATGACCGACTGTTGTGTAGAGGAGTAAAGATTAAAAATTCTGTATTTCAAATTCTTCAAAGCTTGCAAAAATATTTTTCTGAATTCTGATTCCCAGACTTTTTAAAAATCTTTAATGTTATTCTGTTATCCACGACCTGACCGACTGGCGGTTGATAAGTTTACTTTTCATTTGATTATGCGTTCTTATACTGTTAACATTTCTACATTCAGATTCCTTACACACAAAAGTTAAAGAATATATTAGAAGAAATATTCTGCTAAGAACTAAAGGTGAAGAAAATGCTTCGATAAACGTCTACCGTAATAAAATCAGTTTATCTTAAAACTTTAAACAATCCAGTAAGATCTGACAATATATCTTCTAATCTAGTCATATTTCTGTTAGTTTATGATAATATTAGGCAACATCGAATGAAAACACAGTTTTTAGCTCAGATCAGTGTTATGAAATGTACAAAACACTGAATATTTCTCGGTATGTGCTTAATAATAACGCTGTAAATGCCAGATATAGTTAATCAGGGTTTAAAAGAAATAAGTGATAATACTGACACTTAAAATGGACCTGAAAATACGAACTATAATTTTAAAAGTTTCACCATATTATGACCTATTATCATTGTATTTTTCAAATAATTGCTTTAATAGATAATCTTAATACAAGATATTAGTTAATAAACTAGTCTCAACGACAGCAATGTATTAAATACTCACTGGATGGGCACATATTTGTGGCTTGTGAGACACAAATGTAAGCTGAAGTATCTCGTCATTGTGCAAATTAGCGTTACAGACCATAAAGTCTCGAGTGTGTTCAATTCTTATGAAGGCTCTATAGGAAGTTCTTAAAATGCTTTATATAAGATTATTGAATATCAAAGATTAAAAAGATGGTTAGGACAGCATTTTATTCCTATCCTTTTTGTTTAGCTCTTTGTACAACGACAAAATCACTCGATAAAGAAAAATAAAAAGATAATACCTCATTAAATATTTTACTTGCTGTTTTCTGATCATTATTTTTGATTGCAGATAAGCGCAGAAAATATTCAATTCGTCCTGGCCCGTCATTGTAGCGACAATTATTTAACATAAAACAAACTAAGATGCAATATTTTATGATGTGAGTCATTGGGGAATGGACATCAAACGATACCACGTGGCTTCCACGTGTCATTAGCTCGACTTTTTTAAATCTTTAATGTTATTGTGCTGTCCACGACCTGACCGACTGGCGGTTGATTGCAGAATCAAAAAGTAATTTGTCTTTTTTTCCTTTTGCAATTAACATTATTCCCAGCAGAGCAATATTTTAGCTTATGACTAATAATATGCTTAATCTATCAATCTATCAAGAAAGAGAGAGAGAGAGAGAGAGAGAGAGAGAGAGAGAGAGAGAGAGAGAGAGAGAGAGAGAGAGAGAGTAAAATAATTGAATGGGGATGGAAAAGTTTTTGAGAGACTAATTCTCTGGTCGGTTTATGAAAAAGAGGAAAGACTGGTAGCGACTGATAGATATATTAATTGGTTGGTTTATATAAATTGATGAAAATGAATTAATATATATATATATATATATATATATATGTGTGTGTGTGTGTGTGTGTGTGTGTGTGTGTGTATATATGATTGCTCAATTCGCCTAATGGGTTGAGTGTTTGATAATGGCACAGAAGACCCGTGTTCAATCCTAGGTCGAGTCATACAAAGTTGGCTGTATCACCATGTAAGCATTTACCATCCAATTCATATACTTACGCATTCATGAGTAAATGATTCAAGCCTTTTACTAAGTTGCAAAAATTAACTTAGTAGCGACACACATATAACCAGTCAAGACGCCGTATTCTGTTTTGTATAACAATAGATGCCATTCGAGAATTCATTGTATTTCAAATATTGTATTGTTATTAAACAGTTTATATTTAATCTTCTGGCATCATTGTCTTCCGGTAAAGGACCGACTTATTTTGTTTAGATCATTCGTCACCAAAGAAGATTACTACGGCTTATCGGTTGAGAAAACACCCTTTTTTCTTGTCTATAAAATCATAACACTAAGAAATATCAAGCTAGATGATTCACTTCTAAATCTGTGAGTTTCGAATTTCTAAACACCCCACCATTCCGACAACTGTGTAAAGATTGGGATTTACCAACACTTCTGGTTCAAATTCATATTGAGAGTTCTGCGTATTGACGAGAATACGACGAGTGAGATTGTAAGATTATATTGGCAGTGACCGGTAAACGTAACCCCGGAGTAGGGGTTCGTTTTTATAGTTTGCATTTGGACATTTCTGCATACTCTAATTAGATAAAATAGAACAACATGTCTATTTAATGTAGGCAAAGCAGTTGTAATTAAAAATGTTGGTGACCAACGCTATTGTGCTGAGGTCTTCTGTCAGACTTCAAAAGAAAGCATCATTGGATCTGGTGAAGATACTCAAGTTGTTGTCAACGGAAGGAGACCAGGAGAGAACTTAAACCAATTGAGTTAAATTCGGTTTTCTCAAAAACAAATAAAAAAACAGTGGACTTAAATAATCTGTCTCAAACAGCAGCTGCGGCAAAATTCCATTCTGTGCGTATATACTACCAAATAGAAGTTTGGTTATGTAATGGTTTTCTTCACCCCATCAAATAGGGATGGCAGGTGATCGATGGCATCATGACACTACAAATAACGGATATGCAATCAGCACTAGAAAGCCTTTTCAAGTTGATTCTGTGCAACTCTAAAATAGATTGTAAGACAACGCGGTAGTCATACAAGAAGCATCGTCTTGATTGTTCAGCAACATTTGAAGAGGGTCGTTGTACGGCTGGTGATAATTCAAATGACAAAGGAATGACTAAATAATTGATTGATTCATGATGTATTCACAAAATATTTTTAAAAAATTGCAACTATAGGATGTAGAAATATATTTAAGAAAAAAATGCATTAAAATATTGCAATCTTTAGAAATTCGGAGAATGTTCTTCGAATATGTAAAAATAAATATTGTACTTTAATAGAAAAATAATGATTAAATTTGCCAAAAATACATTTCATTGAAGGTCCTTTCTTGCCATGAAATTAAAGAAGCATTCTATTTAATTTGATTTATTTAGACTTTTGATATGTTAGAATTGAAACCTTGTAAAAATGCATCGTGAAAAAAATTTGGGATGCATGTAATTAAACGTTGGTCATTTTTTTAGGATTTTTCTACTGACCTAATATATATATATATATATATATATATATATATATATTGGAAATGAGTAAATAATAATAATAATAATAATAATAATAATAATAATAATAATAATTTGGAACTGAGAAATGAACAAAGGAAAAAGAGATACAACACAAGGAATCAAACTACCCAATCAGAAATGCGTCGGTACTGGAGATATTTGAAACAGATATCAAGAAGTAGGGATAGAAGAAAGAGAAAGAACGTACTTTAAAAACAAGAAAACTACAGGAAACTAAAATCTCTGGCCGAATTTTAGTCAAAGTTCTAAACACCATGGCTGTCTTCCTTGTAAAATATTCAAGACCTTTCTTCAAGTGGATAATATAAATCATAGAACAAGGATATTGATGTCGTTACACAAAACCCTAACCCTAAACCACTAGCGATGTGCCAAAGAAAATTCATCAGTTATGAGGATTGTGTTCATGCGGTGATTCATTGACTTGAAGAAAAAGCAAAGAAAGAGAAATAAATCTCTCAGAAACTAACAACAGTAAAAATACGTTGTAGACAAACAGGAACAGAGATATTATAAAATTAAGAAAAGTAAAATGGGAAGGAAAATAATTTTATCGATAGGTCAAAATAAAAACTAAGGAAATTGTGCAGGGTAGCGTGGAAGTGGCTACTCAGAGGAGATCTAAAGAAAGAAACAAAATCTCTATTAATAGCAGCCCAGAATAATGCCAATTGAAATAGATAAGAGACGGGCAACCTATGAATAATATGCAGCTAACCAAGGCAAATTTGCGACAGAAATCAAACAGAAAGTGTTTGGTAGGTCAATATATATTGCATAATAAAAAATTAAACAAAAATCGAAAGTCTGTTGAACTTTAGTAGCTACCTTTCCCTGTCTGCAAAATTTCTGGTGACAGAAATGATAAAATCAGTCTATTGCTCTTTTTTTTTATTTCTGATTCATGGAGTTTTTTTTTTATTTCATAAAAGCCATACAAAAATACAAATGATTCAATTGAGCCCAATCATTGATCAAAGCATAAAATGATTGTTCTACTTTGTGAAGTTTTACATATTAAACATTTTGCAACTTGCATTGTCCATATTGTTCCTGGCTGTCATAATCAGACAGAGAATCTCTCTAATCAGGTAAACTTGCTGCGTTGGCAAAAATGATTTTTGAATCTGCGCAAACTCGAGAACAAACCAAACCATGTTACGTTCAATTGAATTGCTATTAATAGCGGTCCAGAATACCCGACTTGATATTGCAATTAGATCTTTTAGGTGTAAAACTTCCATCAGATTCTGAAGATTTGTTATGATGGGGATCAATTAAGGAAGTTCAACGAGATATTAAAACTTGTTTCATTCAATTATTTAGTAACTTCTTTGAGATTTTACACAGTAGATGTTGGCCTACCAAACATTTTGTTTCATTTCTGTTGCAATTTTTCTTGGGTTTATTCACCAACAACCCCGAAAAGATTTGTAAGTGTAGGTTATGGGGAAAGAGAGATGAAACAGTCCACAACATAATAAATGAAGCTACAAAGAAACTGTATAAGAAGAGTCATAACTGAGTGAGGAAGGTAATCCACTGCAAGTTGTGCAAGTGAGTAAAAATGTTGACTATAAAGACAAACGTGAATAGAAAGATTAGAATCTGTCTCGGAAAAGGAAACTGACAGTATTCACTCGGTCCAGGCTAAATGGGTAAACTTATTTCTAATTAACAATAAGAAAAGTATTGGCCAACTAGCAAATTTTGCTGTTTCAGTTGATCACTGAGTAAACGTAAACGAAAGCAATTCAATACCTGGAGATTGCCTGGGAGCTACCAAGCAACGGAATATAAAACTGATTGGTACCATTAAGTTGGAAATCTGGGAGCAGTTACGAAAATCCTAGAAAAGATATTGGGTAATGGGATATCAGAGGAGGAAATGAGATAATAGAAACGACAGAACTATTGAAATTTACTTGAATCCTGGAAGGAGATTTGCTGTCACTTGCCTTTTAGTGAAATCTACATTTACTATTGATATGAAAAAATTATCAAGTGGTTATAATAATGATAATAATAAAGAGATAAACACCTGGTCTGTCGGCCGGGTAAGATACTCGGGTCCATTCTTAAAGTGGACCAGAGAAGAACTTTAACAAATGAATCCGAGAACAAGACAACTAATGATTATGCATAAGGCCTTACATCCCAGAGATGATGTAGATAGAGTGTATGCGTCAAGAAAAGAAGGTGGAAGACGATTCGTCAGCATTCAAAATAGTGTCGATGCATCGATACAACGACTAGAATTCTACATACTACAAAACGCAGAGAAAGACTGATCACTGCAGCAAGAAACAATACAGACAACATAAGCATCAACACAACGAAATAACCAGAATACGAAAATGGGAAGAAAAACAACTCTATGGACGTTTTAAGTGAAATCTCACACAAGAACACTTCAACATAGCTAAGAAAGGGAAACCTCACAACAGAAACTGAATCTCCTCTGATAGCGACACAAAACAACAACATATGAACAAAGTATGTCTAAGCAAGAATAGACAAGATGTAAAAAAAAAAAGGCAGATGAAGATTATGTGGTGATAGACGAAACGGTCAATCACATAATAATCGAATGAAGTGAATGAGCACAAAAAGAGTATTAGACTACGCACAACTGGGTTGGTAAAGTGATCAACTGGTAATTATGCTAGAAGTTTAAATTCGACAAATATTACGTGCATTAACCGGAATCCGTCCACGAAAATAAAACGTACAAAATTCTTTGGGATTTTGAGATACAAATGGATTTTCTAATCTCGGCCAGACGACCAGATCTTATGATAGCCAACAACAACAACAAAAAAAAAAAGAAAAAAAAGAAGAGAACCTGTCGAATTGTAGACATTTTTTTTATCCCGGCTGATCACAGAGCAAAACTTAAGGAAAGTGAAAACAGAGGTAAGTACCTACTCTTTGCTAGACATCTAAAAAATCTATGGAACATGAAAGTGACAGTGATACCACTTGTAACTAGTACGCTCAGAAAAGTCCCCAACGGATTGGTACAGGGACTGGAAGACCTGGAAATAAGAGGACGAGAAGTGACAATCCAAGGTATAGTATTCTGGAGATCAGCCAGAATACTGATAAGAGTCTTGGAGACTTTAGGAGACTTGCTTCACTCAGACTCCAATGGAAAACCATCAGCTAATGCTGACGAGGAAAAACTCTCAAATAATTAAAATAACACATAGATACATGGAGAGATTATATTTTAAAGTTACTGAACTACTTACTAATTATAGCAATTTAATAATTTTTTCTCCATTTATTCCATCAATTACAAAATTTTGATAAAATATTTTTGGTAAAAAGCATAAATTGTCAGATTCTTTTTTATTTTATTGTAAAAAAAATTCTATGAAATCTCAAGAAAACTGAGCAACATGAATTGTTACAAAAATTCTCTTGTAAATTAAATTCCGTTTCATATTTTTTGTGAGAAAAATACTCGTGATGAAACAAACGCCGTCATGGCTAACTTATCCAGGAAACTTTTACAGAAAATATTCATCCTAAATGTTTATTTAAATTTTGCCTTATCAAAAATAAAATCAGCATTTAATCACGTGGGAAATGTAATTAAATAATATCGGCGTTTTAATAATCGAGAAGAAATTTAAATGTAAGAGAAAATTCTAAACGAGATAGCATGGAAACCTTGTTATGCAATAATTATACCATATTTCTTCTTGAATATTTGCTGTTTCAGTTAAGACATCACTCGAATAAGTCAAACATTTTGGATATTTAACATGTTGTGGAAAATATTTGTAATTTCGTGTTCATTTGAACAGACATACCATTAAATAGGGGACTCTTATCTCTGTCATCATCTAACACCAATGAAGAACTAACACACACACTCAGACAAGCACACACACACACATATATATGTTGAAAGATAGATAAAAAGGTAGGAAGTCAATTAGATTATTGGATTGAAAGAGGTTAAGATAGGTACATAGATAGGAACTCGTTTCAATAGATGGTTATCAATAGACTGAGAGAGATAGGAAATAAGTAAAAAAGGAAGTTAGAAACATAATAAGATTGGTAGATTGGAAGAAAAGGAAAAATATCTTATGTAGTTTTGTAAATATGAGAGAAAATCGTTGATAGTTGACGGCAAAATGATAAAAGCAAAAGGTCAGACTAAATGTGGTTTCTGTTCTGTTTCCTAATTATGTAAAACTTTTTTGTTTGGTTGATTTCAGCACGTGAATTATTATTCTGTATATAAAAGCGTGTATCTCTTATTGGTAGCGTATCTAAAGGCAGTCTGAAAATGATTCCACAATGAAGACAAACAAAGAAAATGAAACAAATACGCTTCAAGTTCCGAAAAGCTTGTTATGATCTGAAGAAAACGTAAAAAGGAAGAAGAGAAGAATAGAAGATAAAAAGGAAAAAGTTTAAATAGTAATAGGAGAAATAAAGAATAGTATGCAAAAATAAGAGAGCTCAGTCGTCTGCAGAGGGGTGAGACCCCATCAACGAGTGTCCTGGATATGACATTAAACCATCTGATGGCGAGGGTCAGGCCTTGGAAGTTTCGGGAATGTGGAATACCTCTTCATTACCATTGCTACCAGGTCCACTCTGACCAGGAGTGGTTGAACCTGATATATTTTCTAGACGCCCACACATTTTCCTTATCGCTCAATTCACGTGATTCATTTCCGCAGTCCCTTATTTACCCTAAGATACAGATACAATATCCTGTTTACGAAATCCACAATAACCTGCTGCGAAAGGTGAATATGCATTGTTTCTCATCCTATTTTTCGCAATATTCACCTGTGAAGATTTTCTTGGCGTCCTCCTTCTGGCTCTCTCTCTTTCTCTCCCCACATACAACTAACAAAAAGAAAAAAAATGCAAAAGAAACAATAACAAAATAAAACAATCATGATACAACAAATCTTTGAAGGTGACCTTTTCATTGTGTAACACTTGTCCATTGTAGTTATAGTCTAAATTACTTCTATGACATTTCTTTGCGCGGTTGGCTAGACTCACATACATACTTTATTGTATAGCAATAATCTTAACATTGATTTACGAGCTTCAATGGACGAACGAAACACACTTCTTTATCAAAATATATCTCTCCCTTTATTCTTTAAAAGGGCCCACAGTTTGATGTTTGTTGAGAGATAGATGAAGAGACATATACTCAGAGAGAGGAATTCTTCCCATATCTTCTTTCAGGAGCCAGAGGGTGTGCCAACGCTTGCATACCCTTGCAAGCTCGTCAGAGATGACCTTATCAGCTGCGTGTCCCACGCTCGACTGTGGTTCTCTGCACTCTGTCTAAATCTGACCGCGTGGTTCTCATCGCGTGGTCTCCTTCTGGTTACACACCAGTTGTACCCCAGTGCCCTGATCGTGCTCTCCTGTTTACTAATCACAACGTGACAGTTTGTAAAAACACACAGGGTCACTAGGAACGAACAGAAAATTCATGGCATACGTTATATAACAACATCAAAAATACTGTGCAAATACATTTTTCAATTCAAAAAACACCATGGGGCCCTCTGGAGTTTTTCTGAGGAAACTAAAAACATTACAAAACCACCATTTTGGTCGGTAAATCCTGGTCACAAACCCTGTGACCCCGGTCATTCCAAAAATGCATGCACCTGGATTTCTTATGTCCAGCGTAGTAGTCATTCAATCCACAGGATCCTACCTAAAGTAACTGGAGAATTACGCAAAATTCAAAAATAACACATTCATGGCCCCAAACAATCCATCGGAATGGCAATATGAATAAAGCAAAACGAAAATATACCGCTCCTGAAATATCTATCTGGCATGTGCTACTCTTTTCCACTATTGATTTTCTGCTAGTAATATTTCCACTCGCTAAGTCTTCTCTTTATTTTAACGCACAAAACCCAATATCTATAGATCACTTTAAAAAGTTTTTCTTACTTATCTAACTTTCTTTTCTTTGCCTATTTTTCTGTAAATCCCCAAGGGACCTTGTTTTACCCCTCTCATAATCGCCGGGTTGCTATTTAATTCACCTGGAACATCTGTGGCAACTAAAATATAGGTACCTAGCCTTTCTTATATCAATTTGTTCATCTCGCTGACCACGCACGAATCCAAAACTTCAATCGGGACAAAAAAATCCGAAAAATCACTCAGGATTCGTACCCTCAAAAACTCAAAAAGGTTATAACCTCAAAACCTTGAAGCAGGTTTCCTGTCATTTTTTTTCTTTAGTCCCTCTATTTGAAGCTCCAACTCAGGAAAATTCAGACTGCTAAGAGTTTTGTGCCTTACACTTTCTTCTCTGGGGAAAATTTCAAAATCGGGACATTACTCATGAAACGGTGAATTTTCTATACAAATACTTCATTACTGTATCTTCAATATAATTCCTAACACAATTTCGATGAAATCGGAGCCAATTATTCTCGAAATCAGCCTCAACCTGTACGAAAAACAGCAAGGTGGTTTAATATACAAAAAAAATCATTTTTCCACGAAAAAATTAATCTTCCTTCAACCTAAAAAATTAAAATAAAAACAAAATTAAAAGTAAAATCAAAATTAAAATCCCCCTGCGTCGATAGCTGAGAAATATTTTTCATAAAGTGAAGGGAAAAAATAAAAAAGAAGCCTTGATTCAAAACAAACTTTCGTCACATTCACTAAAACAGTGTAAGTCTGAAAGGACACAAAAAATGATGTTTTGGCCAAAAAGTAAGATAATATGTTCAGATTTCTGTCAATTCTACACAAAGAAATGTTTTTTTTCTTTCTTTAGGCTTCCTTTTTTTTCTTTCTCATGCAAAGGTGCGAGGTTTGTGCGTGTATCAACTGTTCCTTTCTCTTTTTTCTTTTTTCCAACTTAAAAAATTTTTTTTTTTTTCATTTCTGAGTTGTTCTGTTTTTTCTTTTTAAACTATTTTCATAACTCCCGTATTTCCTTCAATCGTCCAGTGGAATTCAAGTGTAACTAGGTTCGAAATCATGCTATGCCTATATGAACTGGTCTTCCGCACCAAATCAATTAAATGTTGTATACCCAATGAAGAGGCCATAAAATATTTCTTTATTTATAAAATGGTCGAAATGGCCATAGGAGAGAGAGAGAGAGAGAGAGAGAGAGAGAGAGAGAGAGAGAGAGAGAGAGAGAGAGAGAGCTATCATTAACACCACGTTGGGATAGACATATTTAGAGCCTTGCTTCTTCGACGGGAGCTTTGATACAGAGTCGGTTCTCATCCAGAAGGCCACCTGCCTCCTTCCGTGCTGACGTGTCAACTCGCTGGCTGCTCTCCGAATGACTGATCGCCCATCTCCCTTAGGTTAAAAAACTTCCACATTATAAATTTTCTAGAGGCTCTCACATATTTCCTTCCTTCTCAATTCACAGGATTCATTTACGCTGTCCTTTATTTACCCAAAGACACAGGTGCAATATTCTGTTTACGAAATCCACAATAATCGGCAGTCAAAGGTCAATATGTAACAGAGAAAATGAAAAGGAACAAACAAAAAAGAAAAAAACTATTTACAGTCTTTATACTTTTATACCATAGTTTGTAGTAATGATTTTTAACTGAGGCTCAAATTGTTGAAACTAGTCGTAGAATTTGAAAATTGTACGAAAATTAAATATCTGAACTTACTGCTCAAAACTAGTTATCATTTTAAGGATGATCGAAATGTCTTTTTTAAAAATAAAACTTTTCAGTAAATACCAATAAGTAGTTGATTACAATGATTTGAAATGCAAGGCAGAAGCAAAAACTTTCATCATAACTACGATAATCGATAGATACGATATAAATAAGCATTTTATAAGTTAATTAAAAACAAAGACACTGTTAATACAGCAAATAAGAAAGAGATCAACAACTTTTATTTGCTAATTGAATATTGAATACTTACAAACGATTATCGGACTTAGTTTTAGTCTTTACGTCTGAAGTGTTTTTGTAAATACCAAATCTAGTTATTTACTAAGCTTAATTTGGTACCGAGTTAAACTAGTAAAATGCACAGTGAGGCTGGATGTTACTGTGCAAAGGTTAACTATCATGTAATTATACTTGTTCATTAAAAAAACTAAGTCTGATACAATGTTCCCATAGTGAGCTGCCAGAAGTGATTGAACTTACTTGCAAAAGTTGGAAAATTAATTTGATATTGTCGCTGATGTCCCTTTCATTCATTCTTTTCTCCTTTGCTTCCCTCTGTCAACTCGATATATATATATATATATATATATATATATGAACTGTGCGTATAATACTGTAATCGCAAGTGGATTTTTCTTAGTTTCTTTCCTAATATTCTCAATAGAATCATTAGCTTCTTGATTTTTTCTCTCTTCTTTTTACTCAGGAAAATAATTGACTTTTCTACCTCGAAGATCCAGGAAATTCTATAAATGTACTTTTTTCTTTAAAGCTGGTAAATATGAATAATATTTATAGGTTTGTTTTTGCTATTATGCATTACTGAAAAAGATCTTAAGAGATCCAATCTTTATGAAAATTGGAATTTTGCCATGCGTACCGGATAACATCATTTAGGAAAATACCCCTATTATTTTCCCTCTTTAAGAAAAACCGTTGTCCTCGTGGCATTAATAAAATCATCGCTAATTATGGATTATTCTACAGAGATAGGTGAATCTAAAGACTTGAAAGTATTCATTTATTGCCGCCCTTTTTCTAAAGAATATTAAAAAAGAGCTTCTACTATATTATCTCAATTGTTCATTTCATTCTTAACGTAGAAAATGAAACCTTCGAAATTCTGCCGTGGATTAGAACTAAATTATCATCAACGTTTTTATTACTTAAACCTTTTGTTATATTTTATAGAATTTGTGACTTTTATTATGTTGCATAAAGGAAGTAGTTTTTTTTTTATCTTGCTAGATTAACGGAGGTAATAAATAAAAAAGAAGTTTATATTCATTGAAGTATATTGAAAATTGGACTTTGTGCCTGGTATAATTGGATATTTGCAACAAAGAAAATAGCTGAGAGAATTAGTTTTGAAGTAGAAAAGAAGCAATGGGAGGATAAAATATTTGAACGTTTCCTTTGCAGTCATGACCGGAATCGCCTAAACTTTGAACGAATTGAATTACTAGAAGTAAGATTTACAGATGAAGGGTTCAAATGATGGATTTTCCCCAGCAATCGCGTCTTGTCTTTGAGGTTACTTCGAAAGAAGACCGCCCTGTTGGTGTGGGTTAGAATATGACTAACTCCTTATGTAACATACCCAGGCATGAATATGAGAAACGTACATAGAATGTTCATAACATATATACATAGAACATAGGAATCCCGAAACACGAAAAACACTTACGACTTCTTAGTTCATGTACGAAACTTTTTATTACCTTTGAGTTTAAAGGTTCGGCGACATAAGGAAGAGAGATGCACAATCTTTCAATGATGACTTTTCCATCTGTCCCCCACTATCACGTGCGGCGCCCGTAGCGCTCAAATTCGTCGGGCCTCAGCGAGCCCCGAAAGTCGACCCTTCCCGTTCGGAGTCTAGTTCTCAACTACTGAATTTTTCAAATCCCCAAATTCGCTGCGCACGTTTCCGGTGCATGACGTCATTCCCATCCCTGTTCACATCCTCTCAGGGATTTTTATTTTGACATCTGTGAATGGCACATCCTCCTCGCGCGCACGTCAACACCAGTGCTCAAGTTTGCACCTAACTAACCCATGTGCTGAGCCGAAAAGTTCTCAGCCTAACTAAACTCAAAGGCAAGATATATCAAACGAAATCCCTCGGTCATTATATTACACTTAAAGGGATGAGACACCCCAAATGAGAATCTTGGGTTTGACACTAAACTGTATCTGATGGTGAGGTTCCAGTTCTGGTGATCTGGGGAGTGTGGAGTACCCCTTCATCATAATTACTTCCTAGTCCACTCTGAATGGCAGTACTTGTAATCGATCCCATCTATAGATCAAACTGATCTGTTTGAAAATTATGGTATTAGATAAGAATACTTTATGCCATATAACTGTAAATTATTTGTATTCAGAATACTTTATCGAAACTATAACTGTTTACTTGCGATCATTTTCAGTTCCTGGAAGCCTTATTATTGCATGTAAAAATGACTATTATGAAATAGAAATAGTGATCTAAAAATGTATCATTATTCGTATAAGATAGGGATACTTGAAACCATACAACTGTATGCAACTGATTTGTATTATATATAGATATTTGATATTATATATCTGTGGGCCAAAAAACTTTTAAGAAACAACCATGCAAAGAAATGTATATATAAATGTATAATGAACGCAATTTTCTAACTAGGTAGACTTAAGATAGTGCCAGACGGATTGATTTGTTAAAATCAAACAACCAATTTAAAGGAGATACTGTAAAGGACACCATATTAACGATATTAAGGATCTTTAATTGATGTGATTAGCAAATTAATTGTTCCTATAATCCAAACTTAGAGGTGCACAATTCAAATTTGTCTCTGTTTCATTGCTAGTTTTCCGTAGAAAGACACCATACTTTGCATGCTTAACGTTTGGCACAGATCAGTACAGTCAGGTCAAATATACTTGTATTGTGTTACTTTGAAAAGAGGTGGCCACCTACTTGCTATAATTCAATAGAGATGCTATAAAATAAAGATGGATATTTCAAAGAGAGCTCCTCGCACCAAGTATCCGAGAGATTTATTCTACCCTCGTAAAAATATCGAGAAAATGCACAAGGGAAAGAGAAAAACAATGGTAGTTGACCAGACACGGAGGGAAGACGGACTGTGCCGGTCTGTCAGAACATTTCATCAGCCTGTGTAGGGAGCATTGAGCATGTAGGAAGGTTTATACGAAAGATCCTTGTGTAGATAGATCTAGGAAGAGCCAGAGAATTCGCTGCACTCTCTCATAGATGTAACTCATAGCGTGTCTGACCCACGCCAGCCAAACTGAAACTATTGCAGATGACAAAAAGTTATGAGTATCATAAATGTAGATCAGCGGCAGGAACACTGGAACACTTGCTATCAATCTGTCGTCATTTGGGTCTGTAATATATTTATCACAATAACTAAGTTCTGAAAGCATTCGCTTGATGATTCGAAAGATCCAGAAAACACAAAAAGCCTGGGGTTTATTCCACTTGGGGAGACGAATGGAAAGAGGACAACAGTTATAAGAGGGAGTCATGTAGAGAATCTGGGCGATATGAACCAAAGGTTCACAGATACCAGTTACAGGCGGAACGAGAGCGGTGTAACCGGTCGTAACGAATCCATGATTGGATAAATTAGCCGATGACAGAGCTTTGAGTAGTGTGGTTATGGTGGTATTGATGGTGCCTTCGGAAACTAAAATAGAGGAAGCACACAAGACAAAACTTAGAAAACACCAGGAATTGGTAGCAATTTTTCTTAAATATATGAATACTTTTGTAGATATATAACAGATTTGTGTCAATATATGCATGCATATAGAAAAGCACACAACCACACATACACATGCAATTATATATATATATATATATATGGTGAAATAGTAGATTGCGGCAAATCTGATAAGATGATGAAAATCAGTGGAAAGTTGGATAAATAAGACACTTACTCGTAAGTTTCTAATTTATCCAACTTCCCACTTATTTTGAATATATACATATATATATATATACATATATTTACAAGTATCACAGTATAAAATTGAAAAGCTTCTTGTGTGTACGATGTACATTTGTTTCTAATGCCAGGGCAAATGAGTAAAGGAGGAGAGATTTCAAATCTGATGTAAGAAAGAATAAGAAAATTTTGTTATGTCATTTAAGTGGCTCGAAATATCTGCCAAAATATTCTAACTTCAACATGGGCTCAGCAAACGCTATATGTAAATTCGAGATGATATCAGGTTTTCAGGAACACTCACATAAAGTTAATGCAAAACTTACACTTGTATACTAACATAGCAATCATAAAAATGATGGGGTTATTAACGTATCTGCACAAAGCGTAGTATCTGTGGATCCTGTGGAAAGTGTTACACACGCAATATGTCTATATGGCTAAATATTGGCATATATATATATATATATATATATATATATATATATATATATATATATGTGTGTGTGTGTGTGTGTGTGTGTGTGGATTTTGGCCGCAAATCATTATTTGTACAGAATTGGTTAAAGACCCCAAAACTCCTTTTTTATGATCTTATCATTTCTTCTCTAGCTTTCTAATTGTTTTTTTTCTCGAAGCCATCAGTATTAAAATAAACATCCAGACATAAGTAAAATAGAATTCAACTCTGGCTCTAATATACTAAACATCTTTTACAACTAAAGTGCTAGCTAAAGTACGCCCAGCAATGATAAACCATTCTAACAAAATAAATATAATGAAAATTCAAACAATACCGTTGAATAGAATTCCCCTGAAGACGATCAATCGATGTGATCGGAATAGTTTGGGAGCAATACTTGGGACAACTTCTGTATCAAATCGATCCTGATACAAAGAACCTAATCAGAAAGCTACGTTTATATATATATATATATATATATATATATATATATATAGGTGTGTGTGTGTGTGTGTGTGTGTCTGTGTCTGTGTCTGTGTGTGTGTGTGTTTTGTGCTCAAAAGAAGAACTGGGTGCTTTGAATTATGCTGACCAAGAGATCATAGCTGATATCAAAGTGCCGACATCGTAATAAATAGTTGTTTTTCACTTGCCTCTTGAGTGTGCTATAATTTCACTTGCCTCTTGAGTGTGCTATAATTTCACTCGCCTCTTGAGTGTGCTATAATTTCACTCGCCTCTTGAGTGTGCTATAATTTCAATTGCCTCTTGAGTCTGCTATAATTTCACTCGCCTCTTGAGTGTGCTATAATTTCACTCGCCTCTTGAGTGTGCTATAATTTCAATTGCCTCTTGAGTCTGCTATAATTTCACTCGCCTCTTGAGTGTGCTATAATTTCACTCGCCTCTTGAGTCTGCTATAATTTCACTCGCCTCTTGAGTCTGCTATAATTTCACTCGCCTCTTGAGTGTGCTATATATTCACTCGCCTCTTGAGTCTGCTATAATTTCACTCGCCTCTTGAGTCTGCTATAGTTTCACTCGCCTCTTGAGTCTGCTATAATTTTACTTGCCTCTTGAGTCTGCTATAATTTACATTTATAAATCGTAATACAAAATTCTTCGCTGGATTTTTTAAAGTTAATTAGTGGGCGGATATTTTTTATATTTGTTTTTTTTTTTTGTAATTAATTAATTCATTAAAATAAATATTGCACAGTCATAATTTCCCATTCATCCTTTGGGTGTCTGACAATTTTCCACTGAAATTTGTGGGGTTTTTTTAACAGATGATATTTTATATCAGCTCTGTTTCAGTTTCTTGACAGAATATTTTTTATATTGTGACAGTTTTACACAAAAGATGCCCTTTCATGAGAAGCTATGGTAAGTAGTAGAGGAAGCTGGGCTCTTTAGCCTAGGTTAAGTAACCAATCAAGGAAAAGTAACCCTGAGTTCAGAATTGACCTTGTGTCACATTCTGCCCGTAACCAAGAGGTTGGATTTGTATATATTCATTACCATTTCTTCTTGAGCCATACTAGGCAGAGTTTAGCAAACATCTATAAGACCATTACCAGAAGTAAATATTCATTACATTTTTCTTTCTCTTTCTCTTTCTGTCTTTCTGTCTCTCTGTCTGTCTGTCTCTCTCTATCTATCTTTTTCTCTCTCTCTCTCTCTCACAGACACACTCATATGCAGAAAAGCATCAATTATTCAATATCTCTATATACATAAATGTTATCACACACACACACACACACACACACATATATATATATATATATATATAGAGAGAGAGATGTACATTAGTATTTCCTGCAGCATATCAACTAAATAACCTGTATTAAGAAATTCGTATTTCCAAAGAAAATATATTCAATTGCTTTTTTTTCTTTTTTTTTTTCGTCTCATTAGGCGATATTCTTTTCACAGTTTTTTTTATAACTCCAGCCAATGTTGAATAATCGCCTTAATACCGTCGATTCGATGCAAAGTTAGTGAACTAATTGAACGACCTGGGTATTAGTGGTCATTATTCGTGAGATGTGTCTTCTCGAAATATCGTTTCAACTAGTGAAAAATGCATAGAGTTGAATCTAAATCTGTTTGGACAAGAAACCAACGCTTCACATAGCAATGATAGAAAGAGAAGCTGGTTTTCTAGGAGATAACGCCGATCTGTTCTGAATTTAGTTATAAAATGAACTGTTTTAAGACGATTCAAATTTGAATTCTCTTTTTAAACGATCTACACTCACTAAACATCCTATTACATACTCTTATTCTGAGAGAATTATGCCCGAGTTATTTGATCATGCTATTTTATTTATGGATGACTTGTTATGTATGTTTTCATAAGAAACATAATGTAATAAGATTGTCGAAAATGCAAAATATATGATAAATTTCAAATATATAGTTCAAAATTATCATCAGATTCAACTAATTTCTTTGATCCACAAAATGAAATTAGTATAGCTTTATACCCATGGATGCTTTCCTATTTATTTAGGGTGTGTATTAAATTTCTTACACTATTTCTAAATACACAGACACCCCCCAAACTGATTTCCTGCCCTCTCACTTTTTAATGTTTGGAATTTATTGACATAAGGATAGATAATTCCTCAACTGAAATATTTAGCTACGTCATTTGCTCTATGTTTGGCCCAAATCTGACAATGAATGCTATTCCAATTGAGTAAATTGATTGCAAATACTTATCAAATAAACATAAAGTTATTAAAATAATTATGCTTTGCTTAGTGTAGCACTAAGCTTCAATTGTAATACATCAAATGAGGATCTAACTTATCAAAATAGAAAATTAACGCAAAAGACTTGCAAGAAATTGTACCGTGTGAGGATTCAATTCCTCCCATTATACACTGGAAGTCACTGCAAGTAAAAACTAAGACAATTAATAATTTTTTTGGTCTCAGGAACAAATTCCTTGAGAAAAATACACAGTGCTTTTTCAGTTTCATATATTCTCATCTGAACATTTTAAGTAATTTTAAATTTAACTTTTTTTTTGACGAGACTGATATTTGAAGATTAAAAAAAAAATGTTAGCAACTTCTAAAATCTGACAGATTAACCTACCTATGAAGAAAGTCAAATAGCGGCGTCAAAAACAAACATACGCATACAAAAATCCCAACAAAAACAAAATCATCATCATCATGATCATCATCACGTCCTGCCGCTAACACGGATATCCCTGACCCTCTTTTGCTACTTCTCCCTATCGTTCATCGCCTCTGGTAGGTCTTCAGGGCTACATCCTGTATCCTCACATTGCTGCTGTATGTATGTTCGAGCTGGTCGTCCTGCTTTTGCCCGACAATACGTGGAGGTCCATAGGAGTACATCACTTATGAGCTCATTCCTGCTTCTCCAGCAGTGTCCTGCATGTCTGGTTCGTCTAACTTGGATAGTTTTCGTGATGGGAGGCAGGTGGCCGTATAGTTGGTGCCTTGTGGGGTGTTGTCGCCAGGACTTGTTCAATATTGCTCGCAACATTCTTGTGTAATTGCCGTCTAGCTTCTTCTCCAGTCGTTTAGTTAGCGTCCAAGTAGTGCATCCATACAGCAGTATCGATACGACCGCTACCTGGAAGAAACTGTTTCATTTTATCGGTCAGGTCTGATTTCAATAAGATCGATAGTCTATCGATAGCTGTCCATGCCTTCATTAGCCGCGTGTCGATGTCCTTTTCGGTTGATGAGACGCTGCTTCCTAGGTAGGTGAATATGTCTTCTAGGTTCAGAGAGGTTCCGTCTAGCGTAGAGATGTCACCTGGTTGATTATAGCACATATATTCCGTTTAGTGTGCATTGACATGGAGGCCTATGCTTGCGGCGGCTCGTTCCAAACTATGCAGTAGTGTTTCGGCTTGGTCGGGTGTATTTGCCAGTATCGCTATGTCATCGGCGTAGTCGGCGTCGGTAATTGTTTTTGCGGGTTACCTTCTGCTTCTTTTCTTTGTCAGCTCGAAGCCGTTTTGTTCTAAGCACGTTGTCTCGACAGATGATAAAGAGGTATGGGGCTAGCGTGTTCCTTGTAGTACTCCTGCTACAATGTCGAAGTATTCTGTGTCTCCATCTGGTGAACGTACTTTCACTTTGGTGTTTCTATAGAGAATCTTTATTGCTGCTACGGTTTCTTTAGGTAGGCCGTATGCTAGTACGATTTGTTCCATCTTTCCTATGTGAATGGAATCGAAGGCCTTGGTAAAGTGTTATGTTTTGACCTGTTGACCCGGCCAAAAATGCCATTCAAGGTAATGCACCGGAAGGAAGTGACACATTCTGATGGCAGTTATGAGAGGAAATCGCGTGGGCGGAAATTGGCTGATGAAATGGGACGAGGTAAAAAAAAATCCAATTATACTCTCATAGACTGACGCACCGGAAGAGGGTGACCTCTGAACTGGATGACAGTTATTTCCGCTCGATGACGATCACACAGGCCATTCCAAAGAAAGCGGAAGTGACACATCCCGGTTGCTAGATATCGGAAGGAGTTGCGGAGGCGTGTCCATATCACCGCGTGGGAGTTTGAAGGTAATATAAGGCCGACGAATTGAACAGAGGACAGTTGAGTTCCGGTCAGTTGAGTTCAACGAGCCAGTGGAGACAGGCAAGTAGAGGTGAGGACAAGCAGTATAGTTGGCGCCGGAGATGGACGAGAGTAGTAAGGAAAGCCAGTGCTCCGGTTGAGCAGCCATGGAGAACGAGAAAGACACAACGCTGACGGCCATAACTTCGGGGTCAAAATATATCAGTTATGTTCGGTCTCCAGCTCCCTCTCACACGCAAATTTTGAACAACCCTTTCGAAACTTACAAATAAAGATGATAGGTAAAATATTTTATAAAGAAGTCTTCCTGCGTCTTTCTGTGTGCGTCGTTTATTCCTGTGTCTTTATCATCGGGCGTCTTAATTATTATTGCATCGGTATGTATCCAGCATATATATGTATATTTCTGCAAGAATCAGCAGATGACTATATAACAAAAGTTGACAAATAGTAATGTCGCTTGAAGGTTTTTTGCCCGCACGCCTTCAAGGATTCTACGGATAGTTAATATTTGTGAGGTTGTGGATCTATTTCTTCGGAAGCCATTTTGGTTTTTCTACGGATGTTGTCGATATTGGATTCTATGCGGTTTCGTAGTTGGGCACTTTAAATTTTGGCTGCTATGGATGTAAGAATTATGCCTCGGTAGTTCTTGGCTAATCCGAGGTCACCATTTTTAGGGAAGGGGAGGATGCATCCCTTTATCCATCTGTCTATCCTATTTTGATTATAGACTGCGTTGCATTGTCGGAGCAGTATGTCGTCGAATTGTCTGGTCTTCCATACTTTTGTGGGAATCTCGTCCAGCCCTGCAGCTTTCCTATTTTTAATTTTTCTAAGAACCGAGTCGAGTTCTTCTTGAGTAAACGGTCCTAGTTTAAAGCCCAATTGCTAACTAATAATTCTGATGATTGGTTCATGGGTTACTTTCGGTGGGCTTCCTAGTAGATTTTCGAAATTCTGTTTCCACAGTTTTATTCTTTCCTGTTTGCTTGTCGCGTTCAGTTTCGCTTTGGCTGTGCTCTTCCTTCTACTCACTTCGTTTATTGTTTGCCTGGCTATCCTAGACTGCCTATCTTCTACTGAGTCTCTAATCTTATCTATCTGATTTTGTATGTATTCTGTCTGTTCCTTTATATATATGCCTGCTAATTGATATTGTGCCGTTTTCGGGCATTTGTGTTTGTTGGGTTCTTTCGATAGCTTTTGGAGGCTGTTTTCACGTGTTCACGTTTTTCTCTCACCGCTAACATTTCCCATGGGACTCTATATTTAGTCCTAGGTTTTTTTGGAATACACTTCGCTGCCGCCTCGAAGTGCGCGTTGACGAAATTCTCATATTCATCATTTGGGGTACCTTTTTCCGTCTTCTCTTGTAGTGTCTTGAATCTGTTTCTCATTTCTACTACATATTTATCTCTTATATCTCTGTTTTTGAGAAGGGTCCAGTCATAGAATTTAGTGGTCCCTGTTCGTGTGGCGTTTTTTTCGTAGGCTTAGTCGTATTTTTGCCGTGACTATTCGGTGATCGGATGACACACCCTCGAAAGAGGAGTATGCCTCGGAATTCATTGGGCTATTTTTCCATTTCTTGTTTATAAATACGTAGTGCATCTGTGTTTTACTATTGTTCGCGTATGTATAGGTCCATAGTTTTCCCTTCCTTTTTTGGTAGTTTGTATCGAGGCTTGTTAATCTATTTTGTTAATCTATTCCTATTTGACGTGTTGTGTCGGCTGTATTTGTTGTTTCCGTTTTTTTCCATCTGGGCATTCATGTCTCCGCCAATGACTATCAAGTTGTGTTTCGGAATGCTACGCACTAGAGAGAATAGCTCATCGTAGAAGGTGACTAGTTCAATTTCTTCACTAACATTGGTAGGGCTGTTGCAGGAGATGGTTGTTGCTCTGGGATTGCCATTAAACGTAGCTGCCATCATCCTAGGTTGTATTCTCTCAATTCTATTAAGTGTTTTTACCGCTCTTAGTCCTATAAGCATTCCTACCCCTCCTACTGTGGCATTGACTGAGTTTCTCCATGCTGATACAGTGGCTAGCGTCCATCCATTGCCAGTATCGTGATATTTGATAAACTCCGTGAGCGTGTATCTGTGTTTTTGTATGCTATCTTATGTTTTTCGGCCGATGCAGTTAGCTCTGGTAGTTGACATATTCTATTTAAGGTTCTAACGTTAAATGTCGCTATTTGTATTGTGTGTTTGCATTTTAGTAGTTTTTGTTGTTTGAGCTCTGTAGCTGATTTTTCGAAAACTGAAGCCAGGGCTCCAACCTCAGCAGGATGCGTCCCTTTTTTACCCGCACGAAGAGCGATGCAGTTTATGTATGTGGTTTGAGTGTGGGTCATGGTTATCTTTCGATGGCTGTTTTTATTCTCATCTATAGAAGCCACTCTTATAGATGAGCAGCAGTAGTTCCCCGATCGAACTGACGATCCTGAGTGTTAAGTCGCAAAACTCACCTTCAGGACGTGTAAAAGAAAAGGCGGGGGGCTTTAATTTCCCTTAAGTTTTAACTTAGTTAAAGTCCAGGGCTAGGGTACATTAGTCAGAGTTTTCGGTATATTTTCCCCTATTTTCTTCAATAAAATATTTTTTTGTGGCATTGGAACTTTTACTTACGCTGTTTAGTTTTCTTCTAAACTACTGTTGGGTTGGGGGGCTGTTAGAAGTTTAAACTTTTAGAAAAGATTCGAAACTTTCTGTTGTGTACGCTGACACAATTTGGACAGAGTCATTTATTCAATTTGGGTTTACAGTAAAAGTGTCTTTACATTTAAAACACGGAGTTCAGGCAAAATTTTACAAAGAATAAAACAGCATACAATTTTGTAAAATTTTCGGTATTTTAAATTAGTAGAACTTAAAGACATACTAACTAAAATTGAAGCTATTTTTCTGCTGGCACAAGCGAGTTTTCATAAACCAAATAAACCAAAATAAACAGAAAGAAAAATGAACCCCCCCCCCAAAATATAGAATAATCGAACTATTCATTGACGTGATCAGACTAGTGTCCTCCATTTTCTTGTCACTTTTGTCCCAATCCTTTAAACATTATATCCTATAAACTTCTTTAGGTTTTCATTGTAATCCATGAACTCCAATGAATTTCAAAAGGAAAACATGATTCAATCCACGAAGATAGAGTAATCTCGTTTCATGCTCAGAGTGAACTTCACATCAGGTAATAATTCCTAATTAATTCGTTCCTGAGATGTTACCAGTCTTTCACAGTGAACATGAATATAATACATTTTCACGCAATGTTGGACCTAGGGATTGAACTTTCGACGTCAGGTACTTAGATACAGTTTAATCAGTGCTTACATACATTAGTATCATTATTGGCACAAAAGCGTATCCATTAGGTACACAACTAAGAAAAAAACTTACATGGATTGCAAAATAAAGTCGTTACTCTCAACGTTATAGTAAACAAACCTCTTGGTACAAATATCTATTCAATTAATTTTTGTCTATATCCAGCAAGTTTGACTAATGCTGATTTGTGTGTGTGCATGTATTTTTTTATGTGTATGTGAATGCGTGTGTGTGTGTGTGTGAGAGAGAGAGAGAGAGAGAAAGAGACAGAGTAAATATACAGACCTTTATACTCTTTATCTTATCTCTTCATTTCATTGATATTCCGCCTCCTCTTCCTCCTCCAACCTTTAGTAGCGAAGACAGTTGCGTGCACAACTTACATATTCACACACATGTGATAACATCGGAATTAACTTGAATGCAACGTAGTAGCCACGAGTCTAACCCCTCAAATCAGCATCTTGTAAATCACCAATAAAAAAGTTTCCAAGCAAGTTAATCTCACAATGGAAGGGAACGCCACAGAACTAATTCGCTTTTATTTTTGGCCTCCAGCTGACGAGGTAACGGATTAACGCTAAATTTTTTGCTTATGTCTGTTACAAAAAGAAGAAGACGACGACGACTTCATTTTTTTTGGTGTCACAGTTTAATACAACGAATTGTGGTTGCGATTCTTTCATTTGAAGGCGATTTTCTCTCTTTTACGTTTTTCTTCTTTTCTTCAGTTAATCTGCGTTATAGACATCATGATGCTTCTGTATTTTACCATTAATGGATTAAGAGAAAAGCGCTCGCCATTTAAAAGGATATATTGCTTAAAGGCAACGTGTGTGTGTGTGTGTGCGTGTGCGTGTGTGTGTGTGTGTGATATTCTATTTTGCCTGTTCATCGGTAATTCCGTCCAGATTAGTCAACAAATTAGACAGGGCTTTTATTGCTTACGCTTAAAACTGATGTACGTGTAGAGGAGTAAGAAAGATTCCCCTTAGACGCCCGTCAATAAAAAAAATGAGGTATCATTTCTTTTCAAGACGTGGTTTCAAGTAAAATTTTGTTCACCAAAAATATCTTTACTTTATAAGAAAAATGATTCATAAACATTTATCAAAATCAAAGCCCTACACGTATGTATATAGCGATTATTTTTTTGGGTTCGTTGAGTGAGTGATTGTGTTTAATGGCATATCAACCTTTATAGGTTATCTAATGTCGACTCCTGCTCATGCATATATACATTAAATATGATTTGTAAATGAAAAGATTGTCGGTAACATCATTTTTGAACGGACCAGAGTTCATTTGTTTGCACATAGTTAAATGGTTTTAAGCATTGCTGTCTAACTACAAATAACTCTGATCAACAAAAAAAATTGAAATGGTGTTGAAGCACAAAATATCTTTTTTTGCAAATTTAACGGCGCTGAATCTGAAAATGACCTTTTCTTTGTTAGCTACCATTTTTGCTCATTTTAGGAAAAAAGCATTTTTATTTGTTTTTTGTATATACGATATTGACCAATGGCAATATTTTTCAAATAAAATCGCAGAAACCTCTCAGTTCGTATTTAAACCAACAAATATGGGTTTGCTTATTTAGAAACACTATTTTTGCAATAACAATCCGACCCTAAGTCTTTAAAAATAACACGATTGAATATACCAGGACCAACAAGTATTTTCATCAAATCATTTAATAAACTAACAGCAGAAATAAAACCTCCATGAACATAAGAACTATGGTAATTTTCTCTTTCTTGATTGTCTGTTATGTTCAATGTTATTTAAGACTTTTTTCATACTCCAGCAGTAATCAGCCATCATTCGTATGTCCCACCGTCCCTGGCAGCGCTTTTCCATTGTTTTGATAATCTGATGGAATCATTCTCCTTGCTCATCACTCACATCACCGCAATTATCCGAAAATTTATCTAGATGGCTATGTAAAAAATGAACTTTAATATTCATATTAGCACCTATGTCTTGTTTAATTTTCAACAGCTTTTCCTCTAATTCTTTGTCGTTTTCGGTCCGGCGACATCAAAAAACATCCAAGCGCGTAATTCCAAGTCATTGTGACGTGGTATGCCCCTGCAAGAGGAGAAGTAAGATTTAGTTTCCCTTCCCTTTCTGTGTTTGAACTAACCAGCACAGCGACTGATCGCTGAAGCAGTTAGAATGCAAGTCAAACTACCTGCACTCCATAACCGGGTGAACGGAGAAGGAAATGTAGGTCGTTGAGTAGCAAGACCGGGTGAGTTGGAGGAAGAGAAAGGAGCCAAATGAATGGCCAGAGCCTTTTGCACCAAAAATAGTGCCTTTTCGTCAGAGGAAATTTGGAAGGAGATCTTCAGTTTTTAGGACGGAGGTCGGCGTGAAAAGATGTGCTGACCTGATACCAAAACCTTCGGGCTCGCTCGCCCGCAAAAAGAATCTTCAGTTTTGGGACAGAAGTCGGCGTGAAAAGACGTGCGGCTTTATTAGTCAAAACTCCGGGGAAAGAGTGGAACAGAATCTTTGGACAGAAGATAACAATGCCTTCCGCCAGATTCTAGAGAAATGCCGCCCGCCCGTAAAAGAAAGGACTCTAAGAAGTAAACCCTTCGAAAAGCTAAGTACAACTTAAACGTTTTTCCTTCTACCCTTCCTAAATATTAAGATTATATGCACTCTCTCAAGTTAAAGAAAGAAAAATATAAAGAAGTATATGCATTCAGAAAAGAAAAGAAAGAAAGAAGAAGGAAAGGAAAAAGGAAGAGAGACACTGCCGACCTGGCTTAACAAAGCCGATAGTTTAAGAGAAAAGATAGAAAGAAGAAATAAAGAAAAGCAAAAGAAAGAAGAAAGAGAGACATTTGTATTTAAGACTGTCTGCTGGTTTAATATAGAAGGCACCTTAAAAAGAAAGAAAGAAAAGAGGAAGAAATTGCTCCTTAAATCTCATAATTATCTGTTTGGTCTTCACTTATTAAAATTTTGTTACCGTTAAATGTTCTCTTATGTTGAAATCTATTCGTTATGTGGTTTATCTATCGAGTTGCCTTCTTTTGCACATTATCTTTTTCAGCTTCGTACCGCTTTAATTTATTATCGCTAAATGTCTAATTCGCATTAAAAACATTATACGGGATTTTGGAATTTCCGACAGCAGTGAATAATATTTTGTTTTAACCTAGAAGTCCATGTTTTCCGTTATCCGAGGGGGTAGGAAAACTAAGAGGCATAGTGGAGTAGTAAAAATGAAATTGAAATCCCCCTTGCCAGCGTCGAGATTAGTCTAGCCCAAAATTAACCCCCACATTATTTGCCAGTTACCTTATGCCCGAAACAGAAGTCTTGACAAGGACTTATTTTGCGAGGGGTCAAATGCCAGACTGCCCCGACGTCACACGTGCGTAAAATAAACTCTCGTTATGAGATAAATATTTATGCACCGTCACATCATTTATTGAATTAAAAAAAATCATCATCCTTAATGAGTTTTCTGATGTGATGGTGAAACCATATTCATGATATTTATCATGTACAATGGAATTGGTGCATACAAGTGAGATATCTTTTGGTGGAGTTTCCTTTCCAACTATGAAAACATAAGCACTCAATGTATTTGGTTTCCTTCCAGAATGACCGTACAAAAGTGATGGGATGAATTTATGAATATCATAAAGAAGATTTTAGAGTTTCATTTTTTAAAGTTATTCATCAGCTTTACAAAGCAGTATCAGTAATAAGGTTGATTAATTAACTTGAATTATGGCGATAAATTGGAAAAAGTTGGTGATACTATTTAAACATTTTTGACCAAAAAACATATTTTTCTCATTGAAATAGATTAGTTCAAGTAACCGACATAGATTGCTCGGCCTACCTGAAAATTGATGGATTTCTACGACGTTTATTAAGTAAATTTTGCGATCAGTTATTTGATTTTACGCTCGTAAATTCATCTTTTTCTCATAAAATGAGCATTTACAGTACAGTAAAAACGTTTGCTAACCATGAAAAACTCAGGTCATTTTTCGGAATCGGCACCATCAAATTAGCTAAAAAAGATGTTTTGTTTCTTGGCACCAAAAATTGTGTTGAACAGTGTAATATTCTATTCAATATCATTGATTTGTTTAAACTCAGATGGTTTCAATTGTGGTAAATGATTGGATAGTTCTCTTTGACTCATAGATTTGACAGAAACAGGTTCTACCACTCAGGGGCACAATGAATTCCCCAAAACTCCAGGAGTGAAGTTTCACATTAAGATAGATTAATGTCATATTCAAAACATCCTTTGGGAGAGTCTTACCCCTCTGCAGAGATGCAGACGGTGTATTCTAGCCCCTGCTGTCTGGGCTCGAAAACTTTTGCGTCAAATATTGGAATCAATTTCTATATGTGTTTCTGCATTTTTTTTTGTTAAAATCTGTGTTTAATGGAAAACGTCGGGAGAGACCCAGAGTTTCAGATAAGAAAATGTTTTTTTTACCTGTTAAAACTGAGGCAGGATTAGCATAATTGTTATCATCGTTCCAAATGGAATCTGTGTGCCAAGTTCAATTTTTGGATTAGATATATGCATTTCACTTTGCAAAAATGCCGTTGGGAAACACAGAAATACATCTCCCCTTAAGAAGAGGTGATTAGTAGATATTTTAGTTTTGGTTAGGCAACCAGTCTAAGAGAAGGAAAAGTTAATTCAAAACAGTTGTACACAGTTTAAGAATTGACCTTCTATCGCATCCAACTCAAAGGCAGAGGGGTTAGGTAAATATATACCAATTATAACTGATAAACCATAAAATCATAAAATATATCTGATGTAAAATGAAAAACTTCGCATTGCCTGCAGCTGATGAAATTTGACAGATTGACTAAGTTAGCATTCAATAATCTTTCAGACACCCCGGTGAATATTCTTATCATCTACGGAAAATAATTAAAATCCATTCGATATTTTCTTTTTCTGTAATACTCCCTGTTTAGAGACATTTACGTTGATGTACATTTTCTTTTTAACGTACACATAATTGACCGGGTACTAATGCATGCTGGTATTTTGGAAGTGATTTCCCTCGACATTCTTCCCAAAAGGCATTTCCAAAGTCGTTTAGTGCAAAGTGAACTCACTTCCCCCACAAAAAATAAAAACAAGACAAATTGTCGGAAATTCCGAAATTGACTTGCCAAAACTATTTTCTTCATTGATAACCATTACCTTGATACCTTCTCGATTTAAAATTAAAATTATAACATGAAGCTATTATATAAACCAATGCACGATGCGACTACTGGCGTGTTAAATGTTAAATGTAACGATTTGAATATAGTGTTAAATGAAAATCAAGAAAGATTTTCTCGAAATAAAATTTAACGTCATTATGTTTGAATAGAAATATTTCAGGGTTTGTTCAATTCTTAATACCTCATGAAATGATTTTTTTATTCTGTGTGTTATAAAAAGAACTTTTCCCGTTATAATTTTTGTTGTTTAAGGAGTTGACATTCATAGCAAATATTACTTCATATTTCGTTAGTGAACAGTCTTACTTAGTAACGATAATATATATATATATATATAGACGGTAGCGAAGACAGAGTGAATAGCGTTTCGTGATTGTCCGTTTCTTGCTAATGAAATCATCAGTTTTATTTATAAACTTCGGAAACTGCATAGGTATTGGTATTACACACACACACACACACACACACACACACATATATATATATATATATATATATATGTGTGTGTGTGTGTGTGTGTGTGTGTGTGTTTGTGTGTGTATTCATGTATGTATGCAAATGAATGTGAAGTATATCTATGCAAAAGAATTTGCACAATAATAAATTTACATTCAATGTATATACACACATTTTATGCTTGGATACAACATATTCATAGAAATAAACACACATTTATTAGTATACTGCGATGTTTCTTTTGGTAGAACAATGGAATCTTGACAAGAATTCTTGACTTTATGCCACATTAAAGTAAATTTGGTTTTCTGCGAATGATAGTCAAAATCATTAAAAGGGGCAACTTCTTTCATTCATTTAAAAAAAAATTCTCTTTTTTCTTTTCTTAAAGAATTTTTTCTTGTTTATTAAATTCATTTCTTTCTTTTATTCAAACATTTCTGCATTGTATTTTCCTCAAATCCCAGTCTCCTTATTAATTAATCGGTCATTTAATCTCTCTATTTCAGTCTATTTCTATGAAGTAATCGATCTATCTCAATCTGATTCCGTCAATTATCTAATCAATCAACTTATCTAACAAGGCAGTGAATAACCAGCCTGAATCTCCTCGGGCATAAACATGCACGTTTGTAAATAAGTATACTTTGAAAGCAGAAAAAAAAATCTCTCAACTTTAGGCTACGACGACGCAAAAAATTGTACACACACACACACACACTTATATATATATATATATATATAGGCTCAATTGTTAAATTTTGTTAATTTTGATATTTGAAACTTAAAAGGAAATTAACGCATTTCTAACCAACTTAAAATGATTAAGTGCTTGAAGTGTAATGGATATCGCCATAGGAAATAGATTCAGTGATCTGAATTCAAGTCTTCGACGAGGCTGTTTACATTTCACATAGCGATAAACCCCTTGGGAAATTTATGAATTAAACTATTCATCCGCCAGCTATTAGTGAATAGTCGGGCATATTGGGTTCTTTAACCTTGTATTGACAACCGATATATGAAACGGAAATATCTGAATTCAAACCATTTAAGATCCGCTTAAGAATTGACTTTCTGTCTCATTCTTCTCGTAAGGAATGGTTGAGTAGTTTTTATGATATATCAACCCTTGTAGGTTATTTAATGCCAAATCCTGATTATACATATATATTACATGATTAGTAAATGAATAGTTTGTGGGTAGAATTTTAAATAAGCCTTAGCTCATTTGTTTGCACACAGTTCAATGGTTTCAAGTATTGCTATGTAACAAAGACAATTTAATTTGGCACCAGTCATTTGTTTACACCCAGTGCAGTTGTTAAAGCATTCTATTTGATTCATAGCCCAAAACCGGTTTTATCTCTCAGGGAATAATGGCAATGAATGGGTACTCTACATTCCCTAAAACTCCAGGACTGGAGTCTCACCATCAGATGATATTCAACACACTCGTTAGGTGAGGGTCTTACTCCTTTGCAGATATGCAGTCAGCGTATTCTACTGCTCCAGTTGACTTGGATGCTAATGAGTTGGTAAATACATGTATAATAAAGTAAGAATGTCGAGATATCAAGATAAAGTCAAAACAAATCCATGTAAATTCATGGTACTTTTTGACTGTTTTTTTTTTTGTCAAAACACAGGATATTATTCAAATGCAACTTCTTTCATATTCCCTAAACCTGGCTTAATATAATATAGGTTAGGGTTAGGGTTAGAATTTTGGTTTTCATAAATTGAAAATTCATCTCAGCAGCAAGATACCAGGATGTGGAAAACGGCAAAAGACATTCAACTGGGGTTAACATTTTTCTCCCTTATCCTTAGCGATAAATCCTTCATGAATCACCCTGACGTTTTTGGGAAAAAAACAAAATGAAAGTAAGCACAGAGACCCAGGGGGTACTGGGTTTCTTTGTGTGCGTGTGTGTGTAATTGAATATTTTTTCTTGAAACAATCTTACTTGTGGATTGTGACTTCCGAAGGTAACAGCTTATCTGTGTAAAACTTTTGAACTTCAAAACTTGAAAAATAAGCTTCATCGTATTTGTTTTGAAGTTGATGATCTTGGGCAAAATAGTCAAAGAATCGAAGAAAATGACTATTAATTCAAAATTGTGTTATTTCACAATGACCTAAAAGATGCATATTAAAGGACTATAAATCATTTCAAAATACAGATCTTTACTTAAACGGATTAGACAAATAAACAACGTTTAGAATGGATGATGTTAATTGCCGCCATGAAAGTTATCTTCATGTAATATTTGTATTCTATTTTATAGACAGTTTATATATTACTGTATGAGTCTTTATTTGGCGTACAGGAAAAAACTCGTACATTTTTAGAGCGATTATTCTAACTCTGTTGTGATGAGACCATCGAAACTACCGGTAAATTGGTCTAGTGGGTAGAGTGTTCGCCAATGATCCGGGAGACCTGGAATTGAACCTAGGTCTCGTCATACCAAAGACTTTAAAAATGGTATAGGATATCTCCTTGCTTAACACTAAATGATATAAGGTACGTATCAAGGGTAAAGTGGAACAATCCAAGGAAAGGAGTAGCGCCCTCCCTTACATATCGTTGTATTAGCTTTAGAAAAGAGAGCCTTCTGGTCGCCCTCGACTACGGTCGCCAACTTTACTTTACTTTTATTATCATTTAATCATTAGGGTTTTTCACATCAGCGTTGGCTGATTTTCTATCACTGGAGTTAAAGTGACAGAAAGTCTCCTCAAGTATCCAGGACTCTTCTCAGTATTCTGGCCGTTTTCAATAATGCTGCAGTTTCGATGGTCTCTACTCGTCCGCCAACTTCCAAGTCCTCCAGTCCCTTTTATAATCCTTTAGTTACTGTACCAAAAGCACTGTGACGGCAAATTAAAATAAAAAGATCCCCGGATGAGCAACCATTTAAAAGCGTATGGGAACTGGTGCATTGATATTGTTATCACCAAACGGGGAGTTTATTTTTTGCACGTGTGAAGACGGGGCAGCCTGGCACTTGATCCCTCGTAGAATAAGTCCTTGTTCAGAGTCCTTTCTCGGGCATATAGGAACTGGCATATTATATGGGGGTTAATTTATGGCTAGACTGACCGCCGTTGGCAAGGGGTTTCCAAATTTCACACTACACAGCGACCCACCAAGGCCACTAGTTCTTCCTCCCCTAGAACAATGGAAGATAGGGACCTCTAGGTTTAGATGTAATAATATTAATTATGGTAGTCGACACCTCCGGTTTGCCGTATAATATTTTAAAGGAATTCATATAGGACAATTTAAGCGAGAATAACATAAGGTGAATAGAAGCTGAAAAAGAAACACGAAATAGCAACTTTTGATAGTAACGATACAAATGAACAACTTCAACACGTGAGAATATTAAAATATATCAATCTTTTTACTATACACGCGGATACATATATTCAACGTGTCGGTTATATTATCAACGGAGAGTACATAAACATGAATGTCTTTCTTCTTTTCTTTGCTTTCTTTAGTCTTTCTTCAAATTAAGAGAGAGAGAGAGAGAGAGAGAGAGAGAGAGAGAGTATATAATTGGCTATAGGGAGAAACAGTCTTAAAGTTTACTTATCTTTACGACGACTTTCCTTTGGAGAATATTTTCCTTTTTTTTACGGGCTAACGGACTTTATGTTATTTTTAGTTCTGGCTTGAAGGTATGGCTACTTCCGCTTGTCCAAGATCCTTTCCGCTTTCTTTACCCGGAGTCTTGGCATAGGACTCGCATCCTTTCACGACGACCTCCTCTTCAAAACTGATTTTTCTTATTTTCTGTTTCCGCTGATGGAAGAAGGGGGCTATTTCCGCTTTGGGATTCTAGCCAATCATTAGCCTTTTTCTTCCTTTCCCTGTACCCCATTCTTTACCCATCCAGTCATAGAGTACAAACATCTGTCGGTTTCCATTCTGACCTGGATTTGTTACTTAGGGATTGACCTACATTATCTCTCTTAACGGTCATTCTTTGACGGCTTGCTAATTCAAGCACGAGGGATAGTAGAAATTCCTTATTTCTTTTCTCTCTGTGGGAGACCATGTGACAGCACCAATCAAAATTGGTATAATTGTCACCTTCATGTTCTATAGTTTTTTCAATTCCCTAGCAAGGTCAAGGTACTAATCCTTCTTTTCACATTTTTTCAGTTTTATTTTGTGGTCAGCCGAGACAGCAAAGTCGACAATTTTGCAATATTTTCAATCAAAGGTGTGCGCAAAGAAATTATCAGTTGAAAAAGAATGAAGAACGATTCAAAATTTCCGTACTTTATGGTCGTTATCATAATTAGTGAATTGTCTGTGTTGTCTGGAATGATGAGTTAACTTTTTTATCTAACTAGTAACCGAGATATATATATTGTCTTTAAAGGTCACGTATTATCTTTGATCCTAGTAAAGAATGAAGATGGGATTATATAATTCAGTGATCCTTGAGCATCTGGGATTTTTGAGCGGTTACAATACGAAAATTCCTTTCAGACGAAGAATAATCAAAATAAATAACTAAAAATAACTTCCAGCAGGGATGAATTATGCTTATACTTATCCAACTATTCTGCATAAGTAAGATGTGACACAAGGTCCATCTTTAAGCGGAAATGAACCGGTTTGAATTTAGAAAAATTTGGTTGGAGAATTAAAAGACAAAAAATCAACAGGATAATGATTGAATGTATAAAAATATGGTTTTAGATGTGCTGTTTGCTCCTGATGTTTTGTTAGTTTTAGTTGTAAGACTTTAACAACATAAAGGACACATGAACCTATATTACGGCCAAGCAGGTTGTAAAAAAATCTTGGTCAGCTGTGAAAAACTATGAGATGAACATGGTAAAATACTGATGCAACACACTTAAAAGAATAATTGTAAAAAAATGATAAGGTTACCTAATTTCTTTTTGCTCAGGTCCGTTCTTTGAAGATGGAAGATGAATAAGACCCAGGGTTAAACTAGAAAATGGAGCATGTAATTACTGAAACAAACAAACAAACAAACAAACAAACGAACCCACAAACATTAATGACAATATGAAAGACAGAATATCCCGTCAATCAAAAATATTCTTTTATATACTGAATGGTCCATGCAAATTCTCAGTCGAGTATAACTGTTCATGTGAGAGAAAGCGTGTTAAATGCGCGAATCTTGTTTGGAATTAGCAGGCAGTCATTTTCTTTTTTTTTCTTTTTTTTATCAAGAGGTTCTTCATATTCTGGGTTCTTCGATCATTTTCAGCGGGAAGATTTTCCATTCTTAAGCTTTCTAAATTATCAGCTAGGGCTTTTATTTAGTGTCGAGGGCTGGCTAGCTTATTTCTTCCCTGCCTGAAGAAAAAGTGTCTGCCTACTTTTCATCAGGGTTTGCATGGCGCTGTGTCTACTAGGGAACTAAAAATCTTTCCTTTAGCCCTTTTTTATCTGAGTTTTACTTCCGCTTCTTAGACCCTTTTTTCTGCGATACACTATTTTTAGCTTATGGGTTCGCCTCGAGGTCATTTTGCGTTCATTACTTCGCCCATACCTCCTTTGTTATCTTCCCTCTCTCACGTTTTTCTCTCTCTTTCTCTCCATAACAATATATATATATATATATATATATATATATATATATATATATATATATATATATACTATTAATTGTAGTCACCCCCATTCGTCTATGGCTGTCCCGTTACTATTAGTTTTATGCATTCCTTTGAGAGAATAAAAATACAACCGTCTGATGAGAATAATTAATAAAAATGACAAATGCGTCAAATAAATAGCCACAAATTTTTACCTTTTTCTCTTGAAAAGTTGGTAAAACAAGATTTGATGTGAAAGATAGAACTCAGCAAATAAGTAACAATATATCAAATTTATAATATCTGAATAAACAGGTTTTAAAGATGTTATTTTAAAAAAATGAAAAAAGTTTTCATAACCAATGAGTACAACAGGATAAGATACGAAATAGATTGTAGTTGACTCATCATAATTCATCTTCCCCATAACTGCCAGTTTCACGCATTTTCTAATTAACAAGACACATGGTTATTAAAAAGAGGAAAAAGTTTTAGTTTTTATGAAATAAATACAAATCGTACCCTAGAAACGATTTTTAGTGTTGAGTGTAACATTCAGCATGCTTGAAGAAGTGAAAAGAAGAATATTTGAAGGCAAAATCCGAAAAAATTTGCTAACTTTTTAATGAAACACATTGTAAAATTCATTCCGTCAACTATATTTTGTGGGTGTTTATTACTAAAAGGCAAAACAAATGATTGAAGGTGGGATTAATGGACAACATGTTTAGACATTCTGTGCGGCAAACTTTTTTTCTCAATCACTCATTAACCAACTCAGCTATTCCAACGTGATATCACCTTACACGTTCCGTTTCAAGTTGGTTTTACTGTAAGTGAATCAGCATTCAATACCGGTCAGTTGAATGTGCTGAATTAAATATACGATAGAAATCATTTGGAGGAAACTTAAGACTGGTTTAAGTGAAGAATTTCAAGGAAAACCGATAACTCGAGGCGTTTTAATTGCAGCGATTATGAGTTGAGACTGAGAAGAATTTAACATACATTACTAGCTCAATGACGGATAGCAAAATATTGAAGATATTAACTTTTATTGTCAAAATAAATGGTATTTAAGTTGGTTATGTCATTTAATATATATATATAGATAGATAGATAGATATAAAATACAAAGTTTATTGAAAATGTTTAAAATCTCGTAAGCATTTGCTGTAGATTCCTCCTTAAGAAAACACTCATATGAGATGAATAAAAAATAAAACTCATGCATTTACAGTAAAATTGAAGAAAATTTACACTCTTACTAAATTTTTGACTCACCCACACACACACACACACATACACACACACACACACTCACACATTATCTGATGATCATTATTCAGCGTGAAACTTTCAGTCACCATTTTATTCGCTTGTGTTTTAATAGGATTTTACCTCTCTTGCTAGATACTGAGCGCATTTGCTGTACAGACTGTTGCCCAAAAGAATTACAGTAAGTCGTTACTTTATAAATGTATTTATATATAATAGATATAACGGGTTGTGTTGCTTTTGTTACAATGATTCAGTTTTGATATTCTTCGGCTTTTTAAAAGTATGTTTGGTTGTTTCCTATGTTTTTTAACTTACATAGGAAAAATATGAATATGTTTAACTACATTTTTTTCTTTGAAAGAAGTAATATTCATCGAAAAGCTATTGATGAACATATCAGTCAAAACGTTGTGATAAAATCATAACAATGATCTTGATGTGCATTGTTCATTATTCATAGAATATTTACGACGATTTATATGAGAACTTCAGACAAAATTAGAAAGTCATTGGTTGAAAGGAGAAAATAAAACGACAAAAATAAGTACTCTAGCTTTAATATTTCAAAGAATCCTTAATAGCCGTAGAATTGAATTTGGGGATTTTGTTTTCAGTTATTATTTACAATCTATGAAAGTCGAGATACCAAGGGTGACTTTGAAATGATATTGGAAACAGGTTTAGAAATTTTGTTGATTCCCTTAATAGGAGGATAAAAACCAACAGCACTATTCTCCTCTTATATCTGACAGATCATTTTTTTTTGTTTTTCTTTTACGACGACACAATGTACTAGCAGAAATCAGCAGTGCTTAATATTTAATAGTAAAATAACGTTTTCAATAAATGAGCTAATGTTTTCCGAATTAATAAAAAATTAAGAAGAGAAATCGTCGATTGCTTCAGGATAAAATATAAATCAAGAAAAAGGGGAAAACAGAAGTTACAAAATATTCAGAATAATAGAAAGAAACTTACTCCAACTCTAGTAAAAACAGAATGGTTCTTGTCTCGTCAGTTTTTACTTGTTTCCCTTACACATTTGATAGAAACACATTCACATATATGCGTCATAAACTATATATATATATATATATATTGTCATCAACACATATACTGTTACGCTGTATCACAATTCTTCAGTGTAGCTAGACATGTAGGATGCTTGTGTTATATTTTGACCTTCGACCCGGCCCAAAAATGCTATTCCAAGGTGATACACCGGAAGGAAGTGACACATTCCAATGGCCAGTAATCGAAAGAGATCACGTGGGCGGATTAAGGCTTATGATATGGGACAAGGTGAAGGTCCCATTGTGCCACTACAGTGATGCACCGGAAGAGAGTAACCTCTGAACTGCATGATAGTTATTTCCGCTTGATGACGATTAAACATTCGATTTCAAAGATCCAGTAGGCGATCGTGTGGGCGTTGAATTATTATATAATTGAGTTGAGTTGGGTGCCAAAGCAGTTGCCAGCAGACTTCCAGAGAGTTAGAGACGAGATGTGGTAGGGAAAGCCACAGTCGACCGAGGGGTCCCTCAGAAACCCCCGATGGAGTGGACCCTAACATCAGAACAAGAAAGACACAACGTGACGGTCATAACAGTGGAGTCAAAATATGAAGTTTATGTTCGGTCTCCAGCACCCTCTCACATGCAAACTTTGAGCAGCCCTTTCGAGATCTTGCAATAAATTGAGAGGTGAATATTTTTCTAAAGAAGTCTTCTTCCTGCGCCCTTTATTCTTGCGTCTGTTATCATTGCGTCGGTATGTATCCAGCATATATATGTATATTTCTGCATGAATCAGAAGATGACTATATAACATTTGTAGCTGGAACCGAAATCCGCCCAACTTTAAGTTAGACATAGTATCATATCACTCAGCCCACAAGCGAGCCACGTCAGCTCACTAATTATAAGGCATATTATGTAGTAGCATTCATTTGTTTACATTTTCGCCTTACCGGATACCAGAGTGCTTCATTTATTCGAAGAGATTTGTATTATATATATATATATATATATATATATATTGTGTATCCAAAAGTGAGAGATAAGAATAGACTGAGATAGATATACATTTTATAACAAGAAAGGTAAAATATGTTTTACGCAGACCTGTATAAATAAATTTCTTCTTCAAGAAAATTTTTTCCAAGTTTTCTCTCTCTCTCTCTTTCTCTTTCTTTCTCTCTCTCTCTCTCTCTCTCTCTCTCTGTCTATATATATATATATATATATATATATATATATATATATATATGTACAAAGAAAAGTGAATTATATTAACATTAATAATTATAAGACAGTTTATATATGCAGAAACTTTTGAATAAATGTTTTCTACATATACACACTGAAAAACACACCCAGGCGGGCGCTCACACACACATACACACCTATATATATAAATGTTCGTCTACGAATGTATATATGTATACATTTAAATAGAATTTTGTTTGAATTTTCGTTACAAGTGTAAAAGTTGAAATTCTGGAAAACCGAAGAAATGGTCCGTGATTGACAAAATACTAATTTCACTCGAATTAGATAGTGCCTTCAAAGTGGAGCCATTTTTCTCGCGGCAGTAAATTCCAAATCCAGTCCGTCCTTGAAAACACACATACACACACACACACACACACACACACACACACACACACACACACACACACACACACACATATATATATATATATATATAATAACAGAAACATATACAAGCACATACACACAAAAGGAACAGACACACATAGAAACGCATACATACAAAAGAACAGACACACTTACAACTGCATACATCCAAACAAATACACTACAAGGTTGTAATGAAGTCCAAATATACTTAATGGCTTTAATAAATGAGTTTTTGTTCGTTAAAAGCAAATATTTCTTAGATAGGCTTGATTTTTATTTGCCTGTATAATGTGATTTGTGTTATATACATTCCCTTCAACACACACACACACACACACACACACACACACACACACACACACACACACACACACACACACACACACACACACACACGCAGCAATGGGACTCGTGAGAGCTATTGTTTCATTTATCAATATTTACTTTTTCTTTAATATTAAATTTCAAAGAATGTTTGGCATAATAAACACAGATAGTAAATGACCACATAATACTGATTCACTTGTGTTTAATGATTCTTTGTTATTTTATTCAATTTATACACATATACATGTATTTTCTCAATTTAAATAGGAGATTTATAGAAAAAATTGACTATTTTAGATCCAACATTTGTAGATACAACTCATGAAAGAAACTGGAGACCACGCAAGTCGATTGAATAGAAATATTAATTTCGAAATTTTCATGCGTATATATACAGTCTACGACAAAATTATTCGGACACCAATCACTTTTGAAAATTTTTATTCATATCTCAGAATCTAATGCTGGTATGATACCAGGTTTTTATATGTTAATAAGCACAAAAAAGATTATAATACTCAATTTTCTGAAGAATAGATTAAATACAACAAATTTGACAAAAATAGAAGGCAAAATTATTTGTATAGTAGAACATATCATTTTAAATTGTTTGATTCGTGTAAGTATAAGTAATTTACATACTTATTTTATCATTGAAGCCTTCTAGACTATTTATTCAGTAGAATATTTGTGACAATTCCAACAAAGAACATTACGTGGTACATAGAGTGTCACCATTATTATTCTTAGATTAACAACACGATAGGGAAGACAAAGGAATTTGGCGTTGACTTGAGACAGCGAATTATTAACTCCTGCTAGTCGGATAACAGTGATAGCATTATTTCAAACCGGTTAGCGATCCCTAGATCAACGTTATAGTCTGTTATAAAAAAAAGTTAAACAGTTTTGCACAGCAGAGAATCTGTTTGAGCGTGGAAGAAAACCGAAATTGTCACCGAAAACTTCATGAAAACTGTGTCGTGAAGTTAATACAAATCCAAGAGTTGTTTTCAATGACATCGCCAAAAGTTTGGATACGATTGGTATCAGCGTAAGTTCTTTCACAATACAACGTTGTTTAAATAGAAATGAGTTGTATAGAAACCGACCACGACTAAACCCTAAAACATTGTTGTTCGGTTTAAATTTGTCGGAACGTTTTTGGACAAATAATGTTACTTTTGGGAACAGGTACTATAGTGGGATTCAGAAATTAGAACCTGAAACTGTTGAAAAATGGAAAAGACTTTTCCAATCTCATAAAAAGACAATAGAAAACAATTGCAGCAAGTTATAATGATGAGAGTCCATGGCTACTGCCGATCAATGTTGTGAAAATTGTTCAATTTTTTAATTTTTCTTACTGTATGAATAATTTTATATTTTCTCGTTTTGTTTTTTCTTCTCACATTTTGTAAATTTTACCAATCATTCTGAAAATTGAATTTTATATCCTTTTTTTTTCACTTAATGGCATATAAAAAATCTGGCATCATACGAGTATTAAATTCTAAGAAATGGGTCAAAATATTCGGTAATAATGGGTGTACGAATAATTTCGTCGTTGACTATGTATACATATCTATCTCACTTATCCGAACGACCAGGATAAGACACAAAATCAATTTGTAAGCGGAGTTTAACAGGTTTGAATGCAGGGTTTTCCTCCTCCTGGATCAGTTTCTATACCAAGGTTAAAGAACCTAGTCTGACCAACTATTAACCCATAGCTGAGAGGAGAATAAATGGATTCATCCCCAAGGGTATAAGTTCTATGAGAAAATGGAAACAGTATCATCCAGGATTCGAACTCTGTACAACGTGTCTACTTGCAAAGGCAGTAACCATTACGCTTCAAAAACACACACACACACACACGCATATATATATATATATATATATATATATATAAATGTACATGTTTGTTACTAACCGATAATCTCCAGTTTTATACCACTAATTGGTTTAAAATTTTGTGAGAGTATTTTATTCGAATACGGGCGTGTTTTTATATACTTAATATTAAAAAATATTACAATAATTAAAAAGAATATAAAAATAAGTCGTTTTTCCCTGAGAAAAGCCGAAAGCAAATAATGAAAGTAAACATTACTTTCGTTTTCCAAGAATATTATACGAGAATTTTTTTCTGCTTTTATCATTTTTCTTTCTTCTTTGGTTAACTTAAACAGAGACACTAAACTTTTAACCATATTTCGTTTAAATTTCTTTTTATTCTAACGAATTGTTTACTAAATATTTTCTTTTCTTTTTTCCACATTCCTTTTTTTGTTTAACTTCAACGAAAGACATCTATTTAAAAGTTTTCTTTCTTATACCATATTTTGTCGGCTCAATAGTAACGAATTATTTACTAAATATTTTATTTTCTTTTTTCAACATTTCTTTTTTTTTCTTTAACTTCAATGAAAGACATTTCTAATTAAGTTTTCTTTCGTTTTATTATCATCGATAAGACACTAAACTTTAAACCATATTTCGTTGGTTTCTTTTTTTGTTTAACTTCAATGAAAGACATTCTTTAATAAGTTTTCTTTAGTTTTATTATTATCGATAAGACACTGAAAATTAAACCATATTTCGTTGGTTCAGTAGTAACGAATTGTTTATTAAATATTTCATTTTATTTTTTCAATATTTCTTTTTTGTTTAATTTCAACGAAAGACATTCCTTAAAAAGTTTTCTTTCGTTAATGAACTTTAAACCACATTTCGTTCGTTCAGTAGTAAGTAAATTTCTTTTTATTCAAAAAAACTTATTCTTAAATTTTTTTCTTCATTATTGATATCCAAAAATATTTTATGGTGTGCCAATGATCATGTTGCGAAATATCAACCAGCCCAGCTTTGTAATGGCACATGTCTTTCAGAAAAAATATTAATGACCAACATCATAGAAGCAACAATTTTGACTAGGCCATTCAATGGTGAAGATGTCCTCTGACCGCGAATTCCTATGATTCCTACAGATACGTCATTTTATTTTAAAAGATTGCAATTCCCAATTCGATTGACATTGGCAATAACGATCAACAAAGCACAGGGACAATCTTTAGAATTGTGTGGCTTATATTTACACACTGATTGTTTCTCTCATGGACAATCATATGTTGCCTGTTCCAGAGTCGGCAATCCAGACAATCTCTTTATCTACACGGAAGAATATAGTGTATCCACAAGTATTGGGAAATTAAACATATTAGAAACATGCATTTTCTTTTTTTCCCCATTTAAACAAACTGAGCCACAGCAATGCGTGACCGGGTACAGATAATATATATATATATATATATATATATATATATATATATATATATATATATATATATATATATATATATAAGTGTTATACAGCTTACGAGAGGGAAATGGAATTCAAGAATAATGTTTTGACTTTTTATGTGATGGGTTGAATAAAGTAAAGGAACGATGTGAAATTGTTTAGAGGTTTTATGTGAAAGAGAAAATAAATTTCACAGCTTCAGATATGTTCCTTCTTCGTCGTAATAAGAACTTCTCAGCATTCTTTGTACATTAATTTTCACAAATATAGGTATCTTAATGGTAATGTATATATATATATATATATATATGGAGATAAGGTAGATATTTTTGGTAGATCTGACTAGATGATGAAAAATAAATAGCATAGTGGATATACGAAAAGGAACAAAAACACATGGAGGCACTGTAAGAGAAAACATTTTTTGTATTGGCTTTTTTTTTCTTAATTTTTTCTATCCATTTTATATTTTCATATTATTTTCATGTAGGATAATGTTTGCTGAATAGGACGAAATCAGGTAAAATCGATATCTTTGTGGAATGTGGTTACTTATGGAAATGACTGTAGATTCTAATGTTGCATACATATATATACTGGATACATACCGACGCAATGATAACAGACGCAGTAATAAACGACGCATGATAAAAACGCAGGAAGGAAGACGCAGGAGACTTCTTTACAATTATATTTACCTCTCACTTTATTTGTAAGGTTTGAAAGCGTTGTTTAAGGGTTTGCATGTGAGAGGGTGCTGGAGACCGAACATAAACTTCATATTTTGACCCCACTGTTATGATCATCACGTTGTGTCTTTATTGTTCTCCTGATGTTGGGGTCCACTCCATCGGGGCTTTCCGAGGGCCCCCTCGGTCGGGTGTGGCCTTCCCTACCACATCTCGTCTCTAACCCTCTGGGAGTATGCTGGCAACTGCTTTGGCACCCAACTCAACTCAATTATATAATAATTCAACGCCCACACGATCGCCTACTGGATCTTTGAAATCGGACGTTTAATCGTCATCAAGCGGAAATAACTGTCATGCAGTTCAGAGGTTACTCTCTTCCGGTGCATCACTGTAGTGGTACAATGGAACCTTCCCCTTGTCCCACCTCATAAGCCTTAATCCGCCCACGCGATTTCTTTCGATTACTGGCCATTGGAATGTGTCACTTCCTTCCGGTGTATCACCTTGGAATAGCACTTTTGGGCTGGGTCGAAGGTCAAAATATAACACTAATAGTGTCCGGGATTTTTTGCTATGTATGCGTTTAATTAGAGTATCTTGGAAAAAATTGAAAGTGTGTTTCAGATCTAACATGTGGGAGAAAAGGGCATTTCTGTCATCATTTAATTTAATTGATGGTTTGTGTTCGTACATTCTTTTTTCTAGATTGCTTTGGATTTCCCCGATGTAATGTTTGTCACAATGTTTGCATAGAATAGAATATATGCCAATGTGAGAAGTAGTTACGTTGTTGGTGCGTGTGGAGATGTTAGTGAAATCTTTGTGATATGGTTTGTATAATTTGTTTTCCTAATTTAGTTAATTTGTCATAGAGAGATTTGTTGTGTGAGTTAGTGGGTAAATAGAAAGGATACATTTATTTCCTCCTCCAGTACCTCCATATATATTTTTTAAGCGTCTCCATATTTTTAATTTTATTTTTTCAGTTAGATATTCAAATGTAGTCAAACTTTTTCATAAAGCAGGATGTGCCCAGGCCCCCATATCCACCACCCCAGCATGCATGTCACCATTTCCCTTTTACTTCCCTTACATTCCTCTCTCTAAATACCACCCTCTTCCCCATATTATCTCTCTTTTTTCCTCACTAAAATTAAATCAAAACTAATAACTTCTACTACGACCACTTAATCTTAGATCTCTTCTCCTTTTGCCTTTTCTGTTTTTTGTTTTTAGACCCTACTCACTTTCATATTCGCATTTATACACTTTTATCTATTTCCTCGTTTTGCTAAACTTTAGAAAAAAAACTATTTTTCTCAATAGAAAAAGTCCTATTAATAAATAGGAACGAAATATTTTGAAATGGGTCCGTTGTTTGTGTTTTTAGTGTATCCACTGTTCCATTTTTTCATTATATATATATATATATATATATATATATATATATATATATATATATATGCCAGTAATTGGGAACGATTCCAAGCACGTCAATTTAATTTTTTAATAAAGAATATTAAAAGTTAAGTCATCCCGGTGAAGAGCTGAATACAAATAAAAACTACGGCCAAATAATTTACTTAAAAAAAAAAAAAAAGAAAAAACAACAATTGGTCACATTAAGATAATAAATTTATCTTCTACCATGTTAAAAATCTTTGATATTTATCAATGCTCTAAAAATTAACTGGACTTCTTGAGATCAACTAAAAAATATTTTGAGGTATATATATATATATATATATATACGTAGGGTATTCAATATATAAGGGCAATTTTCTCTTAGGAGTCGGCAATAAGAAGCAATTTTTTAAAGTTGTACCTTTTTGAAAGAAAATCAATTATGATGGGCCTTTTCATACCTCCAAACACAACAGTATGATATTCTTTACTGACTGCAGCGCTAGGAACTTTTTCTTTACCTGAGAGTCAGTGTTTTCAATTCTTGCATCATACTTTCAACTTAGGCTGCTAGTGATAAACCAATGTCTATCTGATTTGTAGACATTGTTTTTTAATAAAACTTGCTTCTTCGAACACATGATACATTCTTCTCCAAATTGAAATGGTTTGCACATCTCAATCACCAAAAAATTTGATATCAGTCTTCCATTAGAGGCTGTTTGAGTTGCCACAGTTTTGAATAACCCCAAAACAAATTATTTTGGCGATATTGAAATACTTGCTCCCAACCAATTCCAAACAATCCAGAATTTTCATTCAAGGAAAACAATTCTGAAAAAAAAATCATTTTTCTTTTTAAAAAAATTCCCTTAATTTACAGAATATATGCATATATATATAACTTATTTTTTCTCTTTCTTTGTCTTTATATCTCTCTTGGATATTAAAGAAAAATCCATTATTTATATATAGATCGGCAATATTATCTAAGATTTTAGTACAGAACCTGTAACTGAGTTTTCGTTCAAATCAAAGTGTTACTCCTCGGCCTATAAGTTTAGGACGGGAGCGTTGATCAACCCAGTTTTTGAGTCGAGACATCAGTGTAGTATCCCTTTCTCTTTCTCATATGTGTTTCTCTCATCAGTATTATCATCGATTATTACCCGAAGCTGAGTACATTGCTGTGAAGAAACCGATACTGCAATTTGATTTTTGTTTTTCTACCCAGGATCTCTGTTGTAAATTTATATTTAACTACATTTCTCGCTGATAGTACACATAAGCTAGGCTAAAATAGCCAGAGTCTTCGCAACAAGTATCAAGGAGATGTTAAACTGCATATATATTATCCATTTGATGCAACGGTGGAATTATTACTGCTCGAATGTCCTGCGGCTAATGTCATACACAATTTCAAGCCAGATGGTTGCAGAGCAGATGTGCAAAGAAAAACACTTTGATCTTAGGCATCGAGCACATATACTACACTTTTATCCTAGCAATAGTGATGGAAAGAAGAACAAAGAAACCAAAGAAATAACGGTATTCATTACATACACGCACATACACACAGATGTGTTATTGGGAGTAGACATTCACTGTAATAACGTGATTTCTTCTCATTCAAAATGTCTAGACAGTTCATTTTGCTAATAAATATCGGAGGAATATTTCAAAAACCACTCACTTTATGAATAAAAAAAAATGAATGACATTATTATTTCTTGTCTTGCGCAAAAAGGCGTCCTAGCAGATTTTGCTTATCAGGAACGATGAGAAAATCATCCAACATCTTAGAATGTTTGATGTCGTTAGATTATAGAGCATACGATGACGACAAGAAAAAATCGTCTCGACTGATTTTCATTAATAGGCAGAAAACGAATGCTCTCTCTTCATTTCGCAACAAGAAATAATAGCAGGCTTATTTAGAGGCTGAGGTCGTTCCGTATTTCTCAGCAGTAGCAGCAACAGCAGCAGCAACAACAACAACAGCAACAACAACAATAAAAGCAACAACAACAACAATAACAACATAAACAACAACAATAATAGTGTTTTGATCTGAGGTAGGAACTAAAATGCAGATGATGATTTAAGAACAGATGGACAAACGAACAAATCTAATTCAGAATATTGGCGCTACATATTCATCTTACTAATCACATTTCGGTTTATTAGCTCTGGCATAGTATTAATGCGTATCTCTCGAAAATACATGAAGCAGTTCACTCCTCAAGAACCTACCAAGCAATGGTTATATTTGTAGATATAAATATAATGATTTCCAAATATATTTGAAGCATCCATGCCGCTAAGCAGCCATTTACTGTTAGCATTGGTCATTTGTATTTTTTCCTCACACTTTTATGTTGACTAATCATTTACTAATAGTATCCCTCATTTGTTTACTAACAACAAAAACTTCAAGAACAATGGTTATTTTTCTCTTCCTGTTTTCTTTTCCGCTCCTTTGCTCTGCATATATTCAGTGGGGTGTACCGAGAATGTAAGTTTCATCGTTCATTTACTCGTAAGTATCATCTGGTCATTGTATCATAGCCAATGATGAAACTTTAAATAATGAGACTATTATAAAAAGAGGTGTGATTTTAATTTCCTTTTGTTTTCTCCAGTTCTGCTGGTCAGTATTTGAGCTCTGTTTTGATTAACCAAACATTTTTAAACAATTCATTCTCATCCGTTTACTATATATATATATATATATATAGTTACAGAATTATTGTGTTTTCTTAATTTAGGTTATAGAATTTCAATACTGTGTAGCATGGTATTAATGCCACTTTATATTTTTGCTTATGCATCGATAAAATTATATATCTGTAAAAATATATGTGTGTGTGTGTGTGTGTGTGTGTAGTTAGGCAGCAGTCCTTCATTTAAGCATGTTTGATTAAATAATAATGACACTTTTGGTCTATATGATTTTATTAGGAACCTTTCAAGTTTCCTGACAAATGTTTTGGTTTTAGGTTGGGGTTGTCAGATGAATTTACCGATATTGTTCCATGCGCTTTTGAACCCTTCATAGGCCATCATCAGTGGTTATTTGCAAGGGTAAAGATTGTTTTTAAAACGTTTTTTAAGTTTTTTTTATAACACTGCAAAAATTACGTAAACGTATTGTTGGATTAAACTGAGATGCAAATGACATCGAATAAATTTAAAACAGAACGCTATGAACGGAAATAGAATATTTATCAAGAGAAATAGAGTATTTTAAAATTTCCTTTCTTTTTCACTTCGTTAATAACTACAATAAACAAAAAACAAAAAAGAACCCCCCCAAAAAAAACAAACAAACAAACAAACAAAAAATAAAACTCAAGACCATTTAAAACATTGTTATTTTCAAAGTTAATTCTATTAATTCTAGGTTTTTATGTTTTTATATGTCGGGCTTCTCGGATTTGTTGTCGAGTTATTAATTTCCTGTGCTATTATGGTAGTGTTTTCAACTAAAAATTTTAGAAATTTAGATTTGGGGAGAGAGTGTCCTTTAAGATGTGGGGCTATAAAATGAAAAATTAAGGCGCATAGTAATTTGTCTTGAAACAGTCGTAGTGGTAAGACCAACGTACATATTATTTTCGTTGGAGACACATTTTCGCAAGCGACATTTGAACATATATACGACGATTGTTCTTTCAAGAAGTTCAGCATTATACAATATATATATATATATATATATAAATTTTTAGTACAACACATATGAATAATTTTTTTTATAACGGATAATCATACATTAATAAACGACGTAAAAACCGCGACTAAAACAAAACATGAAAAAAAAAACCGAAATAAAAAGCTCTTTCTACCGGCGCTTTTCCAATAGCAACAAGAAGTAAACATTCACTAAATTTACAATCAATGATGAACAAAAATAGGATAATGCACAGTAAATTTTTGAAGGGAAGGAACACCCCTAAAAAAAACCAAAAAAAAAAAACCCAAACAAACTACGGCTCTCCAGATTCCCCAGATAACTTTAAAGGGTCTATGAATTTCCTCAGCTTGCAAAGGCTAGGGCGATATTCAATTATCACTTGCGCCTCTTAATGTTTCTTACTCCTCTTGCCTTGTGTGTAGAATAATAACAATAACATTCACCACCGTGAGGGTCTCGATTAGCGTTCAGCTGGCAGACAAAAATAAAATAGACTGTAACTCAATACAGTTTATTTCCCAAAATTTTCACAAAAAAGAAACATACAAATTTAGGGGAGCATGAAGCCCCAAATGTATTTGTGGGCGAAGGGGAAGGGGAGCGGTCATGCTTGACTATGTTTTCTAAGGGGCCCTAGCTAGCCACATTCGCCGACCCAGGCACAGAATACAATAAGACAACCATACATCGACAAGCACGTAGCATTCACCAAAATACCACAATCGCTCTATGAGTAGCTACTTAAACCTCGGGCAAAATGAATGATTTATTTACAATGAGAGCATATATAGAAAATGGTCATGAGGGGGAGGAGAGAAAACCACCAAAATTTAATTGGTAAAATAAGGATAAAAACCCCGTTTGGTTACCCTTCCGTCCCCGCGTCTATGATGTAGAGAGCCGACTGTTTTCCGGTATCTGCGAGGACCGAAAACAAGCCGGACTATCCCTATGTGGGGAGCGGGTCTAAGCTACTGGGAGAAAAGTAACACTGGGAAGGACGCTGCAAAGAAATGGGCTGCATGGATCACAGTAATGTAGGTCCAAGATCTTCAGAAAAGATAAAAGACTGGAGAAGGGGTAAGGTGATAAAAGAATGGCGATCATGTAGACTAACGACTAGATGTCAGGTCCAATGACACACCTCATGCAGTTGGCTTAAGGGGTACAAAAAATTACCTTCTTACCGGGGATCGGATCTCGAAGGACCCGGACCATCATTACCATCTGCAAGAAGAGGAGGAAAGGATGAGTTCAACATTACCTCCTTTCGTACGACCAGAATCGCTGCATGCACCACCTTTTGTCGAATATTATGCGGTGCAAGCGTTTTCTATTGCATATGATATTGATTCTAAGCTGATGCCTAAAGAACATTATCAGATCACGATGAAAAAAGTTTGCGTCTCATAAATCACCATTCTAGCCATTTACAGCAAGGATCACAAGAAACACTATACGCTTCTCACCTCGATACGAAGGATCAACATTGTCCACGACGTCAACTTCGAGCAGCATGTGGTGTTTGGGATCAAGGCGGTGTGACGTGACCCCCTAACGTGACACCAAAACGGGCGAACATGCTCGCAGTAGTTAAAAGCGTGCCAAGCAGTTTCTTTTAAGCAACTGCCGCAGCGGAAGCAATCGGGCGTGTCTGCCAAACCCACTTTGAAGGCCTAGTCGGTAAGGGGCAACACATTCCGTGCAAGACGCTAGGTGAGCAAGAAGCCCGAACCTGGAACCCAATTCCATTGCGAGCGAATCTCATCCAGCGATCAACCGAGCTGCTCCACGAGAGGATCCGAAGCGGGACCTACTACTCACTGTCGATATAGTTCCTTTCCAGATCGAGAAAAGTCACTGGACACAGGAAGGTCACGGAGGGCCATAAGGCACTCGCAAGCGATCAGTGTTCCACCCTTAAGCAAACGACCACCTTTAGCTTTGGGGTTTGACTCCAGGCGAGGAAAGGCGTCTCTCACCTTTTGTCCCGACACCTTGTCCCTCGAAAAGGATCGCCCCAAGTAAGCCAGTCTTTAAGCGAGCCAGTGGCACACTAGATCAGGCATCCCTAGACCCCCATTTTGAGGACGTTGGCAGCAGATCTGTCTTCGGGCCATCAGCTTTCGACCACTCCAAAGTAATTTGGAGAAGGATTGTGTTAGAGCCAGCTGGTGACCCTTAGCAAGAGAAAGTATGAACAACCCGTAAAGAATCAAGGGGAAGATGTACACGGCACACACCTCCACCCGCCCCTTTAAGGACAAAAAAGTTCGAAGCCAGGTGCCCATCTGCGCTTCTACCTTGGCCCGTACCTCCGATCAATTTGGCTCCAGTTAGAGGCCGGGCCTGAACCACACTTCGAGGATGCGGATGAGTCAGTCACTCCAGCAGAAGGGTCGTGGCAGGGGAACTCCACCTCTCCAGTCACCCAACCGCAGACCTTTCTCTTATCAAAATTGATCTTGGCACCTGCTATTTCTTCACACCTCTAAATTGCCTTCTTCACAGCCTTTATGTCCGATCGGCGGGACATAAAGATGGTGATATCATCGGCGTACGCCCTGAGACGGTCGGCAAAGAGGACTCCACGCAGGGCCGGATTTTCCCCATCCCTAAGCCTTAGGAAGAAGAGCTCCAAAGCGAGGACATAGAGAAGAGGAGACAGGAAGGAACCCTGCCAGACCGACCGCTCGATCGCAAACGCCTCCGAACGCTTCCCGTTCACCTGCACCACTGCCTGCTGGTTGTGGTACATCATGCTGATCCATTTGTGGAACTCCGGTTGGAATCCAGCGGTCTCCAAAACCGTCGCCAAAAACCGGTCCACCCTGTTGAAGGCCTTAGCCTGATCGAAATTGATCAACGCAACTCGAGTGTCGTCTTTTAACCCCTCTAGGACCCCGCGAACCAGATGCAAGTTGTCTTTGATCGATCTTTCCTTCATAGCGTAGTTCTGTACAAGTCCGATCATATCGCTGATGTCAAGCTGTAATTGGTTCGCTAAGACCCGGGCCAAATTCTTTAACTCTGTCTTTAGCATAGTTATAGGCCCATAATCTTATAAATCCTCTCAAACACGCCAACCTCTTTTCTTTGGCAAGGGGATTACACCCTTAGTAATGCTACCAGGAATAGCTCCCTGGGAAAACCAATGGCTGACCGTATCTATCAGAATAGGGAAAAACATGTGCGACATCCTCAAGTACACTTTGTAGGGCAAACCATCCAGTCCTGGTGATGTGTTGAGGCGGACCTCCTTCAATGTATCACGGACTTCGCATTCAGTAACCAAACCCTTGCAGCTAGTCGCTTCCGCCTCCCCTTAGCGGAGGAAGTCGGCTAAATAGCTGCGAAACTCCTGAAACGGGAGGTCAGGACAGCGAGCAAAGCGATCACGAAAGTACACCCGAAAGGCCCCGCGCTTCTTTTGACTCGACTAGCACTTGCCTATTCGGTGACTTGAACTCAGTATACCGACACAGGAACCTTCGAAACTCTTCCTCACGAACAAACTCGTTGCATTTCACAGCTTCGTTGGGAACTCTTTTTAACCTAGATCTCACTACAATACCCTTGTAGTGTTCGCTAGACTCACGGTCAAGTTCCTGCCTACCTAGATCTATGGCTAGGGAATCCCTCTCTCCACCGCCCAGGAAAGCCTATTGTCTAAAGACTTCACCATCTCGGTCCTATCTAGTTTGACCTGTCGATCGTATTTGATGGCAAAGTCCCTAATCCTATACTTATGGGATCTCCACCACTTATTCCCGGTAACCGCTTGCACTATCGCCCGATGAGTTCAGGTTTCCAGCCGCTCTTGGAAGTCCCGTATCTCCAGTAAGGAGGTATTGAATATTCTGTAGCCAGCCAGACTAGGTCTATTATCTAGGCATAGACTGATCCTAACAAGTTTAGGGTCAGTTTAATTTATTCAGTGAAATGTGGGACACGTAACGATATTACTGTACCACAAAGTCGCTCTCCAGCACACGACAGTCCCTTGCGCAAGCGAAATGAATCTCCTGCACTTCAACAAAATCTACACAGTTCGCAAGTTCACCAAGCAAGCAAGCACACTTGCTTGGATCCCATCTCCCCTTACATTCAAGCTAGAAAAGTTTGTCATTCTGACTAACTTACATTCAATGTCAACGAGGGCCCGGAAATCCTCAGGAGTGAGGATGCTAACGGCTTGCTTAAGAGAACTGTTGCCGAGTTCATTGGTGATCTGGCCATTTTTGGACAATCCTTTAACATCCATGGGGTATCACACTTTTAGAGATCTATAGAAAGTGGAATGAACGTAAATCGGGACCCGTCCTGCACAGAATGATAACATTTTTTTCAAGGAAGAGTGCTCTAATTCAGCTAGCCATACGCTCGCTTAGTTTTGCTAGCCGTCTCCTGAAATTTCTATACTTCCTGAATACGAAGGTGGTCACAGTGGATATACCCGTAAAATTGAACGAATTCCTGCAGTTTCTTTCTAAGCTAGAAATGTTGATTCTGGTTCTTCTGATTTGCTGTATTTTTTGAGAGTTGGAGCTTCCGGCTTTTTTGGGGCGTCACCTTTAATCTTTTTTCGTAAGTCTTGAGTCCATCCATTTTCTGGACTCAGAGGGTTTTCAGGTTCCGGGCCTGGGTTTGTCACCTCGATCGCTGCTTCTTTTAGCGAATTTTCTTTTGTGGTGTCAGTGGTTTTGGTGTTTTTCTGGGGGCAGGCTTTCGCGAGGTGGCCGATCTGCTTGTAGTTCCAGCAGTGCAGCCACCTGCCTTCTACCACCACCATCATTAATCTTTCCTGGCAGAGTATTGTATCTGGGATGTCTTTGAAGTCTTCCTTAGTCAGACAAATCAGGAATACATAATCATCATGAACTGAAGATTTCGGGGACGGGTAAGATAAAGTTGCCTTGAAAGTTTTAGATATACTTGCCCACCCTCTCTCTCTCATAATCCTCTAGACACTTTTGTTTGGATGTTCCCGGAGGCTGGTTTTACTGAAGGAATTTGGCTGTTTTCTTTAGTTATTTTGTCCAGGCGGTATTGGACTGGAAGAGGGAGCAGTTTCGCCGGTCTTTTGAGTCGTGGGGATCGGGAGGGATGGCTAATTAGTCCCGATGGTACTGCCTGGAGAAACACTTTTGCTCGGTTCTCCTCTTGCTCCGGTTTGACAGGGAAGGCTTTCGTAGTGGTCAGGTGTTACATCTGCGGGTGTCGAAACACCATAACTAATAATGTGGCTTACAGAAGATCTATCCCAAGACGAGTATGCTGTGTGTGTGTGTGTGTGTGTGTAACACATCGATGAGAGACATAGTAGTGGAAAATGAATAGAGTACTCACAGTTGACTTGACTAGAACATTTAGTTACAAGGGCAAACACATATTAGATAGTACACAATACATTTATCAATATGGCTGAGCTGTGTGTCACAGCTCCTTCGGGAAAAGGTAAATTAATTCCACATTCGTTTTCCCGGATTTCAAAGTCATCCTTCGTTTTCGCTGCCACACATAATATCGTCCCGTTCTCGTATATTTACACGAGAACTCAAAACAGTAGGGGTCAAAAGGGAGGAGGTATCTCAGCCTGAAACGAAAAAGGGTTTAGCTCCCTTTGACCATTAGATCGTCCTAACATCAGGGATACCGGTTTAGCCACTGTTCCGGGTCTGGTGACGCTTGGAGTTTCCAGTGGCTTAAAGGAAGCCTGTGAACCGTTTGGGGATCCCCTCGTGGATTTCTCCACGGTTGCGGAGGCAATGTGTCGGGGGTGATTTTTTTTTCAAAAAAAGATGAGTAAAAAATCTGAATTTGAAAATTAAAGAGGCATGACTATAATGCATGACTATGAGGTTTTCACAAAGTTATTTATTTCTAAAAGGAAATAAATAAACATTTGTGGCAGATTATTATAATCATAAGTTCTGATATCTGGACGGGAGAACTTGGCGCCCAATTCCATTGGGAGAGAATCTCATCAAGCGACCAGCCGAGTCGCTTCTCAAGCGGAACCGAGCAGGAACCCACCACTAACTCATGATATAGTTCCTTCCAAGACCGAGAAAGGTCACCAGACCAAGGAAGGCAACGAAGGGCCCTGCGGCATTCGGCTAAGATGTTAAGTTTAGCTGTGGCTTCAGTTTCTTTTGGAGCTGGAAATCTAAAATGGCCCCCAGGTTTGTAGAACACAGAGCCACTGCCGTTTGAAATAGTTCTTTGTTTTCAGCGGGCGAGACCGAGTTGGTTCTGCGCCGGCTTTCAGAGTTCTTTGCAGAAGAAGGGCTTCGAAGTACGCAAACCTCGGACTATGAGCGGTGAAAAATTTCTGATGAAGAAAATAGGGGGGAGTCAGAGAGGGGGAAGGTGAACGAGGGGTGTGAGGAGGGTTAACTTGATTTTTTTTTTTGTGGATTGGTTTTTTGCTGATGGGGGAGTTGTCGGGATTGTTCTTGATAGGGTTGTTGTTGGGGTTTATGTTGTTGGGGGCTGGAGGTTGAGAGCATTTTTTTCTTTAGGGGGGTTGTGTTAGGGAGGTGTGTTCAAGCAGATGTTTTCAGCGTGCCCTTCTCCGCTCTCCTCTGTGCAAATTGTTGGCTGTTTCCATTGGGGTTTCGATGGAGGAGTCTTTTGTTGGGTTCTTCTGTCTGTTGGCTTTCTTAGTATGTGTAGTGACTTTGGGGCTGGTGATGCTGGTTCTTCTGCCTTGCCGTTTTTTTGGGGGGAGTCGGAGCTTGGGGTAAATCCTGTATTTTTTGTGGGGGTGTCCCTTTTTTCCATCCATTTTCTGAACTTGTAGGGTTTTCACCTCAATCACTGCTTCTTTTACCGGCTTTGCTTTTGTTGTGTCAGTGGTTTTGGTGTTTCTTCAGCGGGGCAGGCTTTCGTAAGGTGGCCAATCTGCTTACAGTTCCAGCAGTGCGGTTACCTGCATTCTACCATCACCATCATTTGTACTTGCCGGCTGACTATGGTGTCTGGGATGAGTTGGAAGCCTTCCCTAGTCAGACAAATCTGGAATACATAGCCATCATGAGCTGTCCCAGTAGCGGACCGCAGTTTCAACACATCCTCAACACAGCCGTAGGTACTTAGGAATGAGGCCAAAATTTCGCCTGTAAGGAATGCCTGGACATTACAAACTGTGACCTGGACTCTTCTGGTGCCCATGTATTCCGACTGGAGTATGAAGAATTTTGTCATGATGTTGCTCCCTGCAATTTTAGCGGCCTGCTCCCCCGTTGGCAGGAAGACATCCCATGTTGGAAAATTACGTCTGCAGAAATATTGGCATGGAATGTCAGCTAAAAGGTGGAGTTCTTCAAATGTGTCTTTTTTGAGCCCAATTAGCTTCCTGGTTTTGAGGTCAGTGACGACCAGAGACAGGGTCCAGGGTTTTAGGACCTTGGAGATTTCGGGGATTGGTTTGATGACGTTGGCCTGAAAGTATCGGGCATACTTGCCCACCCTATCTCTTTCATAATCCAAACATGCAGTAATTGGGGAAAGCCTATCCGAAGGTATGCTAAGAAACCCGGTCAAGCGATCAGAAAGGGCCCAGAGACTAATGAAGCCGATATTGACACACTCGTCGCCCACATAACATTCAACTAAACAACGGTCACATACACATTGAAGACACAAGCCAAATAAGGGAAATAGACGCTTATGTAGTCCCATTCTCAATAAACCCGAATCCCAGACAAGCTAAGGCTATCCCTAGGGACCACAGCACTGGAATGACGATATTTCTCGATATCGGAGCCATCATATACTTCGGGGGACTTATGCATCTAAGGAATATGAAGCTTAGAGTGAACAACCTCATCCCATCAAAGAAAATTGTTCGAGCTGTTGGAGGCTTCACACTTGTATATCAGGGTTAGCTTCCCGTGAAATTCATAGTCAAGGGAAAAACAACTAAACATGCCCTTTACATATACTTCAACAAAGCAGCCTACATTGTCGTAGGAATACCACCCAAAGACTTTCAGGGGTGTCCTCGTGATGTAATGGTTAAAGCGATGGACTACGGAATCGTCGTAAGCGAGTTCGTACTCCAGTCGCACTATTACGTTCACTTTCGGGCAAATACCCTTGGGAAAGGTATGAACCCACTTATCCTCCCAGCTATGGGTTAAATAGCATCACTACTGTTCTTCTAGGAGAATAGCATGGGCATTAAATAACCTACAAAGGTTGATATGTCATAAAACAAAGAAACCGAAACCAAAACCAAAGACTTTCCAAACCCTGAAGCTACAACTCAAGCAAATATTGCAGGTATACATCTAGAATCAAATGCCAACTCAAAACCCAACCAGAGTGGGGAACAATTACCGAGGTGCCCCTCAAAAGCTCTTTTCCCGAACGGAACATAATTTTAATAAGCTCAAGAATTGGCTCTTGGAACATTTCGCCGAAACAGCATTCAAAGACAATGTCTGGGCCTGTCTCCTACATTCAAAGACATGTCTGGGCCTGCCTCCTACATTCACCTCAAAGAGGAAGCCGTTTCCAAAGCCAGATATAACCTAATTCCTGTGCTTTTTCACCTCAAAGAACTTGAAAGGCAACCCCTTTTATATGAATATGTTGAAAGAGGTATCATAACCTCAGTACTGGTTGGCATGCCCACTGACTGGTGTAGAACGGGGGTCATTACTGCAAAGAAAAATGGTAAACCACAAGACCATAGATTACCAGCACTTGAGTTCACAAACAGGAGACACATCACACAGGGTTGCCGTTCCAGTTAGAACTACAAGTGCCACTTAAGCAAAAGAAAACATTATCAGATGCTGTTGATGGATACCACTTCTCACTTAGATGAAGAATCCCAGTGGCTCATCACCTTCATCATAGAATGGGGGAGATTCATGTACCTCAGGATGCCCCAAAGCTACCTTGCATCTGGAGATGATTACACACAGAGATACGATGAAATAATAGAGGACATCCCCACCAAAGTGAAGATCGTAGACAACACCCTGGTCTACAACTCCATCATTGAAGGAGCATTTTATCACACTTTCGATTTCCTTCTCCAGTATGCAAAAAACGAGATTTTATTCAATAGAGACAAATTCCAATTTTATCAATACTTAGTGTTGTTCGTGAGCCTCCAGATAACACTCTCCGGGGTGACCCCCTCTCTGAATCCATGCTAGGAGCAATATTAAACTTTTTAATCCCAAGGACACTCCGTGATGCCGGATCATGGTTTGGGCTTGTCAAACAACATGCCTGAGCGAACACACGGGTCTAGTCATGCTTCTCTTTCGCGATCTAGTCAAACGAGACAGTTCACATGGAACAAAAATCTTGAGGATGTATTCTAACATTCCAAACAGGTTATAGTTGACTTAGTCCGGAAAGGTATCGCCCCATTCTTAAAAGATCGAGTAACCTGCCTCACCCCAGACTGGAGCAAGGAAGGAATGGGCTTCTTACTTCTTCAGAAACATTGTTCATGCACAACTGATAAAGCCCCAGTCTGCAGTCCTGAAGGTTGGTACCTAATATTCTCATATATATCAGATTCTGCATTGATGCCGAACGCAGGTACTCACCAATTAAAGGCGAGGCATAAGCAATTGCATAGGTGTTGGAGAAATGTCGCATATTTGTAATGGGTTGCCCTAACCTCATAGTGAACACAGATCACTGAAAATAAAATCCCAAATCCCCTACAAAAGAAAAAAGCCTCGGGTACAGATTTACCATTCAGCACTGCCCTAGGAAATGACACAGAGCTCCTGCTGCAGTCTCCCGCAACCCAGCAGTCATCTTTCAAATCAACGACTCCATTAGTAACATTCGGGATGAGCGACAACATAGTGCTCACTTCACTAGACCTTATCCATGCGGCTGGATACAGTGACCCACAATACAAGTGAATAGAAACAATACGAAAGGGATTCCAAAAGGCACACCACCTCACTGCACCCGAGGTCCACGAATACTGAGAAGTGAGGCACTACCTCAATGTTGACGATAGCTTAGTGCTCTTTGATTAAAGGATGATCATACCCACATCTCAACGTGCAACGGTCTTATGTAGCTTGAATTCCGCTCACCAAGGAGAAGTTGGCATAAAGGCCTATGCCAGTCAATCTGTTTATTGGCCCGTAATAAACACCTCAATCCGTATCGTTTGGGCTAATTGTAGGGTATACTCGAAAATCGCCTCAAATCAACCGAAAGAACCAATCAACTTGACACCATCTCCTGATTAGCCATTCCAGCAGTTTGTCATGGACCTCTTCCATGTTGGAAATCATGGATACTTAGCATGCACTGATAGGTTAACTAACTGGTTGATTTTATACCACTTAATCCACGGACAAGCTAACGCCTCAAAGCTTATCCGATTTGCAGAGACATATTTCAAACCTACGGTGCCCCCGAGGAACCAAGCAATGATGGTTTTCTGCCTTTCACATCCCTCCCATTTACACAGCTTATCCGCCAGTGGTTGGGTAGATCTCGCTATCAAGTCAGGTAAGAGAATTGTAAATGGCAATACAGGAGACCAGGAATCTTTGGACAATGACCACGTAGCAAGAGCTATCCTCCAAAACAGGAATACGCCCATCCAGAACATCGAGCTACCCCTTGCTCGAATGCAACACCACTGCCGACTACATGACGTCATTCCATCCCAACCCACATTTTACAAGCCACACGCAAATTGAATTGCCGCAGCCCTAAATCGTGAGATGAGCCTATCTTGTCGGAACGCCCATCTCACAGAGCGATAAAACCACACAGCGCACACCCTTTACCCCTTTGGAAAGGGACAAATAGTTGCAATACAATGACCGAGCACCCGCCGATGGGACACAACAGGTCAGGCCATTGAAACTCTCCACCAATAGTGGGTTAGGGTTAACGGGTCAGGTAGGATCGAAATCGCCGGTTCCTTAGAAAGCTTGAAATATCTACAACTCCACTTCAAATCCCATGAGCTTTGCTCAAATCCCTTACACCAAATCCAAGAAGGTAATATAAAACCAAATACACCAGTGCCGCAAACCATGGACACTGGAATAAAACCATCGACACACTCACTATAAAACGTCGCTTAGCTGCCTACAATGTCGCATGCGAAAACTGCCCAGGCATTGTCCAGATAATTCCCACACAACCAGTCCGGTTTGAAGGAACTCATACCTCCCCAAAGGCCATTACCCACGCGTGATGGGGGAAGAAGAGGTGTAGAATAATAGCAATAACACTTACCGCTGTAAGGGTTGCAGCTAGCATCCAGCTGGCAGACAATTATAAAGCAGTATAGTATAACCCAATACAGTCTCTGCAATAACACTGCAACAGTACAAAATTGCAGCTGGTATATATGCAGAAATACCTCCACTCATAGAGCAGCGGTGAATCAGAGCCCATGAAATGGACTTGTTCACATACACACAATAAGACGCACTAGTGTATCCTAAATAACTCTTCTGCTTGAGTACAGTTTCAAACCCAACTCACCTTGCTATACAACTGAATACTGATTTGGATGATTGCCAAACTCAAGACCGAGAAACATTAATCTGAATAACCCGTCCAGCATAAATAATTGTCGTATGAGTGTTTATGAATGGCACATTCGTGCAACTGTGCGAGCTCAAATGTTAATGGCCGAGAGCACCTACATTTTCCTCGTGGCACGTGCTGTCCAACACATACATCCAATCTTTGAATTCTCCAACTTTTAGGGTTTTTTTTTTGTTTTGTTTTAGACACGATTTTTACGTCTTTTATTAAAATATGATTCCCCTTTTTGAAATAATTATTCTTATATATATATATACATATAAATTAATATTTAGTTCAAACAGTAACAGTAGGGTACGTAATGAGGATTAAACTGACTAATTCGACAGTTGTTTGCAAGATTAGATATACGAATTATTAATTTTCGACAGGAGCCATTTACTAGGATTATTTTTGAGTGACGCAATGATTGTCCTCAAAACAAGATGGTAGCTCCTTCAAGGCTAAATTTTTTAAAAACTTTTAGACTGTGTGGCTCTCCAAAAAGAAAACGGAATGATCAAGGAACATATCAGTTATATTTAGTATGTTTAATGATGTTAGGTTGAACAATCCTGTTCCTATTTGTCATAGTCGATTGTGCTAAAAATTGCTATTTCCAAAGGCCTGAACTCAATGACCGATCTTAGCACCAGAGGTGAACTTGCCAGTGTTCAAACAGAGACAGACCACAAATAGAAAGAAATGTGAAAATCTATAAATAAATTCTTTGTGAGAAAGTTAATCAATTTTGTTTAATGAAGAAAAAAATCAGATCTCTTAGTTGCGTGCTTCGCTTTTTTTTCAATCTTTATTCAACAATCAAGTAGGATTCAAAAGAAAATCCTGGTCAATGGGTGGAAGATTAATCTGTCAAAATTGAGAAACGGCATTCAGTTCTTGTGAAGAAGTTTACAGAAGTCACAGACAGAAAGAAGAGAATCCTGACACCATCTTAAAGAATTAATGGCTTAACGGTAAGTTAATAATCGGAATCAGTTTATTCCCTTCTGATAAGCACACACACACACACACACACACACACACACACACACGCACACACACATTTTATGTGGCTCTTGTCTATGTCTACGTATCTGTACGCACACATAGCTATTACATTAGGGACACATATCATAAAGGGAAAATCATGGGAATCGATTCATTTCATAGGAATTACAATAGGGGTATTGATGACTATCATCGTTTGGTATATTGAGGGGGACTTCAACTTCATTGTGGGGATACATTATCATTATTATGGAATCTCATAGAAGAGACTGACCATCTTCGAAATAATTGCAGAGACTCTTCGATATTATCAGAAAGACATTATCATCGGCAGTCATTCTCTCAGTTGTAAAGGAAACAAGTTATCGGTAGTTCCAGTGGTGGTAATTGTTGCAGGAGAAAATTAATTTTTTTAAACATATCAAACTTCTATTTTAGTTTCCATTCGATGGTTTGAAAGAAATTTGGTTATTGTTAATTAAGCCATATTTAGCCTTTGTCATTTCTGAGGTTTATTGATCATTAATATCAACAATTTACCTTACTTTCCCCGGCCCCTTTTGGAGTTCGGACCGTTCTTCTCTCGGCGATTATTTGTTCAAATTTCTGAAATGAACGTAGAAAATTTTTATCCCTGCGAATATTCAGGCAATTGTCTTTATGTTGGTTATACTCACAACTGACTCAACATTTCGAACAGAACTCTTTATTTAATCCACGGGAGTAAATTATTCACATGATCTATCGGTGTTCGAATGTCTTCCTGATGAGGTGAGATAATGAATCTATCATCTACGTATCAAAGCCATAATGATGTCTTTAATGATGTAGATCTTAATGCCATTTCTTTGAAGTATTTGATGTAAACGTTAGCCAATACTGGCGACGACAGAGATTCCATGGCCAGTCCTTCTTGTCGGTATACCAAGTATAGAGATGAATACGATTTTGGAACCATTAATTAAAACAACTCAATGAAAAAAGTCGTAATGTGAGGTAAAGTAAAAATCATGCATAATAATACTGAGTAGTGTCTCATCGGTTGATGGAGCCATTAAGTTTATAAGCCTCAAAAGATTTACTCCGAATTATTCAAGAGGAAACATAGCCTTATGGATATAGGCGTTTAGTTGAGAAGTGCTTCTTAATGAAATTATCTGCTGATTCAATTCCAGCAACTGGAAAATAACAAGTTTACTTTCTATATCTTAACACTTTTACCCAGTTATGCGTAACAGAATTAGAACACTCTACTCCCGTGGATTCAATAATAGGTTCCCTATGAAGTTCTGTGTAGGCTCCCGACAATTGAAGAATGCCGAAAGAGTCATGGACCGAAACGTTGTACAAAGACAATAGTCCAAATATTCCAAGTGGTTAGAACTCCTCCGAGGTATTCAACTGTTCTGCTTCTTTTTTTTTGTATGATTCTTCTTGTTCTCTGATTCTCCGTTCTAATTAAATTTGATATGAACTTTTATTTCATGACTATATCAATCGATAAAACCCAATGAATATTTTATTGCAAAAGTCTTCTTGGCTAGACTTCGCGAACGAAGATTTATGAAGGAGGCAGTCCACAATGTCGGCGGGCATGCTGATAGCCGATTAAGCCGACGCAGGACTGGCAGTCGGGTCGCAGCGACTACAGTTAAAGGTCTGGCCTGGTATGGCTGCTGAGATTCCTCGGATCTTCCTTCTCGGATCTTCCGGAGGTTGGCTCAGCGGGAGTCCTCAAAGGTGGAGACGAGCTGATGGACGGTCAGCAGCAAGTGTCGACCACTGGTAGTGGTCAAAGTGGCAGGTACCGAGGGTCTTCTTGAGGGAGTCTTTAAAACGTTTTTTGGTACCCTTCTGTCATAGTGGTCAAGAGAGAGTTCACCATATAGGTTTATCCTGGGCAGGTGTTTATCACCACCATTCTGGAGGCATGCTCTGCCTAGCGTTGCTGTGACTTCAGCAACATGGCCTGTATGTTGATTATTTCTGCCTGATCTCAGTATTGGTGACGTAGTTACTCCAGTGAATGTTAAGGATGATGCGGAGACAGCGCTGATAGAAGCGCTAAAGGAGTCGTAGATGGTAGCAGTAGGTTATCTATGACTCAGAACCATATAGCAGGGTGGTTAGTACGACGGATCGATAGAAGCTGATCTTAGGACCCTTCTTCAGATTCTTGCTGTTCCATACTCTTTTGTTGAGTCTGCTGAAAGCGGTGTTAGCCTTTGCTCGTCTGTTGTCTACTTCACTGTCGATCTTGGCGTTAAATGTGATGGTACACCACAGATAAGAGAACTGGTGAACTGCTTTCAGCTCAGTTCCACCGATGATGTGTAGGAGGGTAGTACTCTTCTAGGGGTGCAGGTTGGTAGAGAACATTAGTCTTCTTCAAGCTGACCCCGTGTCTAAAGAGCTGGGCAGCCTATGCAAAGCAGGAAGTTCGGTGCTACAGAGCTCTTTCGGTGTGGGCCACGAGGGCAACATCGTCAGCGAAGACGAGGTCATGGAACAGCTACTCAACTGTTTTGGTGTGGTCATGCAGTCTCCTGAGGTTAAACAGATAAGGAGAGATTCTGTTTCTCTCTTAAAGTTTCCTTTTCTTAGCCATGTCCAAGTTTTGTCGTGTGAGATATTGTTTATTAGTCGTTTAAAGCGGCCATAGAGTTGTTTTCCTTCCCATTTTTGTTTCCCAGTTATTGTCATTCTGTTGTTCATAGTTTTCTCAGTTTCGTGTCTGGTGGCTGTAATGAGTCCTCCTTCGTGTTTTTGTATATAGTTTTCGAGTCGATGTATGGATGCGTCAACGCTGTCTTCAATGCTGGCAAGTCCTCTTCCTCCCTCTTTCTTGAAGCATATAGTCTGTCAACGTCGTCTCTGGGATGCAATGCCTTATGCATTGTCATTAGTTTTCTTGTTCTTTGGTCCATTTGTTTAAGTTCGTCTCTGGTTCACTTGAGAAAGGGTCCGGAATATCTAACGTGAGGTACAGCCCAGGTATTTATTCCTTTGATAAGATTTCTGCTATCGAGTTTTGTCTCGAGTAGTTTTCTAGTTCTTCTGAGGTATTCTGTCTGGATTTTTTCTTTCATTTCTGATTGTTTGATAGTATCAGCCTCCAAGATGCCCAAGTATTTGTAGGTTTCGTTTTCTGCGAGCGTTTTTATCTTATCCTTGTTTGGTAGTTCCATCCCGTTAGTTAGATGTCGTTTGCCACTTTTCATTACAAGCATTGCACGCTTTTCTATGCCAAATTCCATTCCTATGTCCCGGCTGTATATTCTAACTGTGTGTATTAGGGTTTCCAGTTCTTTTTCATTTTTTGCAAAAAGTTTGATGTCGTCCATGTACATTAAATGATTAACTTTTTGTATCCGAGTTTGTATCCGACTGTGCATTTTCTGAGTATGTGGTTCAGTGGCATCATGGCAATTATAAATAGTAAGGGTGATAGAGCATCTCCTTGAAGATCCCTCTCTGGATCTTTGCTTCAGCTAATCTTCTTCCTCCTGCTTTCAGTTCAACTCTCCAGGTTTTCATGGTCTGTTCGATGAATTTTATGACTTCGTCTGATATTTTGTACATTTTGAGGCTGTTTATTATCCATCTATACGGAACCATATCATATGCCTTCTTGTAGTCAATCCAGGCCATAGCTAGATTTTTGGTCTGGTTTTGCTCTCATCTAGGATGTGTTTATCTATGTAGAGTAATTCTGCTGTGCCTCTGGATCGTTTGCAGCATCCTTTCTGTTCGTCAGGGAACAATCCGCGGCTTGTTAGAGAGTGGTAAATCTCTTCCCTTATTTATTCAGTTAATATTTTCCACATCATTAGTAGGCAAGTTATGGGTCTGTAATTGTTGGGGGCGGTTCTTTTGTTTGGGTCCTTTTGTATCAGTGTGGTCCTTCTTTTAGTCATCCACTCGGGTACGTGCACTGTTTGTAGGCATTTGTTCATTTCTAATACTAGTCTGTCGTGAATTGAGGTGAACTTCTTGAACCAGAAACCATGTATTCGATCATGGCCTGGCGTTTTCCAGTTTCGTTATTATTATTATTATTCCTCTAGAGTTTTTCACATCAATATTAGCTGGTGGTTTTTCACTGGCGTTTGAGTCTCCTCAAGTCTCCAGGACTCGTCTCAGTATTCTGGCCGTCCTCAGCAATGTTGTCGTTTGGATAGTCTCTACCCATCCGCCAATTTCCAAGTCCTCCAGGCCCTTTAATAATCCTTTAGTTACTGTGCCTAACGCACCAATCACAATTGGCACAATCGTTACTTTCATGTTCTACAGTTTTTTCAATTCTCTAGCAAGGTCGAGGTACTTTTCCTTCTTTTCACTTTTCTTCAGATTTATTCTGTGGTCTGCCGGGACAGCAAAGTCAACAATTTTGCAGATTCTCTGTTTTTGTTGATTATTATTAGGTCTGGTCTTCTGGCCGGGATCAGGTGATCTGTTTGTATGTTAAAATCCCATAGGAGTTTATGCGAGTCAGTTTCTAGGACAGGTGCAAGGTTGTGCATATACCATTTGTTTGTATGGTCGAATTGAAATTTCCTGCACATTTCCCTGTGGATTAACTTGCCGACCCAGTCGTGTCTCGCCTTGTACTCCTTCTGTGCTAATTTGCTGCATTCGCTTATAATGTGATTGGTCGTTTCGTCTTTGTCACCGCATAGCCTACCTTTACTGTTTTGTTGCGTCTTATCTATTCTCGCTTTGATATGATTGGTTCTTATGGCGTTGTCCTGTGCTGCTATTAGGAGGGATCCCGTTTCTCTCTTAAGGTTTCCTTTTCTTAGCCAGGTCCAGGTTTTCTGGTGTGAGATGTCGTTTATTAGACGCTTAAAGCGGTCATAGAGTTGTTTTCCTTCCCATTTTTGTTTCCAAATTGTTGTCATTCTTTCGTTTATCGTGTTGTCCGTATCGACTCTGATGATTGTAATTAGTCCTCGTTCGTGTTTTTCTATGTAGTCTTCGAGCTGTTGTATGGATGCGTCAGCGGTGTCATCGATGCTGTCAAGTCCTCTTCCTCCCTGTTTTCTAGATACATATAGTTTGCCAACGTCGTCTCTGGGATGCAGTGCTTTATGCATGGTAATTAGTTTTCTTGTCCTTTGGTCCATTTGTTTAAATTCCTCTCGGGTCCACTTGAGAAAGGGTCCCGAGAATCTGACTATTGGCACAGCCCAAGTATTTATTCCTTTGATGAGGTTTCTGCTGGAGAGTTTTGTCTCGAGTAGTTTTCGCGGTCTCCTGAGATATTCTTTTCGGATCATGTCTTTCATTTGCACTTGTTTGATGGTGTCAGACTCCAAGATGACCAAGTATTTGTAGGTTTCATTTTCTCCGAGCGTCCTAATTCTGTGGTGATTTGGTAGTTCCATTCCGTCAGTCATATGTCGTTTTCCACTTTCCATGACGAGCATGGCACATTTTTCTATGCCAAATTCCATCCCTATGTCCTGACTGTATATTCTAACTGCGTGTATGAGAGTTTTCAGTTCTTTTTCATTTTTTGCAAATAATTTAATGTCATCCATATACATTAAGTGGTTGATCTTCTCTTGCGCACTGCTGAGTTTGTATCCGGCTGTGCATTTTCTAAGTATGTGGTTCAGTGGCATCATGGCTATTATGAATAGTAAGGGCGATAGTGCATCTCCTTGGAAGATGCCTCTTTGGATCTTTGTTTCAGCTATGCTCCTTCCTCCTGCAGTTAGTTCCACTCTCCAGGTCTTCATGGTCTGTTCGATGAATTTTATGACTTTACGTGATATTTTGTACATTTTGAGACAGTGTAATATCCAGCTTTGTGGGAGCATATCATATGCCTTCTTGTAGTCAATCCAGGCCATAGCTAGATTTTTCCGTCTTGTCTTGCTCTCATTTAGGATGTGTTGATCTATGAAGAGTAATTCTGCTGTGCCTCTGGATCCTTTGCGGCATCCTTTCTGTTCGTCAGGGAACAATCCGCGGCTTGTTAGCGAATAGTAGATTTTTCCCTTATTTGTGCTGTTAGTATTTTCCACATCATTAGTAGGCAGGTTATGGGTCTGTAATTGTTTGGGGCAGTTCCTTTACTTGGGTCCTTTTGGATTAATGTAGTCTTTCCTTTGGTCATCCATTCAGGTACGTGCACGTCTTGTAAGCATCTATTCATCTCTAGTGCTAGTCTGTCATGAATGGAGGGGATTCAACAGATTCGAACTAAATAAAAAGAGGAGTGGATGTATGGGATACAGTCATTTTGAAAATATAATGCGATGTGACTGCTCTCAAAGTGGGCGCTGGAAAAATGTAGAGGCGCCGAGAAGGTGACATCTGTATTCTTCATCACTAACAGTTGCTTCTTTAAGAATTCCAACCCCCAAAATTGTACTCGGAATTGCACAACTGCCAGCCGGACGTTTCCCTTTCCTCCGAGGATGGAACCCACATTTGCATTCATCGCCAGGCTACAGAATTCTCTAGAATCTTTGAGATGATTCCAAAATATTCGAGAAACTGTAAGTGCATGGTCATTTTCTGCTTCTTTGTTAACTTTTCTGCTGGTAGCCTTGTGTTTGCTTAGAATCCCGAGGTCATTTCGTTTAACCCTTACAACCGGCGTCAACATGACTTGACCCTAATAATTTACATCGCTCTCATCTCTGCTGTGTGTGTGGGAGGTGTCAAATAACAAAGGGATCCCATCTCAGTTATTTGTGTGGGAGGGTCAAATAAGAAAAGAATTCTATTTGGATACAACAAGAACTCACCAGAACCAACAAGAAAAAAATTGCAAATAAAATATTTTTCTTTCAAAAGAAAGCACCTCAAATATATCATCAACATCAAGTCGCGCTGACATTACGGCTTTCCCTGACTCTCTCTCTCTTTCTCAGTCTCTCTCTGTCTCTCTCTCGCCATCCGTTCCAATCATTCATCGCTCCTGATAGGTCATCCAAACTACTCCCAGTGTCTACACAGAGCTGATGTAAATAAGTTCTTGCTGGTCGGCCATCACTGGCACATCTATGTGTTGGGATTCATAGAAAAACGTCACTTATGAGTTCGTTCTTGCTTATCGAGCAGGGTCCTTCATGTCTTGCTCTTCTTATTTAGATGGTTTTAAAGATGGATGGCCATACTGCTGTTGCTTTGAGGGGTGTTTCTTCCAGGATTTGTTCAAAATAACTCATAGCATTTTTGAGAAGCTCTCATCTATAATTTTCTGTATGCGTTTTGTAAGCGTCTCTGGTGTGCATCCATACAGTACTACTGACATAGCCATAGCGTTTTATTTCATCAGATAAATCAAAGTACCATTTGATTGATAACCTATTGATAGCTATGCATTCCTTCTCTAGGCACATATTAATATCACTTTCAGTAGATGAGATATTGCTGTTTAGGTATGTAAAATTGTTTATTAATTTTAGAGGTTGTTTCGTTTAAAAACATGTACTCTATATTATTTACATTCACTTAGAAGCCAATGCCTCCTGCTATTTGCTCCAGTCTATGCAGCAGGGATTAGGTTTTGCCAGGTGTATTTGCAAGAAGCACTATATCAACTGCATCGTCTGTGTCTGTTATAGTTTCCGCGGGATATCATCTGCTTTTGGCCTTTTTTTTGTTGCATAAAGCCATTTTCTTCAATTAGGTCGATCGACATTCAAAGCACGTAGTCTAGGCAGATTCTAAATAAATATGGTGTTTATGTATTTCCTTGCGAAACTTGAGTAAAAACATCAAAGAAGTCGATGTCTTCATCAGGTGAACGAAGCTATAATTTCGTGTTTCTATAAAGCATCCTAAAAGCTGTAACAGTTTCTTTGATGGACCATTGGCTACAAGTATTTGCTCTATCTTTCTTCTGTGCATAGAATTAAATATCTTGGAGAAAAATCTATAATCAATTGTATTGCCTGAAAATCTTTTGCCTGAATCGCTTAGAAGATTGAACGGATTGTCAGAACTTGTAATCTGAATTGGTTTCTTTAAAAATCGTTCTGATTTTTCAAAGAATTTTCACAATTTCAGGTTTGATACAGTTGAGAAGCAGAACATTCTAAACTTTCGCAGCTTTAGAAGTAAGAGTTATGCCTTTGTAGCTTTTGATGATTGCCAGGTCACCATTTTTAGGGAAGGGGAAGATACAGCTTTTTGTCTATCTCTCTATTGTATTCTGTATATATACGACGTTGCAAAATCGAAGACGTCATCACATTTTCTTGTCTTCCATACTTCTAGGGGTATTTCGTCGAGGGCTGGAGCTTAGCTGCTTTTAGTTTTATGTCAGCACTACACTAAATTGTTCCTCTATAAACTGTATTAATTTGACGTTTAGTTGGTTCTAAATAGTTTTTGTGATGAGTTTATCTGTGACTTTAACGGAGTTTCCTTGTAGATTCTTGGAATATTCTTTCTGTATCTGTATACATTCATCTTGTCTGACAGCTCACAAGGTGTTTTTCCTTTTATTCACTTTATTTACTGTCTGCCATGCTAATCCTTATTGTCAATCTTTCTTATTTTATTGATCTGACCTTAAATGTAGTCTGATTGTTCTTTGAGAATATGTTCTCTCTGAGCTTTCCTAAGTTTTAGCGCATTGGTATTTGTTGGATTTACTTTATTAAGTAAGGATGCTATTTTCATGTTATCTTGTTATTTTCCTAATTACTAGAGACTCCCATGGAACTCTACACTTGGCTCTTAGTTTGGTTGGTATGCACTCTCCTGTTGCTTTCATGAGGGCAGTGAGGAAGTTTTCATGTTCATCATTTAAAGTTATACCCCACGAAACAAGAGCTGTACGGCCATTTATATGCCATCTCTAAAACCCTAAAATAAGACCAACAAGACATGCAGAACACTGCTGGAGAGGCAAGAACGAACTCATTAGTGACGTTCTCCTATGGACCCTTTCGAATGAACGTGCCGGTGTTAGTTGACCAACCAGAATTTACCCACAATAGCTACAATGTGCGGACACAAGATGTTGTCAGGAAGACCTGCCGGTAGCGATGAATGATTGGGACCGATGGAGAGAGAGAGAGAGAGAACCAGGGAAATCTGTACTAACAGCGCGACTTGATGATATATATGTATATATATACACACTTTTAGATTAAAATCCTTCCAAATGCCCCATTAAGCTACAAGAAAGATTTCATTATCCCCGGATGATCACGAAATTGTCAGTCCTGATTGATACGCTTGAATTTAACCCCCCCCACACACAAGCGCTCACGCACACACACATACATATATATATATATATAATTTTCGAATTCTCGTTTCAAATACCTGATACTCTCATGAATTACTTACTATTCTTCAGCAAAACGTGTTATTTGAAGGATACACTTACGTAAGGATACACTTTGCTTTAGCTCACAATTCTTAAGAAGGTTTTAGAAGAGCAAACACTCTTCAATCAATCTGAATGGCCGGTTATAATTGCTTTGAACGTTATATTAGAAAAAACGTTTCCTTACATACAAATTTTGTTATCGATCACGTGCGAAACATTTTTTCATCTTGTTTACGATAAGAGCTGCATTAGCAAAACCCAATGCAATTAACAAGAGTCCTTGAGTTTTGGTTACCGACTCTGAGGTAATTTGAAAATTCACCTTTCCTCCAAAGCTGAATACATACACACACACACACACACACACACACACACACATATATATATATATATATATATATATATATAGAGAGAGAGAGAGAGAGAGAGAGAGAGATGTGGGGTATTAAAAAGTAAAAAAACCTTAAGGATAAAAGGTATAGTATACTTACAGGTAAATTCTCTGTTGCAATATTAATGACATGACAACATTTTACTTAGAAAGAACATTTTTGAGCAGGTGAAATTCTTGTATGATTCGAGTATCAATTTCTTTATCTTGTCTCAGGTATGTTGTTTTATTAGAACAAATTTGTAATCAGTTTTGAGATGCATTTTTTCAAATAAATCTAATAAAATTGGATAAGGGACGAATCGGTTAAATGTACTTTTACCAGATTCATTATTCATACTCACTGGATTCAGGGGAAAGTTTCAATGTAATCAAAAATATAAAAATTCAAAAGAGTGTAGTATTCCTTTTTGAAAGACCATATTTCTCTCGCTCTCTCTATTTCCCTCTCACCTCTCACTCTCTCTCTCTCTCTCTCTCTCACACACACACATACATATATATGTATATACAGGCTGCATTTTTTTTTGAAATGTGATTGACTAATTAGAACATACACGCCCTGTCAACCTGTTCACCCTTTGAAACATTCAAGTCTTCCTATGAGTCGTTCGACTTCTGGATGGAACTAATTCAGGAAGGCGCAGTAATTTCCCCAAGAGCTTTTAGTCCCAACAGGAGAAATCTTTGCGTATACGAATAATTAAATGACAAACACAATGACGAATCAGATGAATTTATATAAAGAGTAAAGGGAGAAAACAAGAGGGAGGTTAATTTACGGAAGATAAGAATTTTACCAGAGGTAAGAGGAAGAATTCGTGGGATAGTATCACACACACACACACACACACACACACAGACGCGCTCAACTGATAATTGTTGTCGTTAAACTAAGTTAGAAGATAAATAATCTATATTCTTTTTAATGTTGTTATATTTAATTCTTAGTATTTTTCACATCCGTATTAGTTTTTAAAAGACGATGCATACATATATCTCTAATTTAAATCAACACACACACACACACACACACACACACACACACACACACACACACACACACACACACACACACACACACATATATATATATGGGGGGGTGAGTGTTTGATGGTGGTTATAAATATTATAAACACAAACAGCACCTAGTTTTATTCAAACTTAAACATGATAGGGAAATAATTTCTCTTATTAATTTGTTGAACTTATGGCTAAAAATAATGAATTATTCTATTCCATAAAGAATCCGATGTCATTTTCCACATTCGCTTATGCATTTGTCTGATTTTCTCTTTTTCAGTTTTTCTATGGTTTTGATTACCTGGAAATCCTTTCTGTTTCTTTTCAGACTCTGTTTCCGAAAACAATTTATGCTATCATCTTTAAAAACAATATATTATTTTGACTTTCACTTAGTATTTATTAGCAGATTATATTGCGCCTTATCTAAAAGTAAGTATATAAGTTAATATGTTGTTTTTAGATCCGACTATCGAATCTGCAAAGATAAGAGTGTTGTATATGCAAACCCTGTTTTGAAAAAAAAAACCCCAAAAAAACGTTGATCCCCATCACTTCTAAATAAGACATATAGGATTATTTGTGTCCATGGATCTGTAAATAATTTATTACAAAAAGGAAACGAGAAAATTTGAAAATGAAACAATTATATATACATAAACTTTTTTTATTCATTTATTTGTAAATTTTATCTTCAAATCTAAGATCTTATATCTTTTCAAATAACTGTGGAATTTCTACATGTGCACCTAACACACTTTGATCATAAGCAAAAATGTTAGCGATCGATTCTTTAATCTGAGTCATGGCACACAGATACTACACTTTAATCCTTGGCAAAATTACCGATCCACGCGTCCATAATCTAGCCGTATTTCTTTTCGTAGGAAATGTGCTAGTATTTAATAAAAGTATAAATCTGTCAAATTCTAATTGTTGAACTGAGTCGGAAAAGTGTAAATTGAAGAGCCAAATCGTTAACTGTTAAGAGGGAAACGTCGAATGAAAATAGGAACGAACCGGAAACTCCATTTGTAAATTAACATTCTGCCTCTTTCAATGTTGTGCATGTTTGCGTTCCTATAAAAGTGAAAAGAACATAATGCTTTTAAGCGAATGCGATTTATAAAGCCTTGAAGCATGATTAAATCCTATGTATATTTAGGATGTTGGGAATTTGGAATAGTGCAATTTTTTTCCAAACCAGGCGGTATAGTGAGTGTGATGAGAGAAGGTAAAAATTGTGTCATTAAAATGCGAGTTCAGCAGAAACATCAGATCCAATTTCATCTTGACAGAAACTTACGAAATAAAATGAATATGAATATTCGAAAGTGCAAAGGAATATTTCTTACGAGTTTACATGAAACGAAGAACATGAAGGACAAGAAGAATAAAGCGATAACATCCTGGAAAGAATTAAATAAAAGTATATGTTTTCGAGAAAAGAAAAAAAAGATTAAAATAGAAAGCGAAATAAAAAAGCAACGGAAAAGAATTAGGATTAAAGTCTATCGAGTTGATTGGTATTCGAAAACTGAAGATAAGGAATTCAGTGGAATATGAATGAACCAGAATCAATCAACGGTTTGGTTAAGTTATTTAGTTTAATGGTATATCAACTCTTGGTGGTTATTTAATGCCGAATATTGTATATACATCTGATTTTTGAGGGATTAATTCTCAATAATTTTAAATGATCCAGAGCTATTTTTTGTAAAATGTTAATGGGTTTCAAGTATTAGTATCTCATGCCAAAAATTCAATTTAACATAAATAATTTACTTGCGTCTAATTAAATGCTTTCAATGATTGAACAGTTCTATTTGGTTGGTTGTGTTTTTCGACATATCGCTCCTTGTATGTTATCTAATGTCAAATCCTGTTTATACATATATTTTAAAAGCAAAAGATCTGTGAACGAATAATTTTTGTTAACAATTTTAAACGAGTCTTTCGTACCCATTTGTTAGCACACTGTCAAATGGGTTCAAGTATTTTGCTATTTAACTCTAATAATTCTATTGGGCACAGTTAAATGGATTTCATTATTGAAAATGATTAAACAGTCCATTTAACCTATAGTTGGGACACCTAACAAGTACTATCACTCCGGTTTCGGGTGGGAATAAGATTGATGGCAATTAAGAGGTACTCCACATAACCCAAAGCTCAAGGAATGGGGCTTCACCATCAGCAGGAAACTCGTTGAGGGGGATGTTTTACCTCTTAGCAGAGATGTAGTCCGCGTATTCTACGACCCCAGCTGACTGGGTTGAATTAAAGGAGAAGAAGAATGCATTTATCATGGGAGGGTGTTACAGAAATAATGGAACGAAAGAAAATTGAAATAAGAAAGAAATTTGAAAAGAAGAAAAAGAAATGAATAAGAAACGCGTAGAGAATTAAAAGAAAGAAATGAATCAATGTAAAACAATCAGAAGGGAAAGACTGTCATTTGCAGGCAGAATGGAAGAAATTCCTCCTGCAAATGTCACTCTTTCCCTTCTTTCATTCATTTTATTCCTTTATTGCGAAGAATCAAATAAATAAGACAGAAAGGCTCAGAAATGCAAAAAACAAAAAACAAAAAAAAAAAAAAAAATCAAAACAAAAACAAAAGAAAAAACCCATAAAAAACAGAGTAGAATGAAAAAAAGGAAAAGTAAAAATTAAGAAGGATGAAAAAAGTGGGTAAATTGTAAAATAGAAATTTGCTTAATCCATAGTTGGGAGCTTAAAAGTTGTAAAAATTCAATGAAGCAGGTGATTTCTTCTTCTTTGCTTTAGAATATGAAAAACATTAATTGTAATAACAAGAACTAACACACAAAAAGCCCAATTCTATACACAAAGAATATAAAAATTCAACACAACAACAACAATAACACCATCAACAACAAATAAACTACTCACCTGACAACTGTTGGTCATATAGCCATCTTTTCAAGAATATTCAATTTATTAATATCAATAAGCCGAAAAACAAACAAATAAACAAACAGACACCATCCCTTATCTCTGCAAAATTTTTCTAGAAGGGGAAAAGAAATGGTTTTAAAATTACAAGAATTTATGGACATTATTATGGTTCTGCGACTATCAGAACAAACACGGCTGTCCGACATTCTGGCGACGTTGGCCTCGCCGGACAACTATTGCTGGGATATAAATGTCTATTCGACACCGGCAACTGAAAAAAGAGTAATTAAATAGTGACTGGGCGACTCGAAAGAGCAGCCCCAACGAATATATGGCGTCTGAAATATTGATATTTGAATAATTATTTTCATTAATATTTAACGTTAGTTCATCAAAGATGGCAATGTATGCCTGAAGTTTTTATTACTGAAAAAAGTGAATACATACGAATAATTAATCTTGTAATCTGAACAGCCTTAATTAAGTGTTTGTTTCAGTGTTTTTGTGCGACTGATTTCATATGGTTAGCAAAAAGAGGCCGATCAAATAACTGAATATCTGGAGAACATAATTTAGTTTTTAATGTTTTATTTTAAAAAAAGAAAATTTAACTCTGTAAATCTTTCCGCTTGTTTTTCTATGAATTTGGTTTATTAGAAATGTAGATTTGAAGATACAAATGGAAAGGGTCAGGAAATGTTAATTAAACTGCGATTTAAAAAAAAGACTGTCAATATTTCTGAGACAAGGCATTGTTATTTTAATTCTCCACACACGACTGGCTGCTATATTAATCTTAGTTGATATACTCATAATGTTTTCAGCCGCTGAACTTTCCAGTCTTGAAAAAAAACTTTAATTTTATGAAAAAATAAAGAGTTGAAATCACTCATCCAATAATCAATTATAAATATTCATCTACCACATATATATATATATATATATATATATATATATATATATATATATATATATATATATATATGTGTGTGTGTGTGTGTGTGTGTGAAGTTGTTAATACAAGTTTTTATGAAGAAAACAAACAAGGAATAATGAATGAATTTATTTGACCGTTGGTTTTATCTACAAATAAAGAACCGTCAATTCGGATCAAATGAATTTCAAAATGAGCGTTTTGTTCGCTTTCAGCTGTGTCTTCAGCCATTTTCAAGAATAGTATTGTTAGTTTTTATAGGAGTTGGACAAATTTAATTTTCATAGTGTCTCAAGCAATTTAAAACAAACTTGTCGATTACCGTTTTTTGCATATTTAGATTTGTACATTTAAAACAAAATTGGTGTTAGCCATTGGAGCGCAAAATTGATATACAAAAGTATTGACAAAAAGTGGAATTTGCACTGGTAAATACAATTCACTGTTCTTTACCAAAGAATATCTTATTGAGAAATGGTTATTTTGATTTTACTGGACTCAAGTATTCCGAATTCTTTTTACTGTTGAAAATGACTGGAGACTGTCAAAAATTTGCCCAAAAGATGAAGATTTTCGAACGATTTCTATATTTATTAGACCAGGATTTACGATCACCTGTTCGTAAACAAGAAAACGCCTTTAAAAAAATTAATATATTCTCCCTTGTCTGTTTTCTTTAGCAAAACTTTCTCTCTCTTTCTCTCCCTCTTTTTCTCTCTTTTTTCTCTCTCTCTCTCTCTATATATATATATATATATATATACATGTTATTTTTAATTTTATTTTGTCAAGATTCATCGTTTTTTTATTATTGTTTTTATATATAATTATTATATTATCTGTGAGAATCTTCCTTATATTGGAAGAAGTAAGTTGGCTATTGATGTTGTTGTATTTTATTATCAAATATTGTTTTATGGCGCTATTTTCAGAAAGGTGATAAGTAAGTCGACAAGATGACGTTGTGGTTGTACGGCCGATGTAAAAATTATTTTTGTTTTTCAGGAGGCACTCTGGAAATGGACATATAAATTTATAAACTACATTGGTTTGCTTTAGGTGCATTTTAGTAAAGTTGGTCATATTCTTTACAATGATGTTTTAAATTTAGTGTATTAGATGATAAATTTTATTTGTTTTTGTTTGCTAGATTTTATGTGTCTTTTTATGATGTTGGCTATTGCTTGTTCGTTTAATTTGTAGTTATAGTGCATTTGATTTCTGCAATATAGATTAATTTTGTTAGTGTTGTTATTGTTGATTGTGTTATTATTATTGTTAATGTTTTGAAGATATAGTTTTATTTGTTGATCAACTTGTTTATTTGGAAAATTATTATTAACAAGGGTTTGTTTTATGTTGGTAAGTTCTTCGTAAAATATTGTTAGACTAAGAGAAGTGAGGAAGATACTGACAGATAATACAATAATTATATATATATAAAGTAAAAAGTAAGGTTAGCGACCATATATATATGTATATATATAATTTACCCTAAAAATGGTCTAGGGTAAATTAAAAAACACTTGACGACTATAAAAAAATGTCCCCACCTTATCCGATTTAACTATCTCGATCCTAATTGAAACAAGAGGAATATCTAGGATGGCAACAGCTGAGTTAATTAACAGACATATTAGAAATGAATGTAAATCATATATGAGATAGCCATTAGTTAAACGATCTTAGTCTGTTTAGAAAAGCACACCTGCCAAGTAGGAGAAACCACCAACAGATCACAAAATTAGAAGGGACTGACCAGTGAATTAATTCCACTGTTTCTTAATTGTTCTAACATATAACATGTTAACCCACTCTGCTCACGCCTATGAACGAAAGAATTTGTAACTTTGTAATTTGATTTACACCTTATTTTTATTTTTTATTGTTTATTTTTTATTTTTATCTTTATTTTCTGATTTTTTAATTTTATTAATGACCTTATCTTTATTTATCTTCTGAATACGAACTGTAACTCCACATTCGCGATTCTGCGACAGGACAGAGCATGTAAAAGAGTCATCTGACGAGTCGGAGAATATACCAATAATATTCTCCGCCGAAATAAATTTATTATGACTGCTTAACCGAGTTTGAGTCTCCATTTAATTGTACAAAATACGCTCTGAATGTGAATTTTGTTATACTCTAGAGAATAAATAGGGAACTAACAATAGCCATACATTGAGCACTCTCATAGATTTATATGATTACCCTCATATATTCTATGTAAAGAATAATCCACACCTACTCTCCTTGGACACTGACTGGATAATTTATATATATATATATATATATATATACATATATATATATCATCATGTACCAGTAGCACGGATATCCCTGACCCTCTCTCGCCACTTTTCCCTGTCGTTCATCGCCTCTGGCAGGTCTTCAGGGCTATATCCCATATTCTCACATAGCTGCTGAATGTATGTTCAAGCTGGTCGTCCTGCTTTTGCCCGGCCATATGTGGGGGTCCATAGGAGTACATCACTTATGAGCTCGTCCCTGCTTCTCCAGCAGTGTCCTGCATGTCTGGTTCATCTAACTTGGATAGTTTTCGTGATGGAAGGCAGGTGGCCGAGTAGTTGGTGTCTTGTGGGGTATTGCCGCCAGGACTTGTTCAATATTGCTCGCAGCATTCTTGTGTAATTGCCGTCTAGCTTCTTCTCCAGCCGTTTTGTTTGCGTCCATGTAGTGCACCCATACAGCAGTATCGATACGACAGCTACCTGGAAGAAACTGCCTTTCATTTTATCGGTCAGGTCAGATTTCCATATGACCGATAGCCTATTCATAGCTGTCCATGCCTTCGTTAGCCGCGTGTCGATATCCTTTTCGGTTGATGAGACGCTGCTTCCTAGGTAAGTGAATTTGTCAACTAGTTTATGAGGGTTTTCGTCTAGTGTGGAGATGTCACCGGTTTGATTATAGCACATATATTCCGTTTAGTGTGCATTGACATGGAGGCCTATGCCTGCGGCTGCTCGTTCCAAACTTGCAGTAGTGTTTCGGCTTGGTTGGGTGTATTTGCCAGTATCGCTATGTCATCGGCGTAGTCGGCGTCGGTAATTGCTTTTGCTGGGTAACTTCTGCTTCTTTTCTTTGTCAGCTCGAAGCCGTTTTCTCTGATTTCATCAATCGATGTTCTAAGCACGTAATCTAGACATGATAAAGAGGTATGGAGCTAGCGTGTCTCCTTGTAGTACTCCAGCTACAATGTCGAAGTATTCTGTGTCTCCATCTGGTGAACGTACTTTCACTTTGGTGTTTCTATAGAGAATCGTTATGGCTGCTACGGTTTCTTTAGGTAAGCCGTATGCTAGTAGGATATATATATATATATATATATATATATATATATATATATAAAATGATGATGATGATGATGATGATGATGATGATGATGATAAAATACAGAAATTGAAAAAGAAGACATAGTGCTAAATAGCCAATCAACAGGGCCGTATAAAAACTAAAACAAATTTACGATTTTGAATAATATTCAGTCTAACTAAATAATCATCTGATAACGAAAAAGTTATTTTTTGCTGTCTGATGATTGGGTAGCCATACACAACTAGAGTTACAGTGAATTTAGTGCAATATAGTCTCTCTCTCTCTCTTTCTCTTTTTTTTTGTGTGTGAGAGTGTCTGTCTGTCACTTTCTCTCTCTCTCTGCACACATACACCCACACACACACATATATATATATACGTTGAAAGAAGAGATAAATGTGTTTGAAAATAGACTTTTCTTAATTAGTCTTATTTTCTGAAAACTGTTATCAAATAATGACGACCTTTTTGCACTAGTTTACCAAGTTTAGTACGTGATACTTGTCGAGTTTTTCCTTTCAAAACATTTACAGTATTGTTTATCCCTTCCACTGTTGTTACCGGTGTTTATTGCTATTGTGCAATAAAATGATTAGTTTGAGCAGATCTCTCTAATTTCTCCCCCCGCCGCCACAAAAAAAAAAAAAAAAAATTGCTGCATAAGTATTTTTTGATATTTTCTTAGCTAATGAAAGGTGGTCATGATTCACTCTCTGACAGCGGGGAACAGCCCTCTTTCTATTTTCTTTCTTTTTCTTTCACATTCGCTTTCCCTCTCCTTCTTGTTTCACTGTGATGATTCTTCTCGTGACCTCACTCAAAAAGGTCAAATCAATTGAAAAGCTGCTTTGATAAACTAATATCTTAAAGTAATCAGTGTAGTTTCAGTTTCGTGATTTCATGCTGTGTGTTGAAGTAGACAATGAGAACAGCAGCTCTATGTTCTTACTTCTAGGATATATCATGTAGTTATGAATAAGTGGGTAGTTGCTATTTTAATCAATGAATCATTTTTCTGTTGAAATTAGAGTATGCAGGTGACGTCATATTTTGCCTGACTCTATAGTAAGTTGAGCCAATTAAACAGAGGAATTTGACTGTTGTCAAACTTAAAGTTGGTTCCGTCAGATTATTCCGGTCCAAAAGATAAAGAAAACAACAATAATCATATCCAGAGTCTCACAGCTTTAGAGAGAAAACTAAGTAGTGGAAATGAAATGTAGTTTCAGAAGACTCTTTAGTATCTCCAACAAGGACCACATAACAAATAAAAAAAATCAGAAAACTAACAGAATGCGTATTAGAAAGTTTGAAGATCTTCTGAAGGAAAATGAAATGGAAAGGCTACGTATCAAAATATGACGGTTTCTTCAAAACTATACTTCCGGGAACAATGCAGATGAAAAGAAAATGAGTTTGACAGTGTAAGAGAGAAGGAAACAACATCACTGAATAGACAGAGAAGCAATTTATTTAACTTCACTTTATCTTACCAGAAAACAAGTCTCTTAAAGATGCGTTCAGCTTTTTAGTTCCCTTATGACCAAAACACATTACGATATTAGTGAGGATGATGATGATGATGATGATGATAGAAAAGATACAAAATTAATAGAGCTGACTTTTTATTGGTCCTTTGGGAAACATAAACAATCCTAATTTTAAATCAAATTCTGTTCATTTATACTCTTTTCCGTGTTGATAGCAATTTTGCCATTAGGCTCCTCTTTTTCGTGTATATCATACAAATAAGACATTTTATGCGCTTAATTAAAGGAGCCACTCGTGGTGCAATGGTCACCGACGGAAGAAATGCACACGGTGACCCGAGTTCAAAAATCCTTGACGAGGCTATTTACATTTCACAGAAGACAAATACCCTTGGGAAAGGTATGCATCCAACTGTTCTCCTTTCAATTATGGGTAAATAATGGGGCAGATTGGCATCTTTAACATTACTATGGCATTCTATCTAAGAAAATGGAAAACTGTTAAATTATGCTTAAAATTTACCTTGTGTTGTATCCTGAGTGTTTGGTAAATACATATTGGATTAGCTAAGAAAATTGTGTTTTTTTCTCGAAATATTGTGTAGTGATCATGTATCTGGCAAAATGAACTGTATACCTGTCCATTCAGGTATTTTAAGATATTTAGATATTGCTAAATGCTGGCATTTTGAAGTGGGATTATGAAGAGATGCCTTCTAAATTTTGTCATATTTGAGGAAAACCAAAGTCGCGATGAATACACAGGAATGCCACAACTTTTAATTTTGTTGCAATCACTTTTTATTTTTGGAAAAAGAATGATTCTCTAAAAAGAGCTTCATCGTTTTAAGGCATTGCTTTCTTCCTTCGTTTCCATCATATATTATATTTTGTTTTATTTATGTTTTCTTAAACGGAAGTTTTGTAATTAAATGACCATTAAACTCATACATATTTTGTCTCACAATTCAGGATTTTAAAACTTCATCAAGGATGAAGATACTTGTTGTAATCACTTGGAATATAAGAATTTAAAACAATATTTATACCGGATAGTTCTACGTGAATCCGGTTTGTAATGCGTTCTTCGAAAAAAAAAATGACGGATTGCAATAAACACTTAAAACCAAATTCCCAGCCTTTCCTTATGGAAACAATAGTGTGACACTCATATAAGTTATTCGGTGAACATAGTCCTAGGAAACAATTGTAAGATGCTGTAATAGACGGCGGTAACAGATTCATAGGACACAATTGTTGACACAATTGTTGACACAATGGTGAAACAGGTTAAAAAAAAAAACATTCCATCAGATTCCTCTTTTGTAGTTTCAAGACAATTAATGTCATTTTAAAGTCCAGGATAGATTTACGTTGATGCAAATGGAGAATTCTAAGAAAATGTTTTTCTCAGTTTTGAGGAAGGGTCTTTTGCTTGTAGATGTCTTTGTTATAATAAAGAGTTTTGTAGGGATATTTTTGAATGAAAAGAATCAAAATATGTTTGAAAAAACTTGAGAAACAGATAGAATGCCCAAATCTGTTTTTAAAATCATAATTAACCAGTGTTACTACGAACGAAAAAAGGCAAATTCAACGAATATGCGTTTGGCGTAAGGATTATCGTCGTTAGAAATGAACTAGGTCACCGAAATTCAAATCTTTGACAAAGATTTTAGCTTTTCACATCATGCTAATGTCATTGGGAAAACCATGGATTTATCTATTCTCAACCAAGATGTGTGCAGTTAGTAAGGACATTTTTTTTGTAGTTTTTGCACATCAACCGGCTTAGGAGAAGGAAAACTGTGAATTCAAACTTACTCTGCTTAAAAATTGAAATTGTACTATATCCTTCACATAGCGGAGGGTTTAGGTAAGCGCGCATGCACAGACACTTATATATATATATATATATATATATATATATATATATATATATATATATATATATATATATATATATATATATATATATGCGCGCGTGTGTCAATGATTACTATATATATATATATATATATATATATATATATATATATAAGTTTGGTCAGCATAGACACTGTCAATGACATTTGGTGACGATAAGCTTTTCGCCAATGCAATCATCGGACCAAATGCCGTTAATTCTATGTCTACTCTATTCTTACTTAAATCTTGAGCAGTCTTTATCAATCAATATAGTAAACTATTAGGACCTTCAATAAGTTATCGCTGGTTTTTAATGAAGAGTAATGCTTTATTTTCAATAATTACTAAGATACATTTCACCGAAATTATTGTCTATCGCTTGCCCCTACTTTTTCCAACCTTTCTGGAAACATATGAATTCTTCGGCGGAAAAATAACACGTGTTTTGAGGCTAACCACGATTCGACCCATTTTTGGTATCTTCGTAAGAATAAAAGTGCCGATCAGCAAGATCGGGCGTCATCGATCGGAAAAGTAATAATCGTACGGGACAATGTCAGGTGAATATGGCGATTAGGGGAAGATTTCCTATCTAAGCGTTTACTAGTAGGTTTTCCCCTCTTTTGTAACTTGTGGCTGGGTGTTGTTATGTTGCAAAATCACTTCGTCGCGTCTCTACTCGAATAGCAGCCGCTTTTTTTTTCAATATTCGGTTTAAACGCATCAATTGAAGTCGATAGAGATCTCTCGTGATGGTTTCGATTGGTTTGAGCAGGTCATAATAAAGTACTTCCGGCTGATCCCACCAAATATAGAGCAGAAGCTTCGAACCAAAGATATTCGGCTTTACCTCTGGTGTTGATGCATGGCCAGGCTTACCCAAGCTTAGAGTTATCGTAGTGTATCCACTTTTAATCACCAGTTACGTTACGACACAGAAAACCTTTCCTTCTTTTGCCGTCGAAGCAGCTGTTTACACGTTACAAGACGCTGTTTGACGTCTCTCGGCATCAACTCGTACGGCACCCTATGTCTTTGCTTTTGTATCAATCCTTGTGTTTTCAAACGTTTCAAAACTGTTGTGTGATCAACTCCCAATGATTCCGTAAGTTCAGCTTGCGTCTGACACGAGTCTTTAAGAAGCAATGCCTCCAATTCTTTGTTTTCAAACTTTTTAGTGCCCCAGAGCGTTCTTTTACTTCAACATCAAAATCAGTATTTCTGAAGCGTCTAAACCAGTCTATGCATGTTGTTTCTCAAGATCATGGTGGCCGTACGTTTCAGTAAGAATTCTGATGGTTTCAGTAGAAGATATTTTGAGTAAAGTAGTGAAGTAAAAATCCCTGCAAATACACTTTCTTTGGTTTGAAATGTGATATGTGTTAACACTTCGAAAAAAAATGACATTCTCTGAATTTGAAGATTGCTTATAATACTTCCTTATGGATACATTAGTATATGAAACTACATGCTCGCAGTTCTGGGAAGGCAATCTGTTGGAAAACAGCAAGAACTTATTCAAGGTCCTAATATATATATGTATATATATATATACAAGTGTGTGTGTGTTTGTGTGTGTGTTAAGACGCCACAATACAGTATAATGGTTAACAAGTTTATTCTCTAGATACGGATTATCAATTTTATTCCCGCCTAGTTCAATTATATACAAGAAATTTTATGCTCAAACTGATCTGTGCTGGAAAAATACCTCTAGTGAACCTTATGGGTATGCAATACTGAGTGTGTTAGTCTTTTTAGATCATCTTTATTTAGTAGTGAGTTAAATCTTTACTGGATTCCGCGTACTCATGTATCTCCTGCCATTATTATGCAACACTGAATAAATAACTCTACGCTGGTCAATATATCAATTCGGTAAGCACTCCGACCCTGTGATGTCAATTCAGTTTGAAGTCTATTGTTCTTGGACTTCTAAAATAAAGAGATATTATTTCTATCAAAATGTCAACTACAGAGTGCTGCCTAAATGGGCAGATAGAAAACACCCTCCCTACATGCACGCAGTGACTTTCAAGCTGAAGAAGTTGACCACACACACATACACACCACACACACACACATATATATATATATGTATATATATATATATGCACCATTGCTTATATATCAGTATTTATTTGTTTATGCGCAGGTTTGAATATATCAGCATTTGATGCTAAATATCGAAATGTTAAATCATTAAGAATTAGGCTACAAAGAAGAAATTCAAAAAGATTAATGATTACTTCATCAGAAAAAAGGATTAAAATTTTCATCAGGTTATTCGTCAGCAGGCTTCCATAAAATAGAGATCATCGCAGTCCTTACATATTAACACAGATAAATAAATGCATACTTAAATATGTATATACATTGATTGGTCAACCGATTCAAGTTTAAAAGGAGTTAATTTTATGCAACAATAATTATACTTCAGAATTATCTTCTGTACATTGCAAAAACGATACAATCTTTGCAAGTACAATACAACTTTGTAAGAATTAAGCGTAAAGTGTTGTATCATTTTTGCAATATACATACCCACCCCACGATGATGGCCTAAGATGGTTCCGAAATACTTGGGAGCCAATTTATTACAGAAAAGTTACTAGCCAATTCCAGCCGGATATTGTAACGTCCATGCGGTGACTTGTACGAATCAAAATTAAGATATGTAGACAAAAGACGTCTATTCACACACACACACACACACACACACACACACACACACACACACACACACACACACACACACACACACACACACACACACACACACACACACACACACACACACATATATATATATATATATAAATATATATATATATTTGTGTGTGTGTGTGTGTGTGTGTGTGGTATGAGAACTTGTACATATTTCCAGCAGAATTTGGTAGAGTTTGTTTATGGTTAGGATTTTGTATCTATGTGAAGATATTTGCGCATTCCTACCATTTTTTTTTTTACAATGGATGCTATAATCGAAATCCGATTGTTGAACTGCCTTTTTTCCAATCTCAAAAATAAATCTAATTTATTCTTTCAATTCATGTAAATTTTCAGATACTCAAAGTATTCTCCCTAGAAGCTATGCTGTGCAGAAAAAGGCTTAGGTCAGTAGGTAAATCGAGACACCTGAAAAGCAATCGAGAAAATCATATTCTAATCGATATTGCATTAATGTCTTCGTAATAAGGATTAAAATGGACAGATAATTGGACTTAAGCCAAAGAAATTATGATTTTGATATATGAACATATTTTCTGAAATCTTCTAATCATCGACAGTGGAGCAGAATAGATTTAATTAATGATCTTTTCAAAGCTTTTTCAAGGAAGGATTTAATCTCTATTTCGATATATAAGTCTGTGTCCAATATTATTAATGCCCGAAGCGTATCATGAAAACGAAAAGATGAACACAATAAATAAATTTCTTTATATTAATTCTTTTAGAAAATAAAAGGATAAAATCGTTTTAAAATGGGAAATGTATTATCTCTACGATAAATCTAAATATTTTAGATCAAAAATTGTTATCTGTGGAAACGTACTTTGAGATTTTCTATTTTTTAAGTGGTGGTAAAAACATGAACCAATATTTTAGGAAATTAAGTATTTTCAGGGAACGGTTTCAATTCTTTAATGGGTGGCTCCATGTTATTTTTAACGTCATGATCGAAACAAGGATCAAGTTATCGGTGATTTTATCGATTAATTTACAGTTTTTGATTATAGATATAAAACTTGTACTAAAATATTTAGTTCTGCATGTTTAAATAATTAAATCATTCTTATTGATGATTCCTTTTAGAGATCGATTCCTTGAGAGAACTGGGCTTATAGATCTTATTTTTGAATGGTAATGAAAAGAAGAAGGGGAAATATAATAAAAAGAATGACGTTAGTTAAAAGAAAAAGAATGTAGTAGAGTCACCGATGATTGCTGTATCGATGATGGCTGATAATGAAAAATAATGCAACTCGCATAAAACGTAGAAACTTTTGCTTATTCCTTTCGTACAGTTTCCGTGTGTTTGAATCGTTCAATCGTTCTCCGTCCACGTTACTTTTGTCTCGTCCCAAGAGAGAATTGATAAACAAAACAGCTTCTTTTTAGTGGGGTTCCCAAAACACCGAACCTTCATTTACACTTTCATTACACCCTGTGGCTGATCAAGTCTACTGATTTTAGCAACTTTTGCTTAATTGCTATTTTTAGTTCATGCGGCTGGATAAACCTTCTTTTGTTACATCAACCAACCAGAAGATATTTTGAGCTTTGTAAATTTGCCTCACTGCTGCTGGCTTCTTTGGTTTGTCAAATAATTTTCTAAACACATTTTCATTAAGATTTCTTTCCAAGAACAAAGCAAACCCATCTTTATTTTATTTTCTGTAACCACACGACGAGTTTCTGAAAATAATAGAATTTAAAAAATTGTTTTGAAAAGTTTGTGTCTGTATTTCGTTTAACCATAAGACGGTCTCTGATTATCTCAGTACTTGTCTTCCGTTGTAGACGATGCAACACAAAGCTGACTGTTATTTCTGGTGTTGCAATTAAAACCTGAATTTTATCGGTCACTCAACAAAATATTGATTTCTTTAAATCTATTGTATTGAAGTCTGAGAATAGTTAACGGAAAATTAATAAGGGGAAGTACTCTATAATTAACATTTTTCACCCCTTAGATATACTGATCATAATTCCAACTTCCATCTTAAATTGCTAATTTAACTGGAAATTACTTATTATACTTAGTAAGAGTTATCAATACTATTATGTTATCAAAGATTTCGGTACGATGTGCCATTTTTGTTGCGTTGCGTTAAGATATATACAAAAATCGAAGCATTATAATATAGATCCGAAGTATTTGAGAGTCAATTTCTATTTGTCCCTTCTCAATGAAAAGTGTTTAATCCTCCATTCAATTTTAGACCAGTGAAAAACATCCACTTGAGTTAAATTTTCATTCTACTAAGATGTTGTTAGACAACTGATAACCACTCGAGCAGAATGTCTTTGGAATTTCTTCTTCTTCTTCTTCTTCTTCTTCTTCTTCTTCTTCTTCTTCTTCTTCTTCTTATTATTATTATTATTATTATTATTATTATTATTATTATTATTATCAATCCACATTAACATTGACTTCTGACTTTGCACAATCGCCAACCACTCTCCTCAGACCAAGTATCTTGAAGCATTAGAACTGAAAACAAAACAGTTAAAACAGAAACATCAGAATCTATCCGTCATAACTTTACTCTGTACAGTTGTGGTTCTTTCAGGAAAGTCTTGGCCAAAGAAACTGCAATTTGTATTTGACATGGGGAATATCGACTTGGTATTTTGGAAATGGCACTTGCTGAGGATTTCATTCTTTTATTCTAAAATCCCTTCACCTTTGATTTGAACATTTCAACTTTGGACCAAATCAAATCTTCTTTCGGTTGGCAATAGTTATAAAAAGACATAAGAAAAGCCTCTATGAATATTTACATATCCTATGAGGACAGAATGACCAGAATTCAGCAGATGATATGACATAAGACCACATTCATAATCATATGAAAGATATGAATGAGGGAAGGTTCATATTTAATAAATATTGCATAGAAGTCAAAATGCTTTAAAAGCAAATGTACATCAAAAGAATTCCTATCTTTTCTTTGTGCAGTCGACCTCCTAACGATAAAAAATCCATATATATATATCACGTGACTTTTCAAAAGACTGGTAAACACGTGCACTCTCACGAGATTGAATTCTGGCTTTTTTATGTTCTCTTTTCAACTATCCTTTCTTTGGAAAGGCATAAATGCACTTTTCCCTAAAAGTTTAAAACATTTTTCGTATTGAACTAATCAAAAAAGATAAACAAAAATTATACATGAATCATTAGCATTTTCACTTTCATTCTTTTCTTCTTTGATTTTCTCTTTCTCTCTGTTTTTTCCTTCTTTCAAAACCCAAACAAAACGTAAGAATTGAAGAAAGCGAGACACAAAGCTGCAAAAGGTTATGAAAAAGGGAAATAAGAGGTGATGAAAATATGAACAGGAAAAGATGTGGAATTATAGAAAAAAGGGAGAAAAAAAGAACAAAAAGAAGTGGAAAAGAAAAAAGAAATAAGGGAAGCAGACGAATCAAAAAAAGAATCAGAAAGTAAAGAAGAAAAAGATGTCGAAAAAAGTTTTAAAACTTTAGTTTGGATAGATAAACTAATGTCAAGAGAAGTCAGTGGCATTTTGTAAAAAGATTATGAATTCATTTTCGCTGCTTTATAAATGAAATATTCTTTGTCAAAACATAGGATTCTGAAAGTCTTTGAAACTTTTGTTTCCTGAAGGGAAAATTTCACCTCAAGGGCAAGATTTGAAGCCGTAGAAGTCATTAGGAGAAATATGAAGGAAGATTCTCTATATATCAAAAGAAAAAATTCAGAGTTACTTTAACTTATGAGATTTCCCCAGGAATAAGTGTTCCGAATGCATAACGGACTATTTTGAAGAAAATTAACGCTTCATTCATTATTTAGTCGCGTTTTGGTAAATACAGGTTTAGTAGAGATATATATTTTACATACCTCTTATCATGGTGCTTTGACCCTTTACTTTGAAAACTTCATGAATGAAATTTAAAGCTTTAGTCTCGATATTTTTTATCACATCTAATACTCAATTGGAATTAGTATTGTAGAAAATTGCAATATATGACGGTTTGATGATATTAAGATAGTATTAAATTGAGAGCTACTTTAGTCAGGTGGAAGAAAGAAAAATTGAAATAAAGAAAAATGAAAAAGAAAATATTGGAAATGTTGAACTTGAGAAGCCAGGAATATTCGCTTTTCTCACAAATAAATTGGTTTCACTGTTCACATTAAATTTCCATTTGATTTTCATCTGTTATGCTTCTTAGGATCCCAAAGAATCAAAGTTCATACGGTACGAATCGAATACACGGCCAGCAACAGTTCAAATTTTTATAATGGAATCAGAATTCTTGCTCGTTGTAAAAGGAATCGGTCTCAGTGCCAGGACAAAATAAATTCGTTGTTTAAAGTTGTGAAACTTGGCCTCACCCTGGGAAAAACACCAAGAAACGGCGCTGTTCACTGATGTCATTACTTTTCTCGAAGATAATCGACTTTGCTCAATGCAATTTATTTTACGTTAGAATAAATGAAACTCTTAAAACGAAATCGAAACAAAGACACTTTTCGTTGCTTGGGTCGAGATTGAATCTCAGGACGCAAATGTTTGGGAGAATTGGATAGAAATCGGCCGAAAGAGACATGAGACATTTCCCAAATCCAATCTGAACAAGGAGAAATTAAGACTGTATTAGTTTTAGACTTCATTTATTTCTTTGAAAGGTTGGCGTAACGCAGTCTTTCTACAATCATTTAACGGATTTGTGGAATAATAAATTAAGATTAATACATCTTAATTTATTCTTGAATGTCACATGACCGAACAAGGTTCTGCAATGAACGTTTTTGTCAATCTCTCTCTCTCTCTCTCTCTCTCTCTCTATATATATATATATATATAAGAATCAAAGAATGGTACTTGATACCGTCTTGCTTAACATTCAGCATTATAAGGATCAAGGGTAGAGTGGAGCAATCCAGGGAAGTCGGTGTGGTAGCCAGTGCAAAAGGAGCCTCCGAGTCACCCTCGACTAAGGTCACCAACTATTTTTGCATTATATATATATACACACATATATATATATATATATATATATATACATATATATATATCCGCTTTTCGACCAATCATTTTTTATTTTGTTGCATTCATGTGTTTGTGTACAAGAAAAAACGACCCAATAACTCTAAGTTTGGCATTTTGAGAGGAAATGTGATTTATTTTCAAGTGAAGCTATATTATGGGAAATTGGCTTCTAATTGATTTCTTCCCTCAAATATGCGTTTTACAATCGTCTTGAAGAATTCCTCCTCTCAGCTTTTAAACATGAAAGACACAGAAGAAAAATGAAAGTATAGAAAAAAGCAAACAAACCCAAAAAAACGAAACAAAACAACAGCCAAAAAAAAAATAAATAAAAACTGAAAACCAAAAATGAAACAAAACAACTGCTCCTAAAAAAAATCAACCATTGAGGTTTTTGGCATTTGAACTAGTATCTTAATCTTTGTTTTTTCTTAACGATCCAGTTGATATTTTTATCGACCTTCGTCTGCAAATATTGGATCCAATTGTCTTTCGAGGTCAATCGCTAAATCCTTACCACTACATAAAATAGTTCACATATAAGAATTTCAAAATCTCCCGCAAGAAGTATTATCAGGTCAGACAGAATATATAATATTCCGCTTAAGTCAGTAATAATTACATTAATTTCTGGCCACTGCATTTTTTGATCGAATTTTCCATACATATTTTACAGATTGATTGCTAAAATTCGCTAAACGTTTCTTTTTGTGAAAATAATTGCAAAACAGCGAAATTCAGTGCTTAATCTTTCACACTATTGATTTTGCAATGTTAGTATATAGGGTTAAATGTATGAGTATCCATATAGAATCCTAGACATTCTTGCGTGGGTGTGTGTGAGTATATGTTGAGTATGTGTATTAAGGATATGGATGTGTGTGTAAGATGGGGGTACGTATTTTGTGCGTGAATTCTGGATGAAAAAGTGTCTCTATTCACTTCTCGCCTAATTGAAGATGGTAAGATAAATTTGAGAAGATCCCTCTGGCTGCAACTGAAGAGTTAAATTTGTCACACTTTTTGGGTGTGCAATATTTTCATATTCGGGTTATGGGTGATATATCCCAGACTATTTACGGGTGCAGCCAGTTGGTTGAGAGAGTTGTGAGAGTAATCTGGTGAAAGTCAATTCGATGGCAGTAACCAGAGAGACGATTTAAACGCTAACGGAAACAGTTATTAGAGGTTTCAGAGATTGGAAAGTAGCAGGCGAGAGTTCGCGCAGCACATAAGGAGTGGGGAACAGAGCTAAAGAAAAGTCCCGGCGTGATGCACCATCCTCGTCCATGTGCTGGTCAATTCCCTCAAACCTTGTGTTTTCTTGTTCTTTGTAATTGAGACGCCGCTACTCCTGGTCTCGTGCATTGTGATATGCATCTGTAGAATACAACAACGTATTGTGGGGTCCTGACAACACGGCACATTAGAATATGATGTAATACAACAAAATAAGAAATATACACAAAGTATGCATAATGCACCTGAGCAAATGCACGAGCAGCAGGTGAGGGAGTTGCATCACAGATCATTAAATTTGTACCTTACAATCAGGAATGGGGTAAAACACTGAAGTTGGGATAAAGTGAAAACTGGACTGCAATAAGAAATCTGAAACTTTTCTTGAATACGATTGTGATTATAATGTAATTTTATATACAACAGACATTATCTACAGTATCATTCTTTTATGTATTTAAGTGAATAAAAGTTGTTACATAATGAAATCCTACCCGTGATATTACAGTTTTCATATACAGCTAGGGTAAACAGACAGAACATACATTAATTTGGGATATGGAAGGTTTAACGCTTATTGTTTGTCTTGTTGTCCTCTGAGAACCAGTTCCCATACGACTTTAGATATAACACACACACACACACACACACACACACACACACACACACACACACACATATATATATATATATATATATATATATATATATATATATATATACTTATCATTTTCGTCCTTTTGGATTCTGTACTCAAAAAATACGTTCGCTTTCTGAAAGATCAAAGTTGTAGTTTTTTATGCTTTCACAAATACTGCATTATGTTTTGCAAATATTTTTTCAGAATTGCTGAGTTTATTTTAATCACTTACTTCGTCTTGACCTCTGCTTTTTAAAGAATCTTTATGTTCAGAATATCGTTGGAGAAATATTTTGGCAAAAACAACGGGTTTATTATTCATATCGACAATGTTTTTTTTAAGAATGATAAAAACTTGGTTAACAGAGGAACTTTGAACTCTCACAATGTCAGCTTAATAATAGATGTGTGAAAAAATCTCTTTTAAATTTTAGTTATTCTTTTTTGTTTTAACATGAAAAATAATTACTGTTGTCAAGAATTTCGAGGTATATTTTTGGTGTGGAACAATTGATTTTGCATAGGAGATTAGATAAACATCTCTACTTACAATCTATTTCTTTCCTACCTGTATTGTTCGCGGTATAAAGACTCTAAATGTCATAGCTGGTTTGAAACCTTTTATTTTTATGAAAGGGATTTCATTTGGAAAGATTTGAATAAAAACTCGATTTTCAAGTTTATTTAAGTTGTCATCAAATAGGAAAATTAATATCGTTATTTGAATAAAAGTTTGTCTTAGAATCTTCTCAGAGTTAGTTTCTTGAGTTATCCTTTATTTGTGGAAATATTCATATTTTAAGTTAGAATTATTTTTGGATTCTAAAGAATGCTAAGCATCAAGTAAAAAAAAAAATCAGAGTAACAGCTGGAATTTTACAATATAAGTAAAAGCAAAGAAGTTTGAAAACGAACTCAATTCTTTGTGATCATTTTGGTAAAAAATGGGTGAAAATATGAAATCTTTACAAAGGAAAAAATCACATTTGTTCTACTTATCGATTGATTACCGATTATTTGTTGATAATCAGAAAATGATACGAGGTTTAACATGGTAAAACGAGTGAAAATATCAATAAAATATATTGAATCTATTCAGAAATTACCATGTGTACTCATGAAATTTGAAAATTTACAATGACAATATACGGAAAAAAAGAAACACACACACACACACACACACACACACACACACACACACACACACACACACACACACACACACACACACATATGTACATGAATATGTATATATTTACCTACATCCCCATGATCAGGATGTGATATAAAGTCAGTTTTAAGCGGATATCTAACAGGTTTTAATTAAGAGTTTTCCTTTTCATAAACCGATTGCCATACTAAGGTTGAAGATCCCAGTCTGCACCACTGTTTACCTTTAGTTGGAGGGAGAATAATTGGATTGATGCCTTTCCCCAGGGTATTACGGCTACATGAAATGCAGTCTCGTTCAAGATTTGAACTCGGCTCATCGTTTTCATTTCCTAAGACGGCAACCACAAACACAAATTATATTGAACAAATGCTAGAAGTAACAACCCATAAAAAACAGATGTACAGCCACTTACCTCCCATCTCAAAAGCCATCCAAGTAAGACGAACAAGGCCTGCAAAACACAGCTAGATAAGTAAGGACGAACTGATGTGACGTTCTTCTATGGGCCCCTACACATGGACGTGCCATTGTTGATCAACTTACAAGAAATTATCTACACCAGCTCTCTGTGGGCACAAGATGTAGTTTGGAAGTCCTGCCGTGAGCAATGAACGATTGAGACAAAGGAAGAGAGAGAACCAGGGAAGTCACTGCTAGCAGCATGATTTGGATAATCGGGACAGACAGACAGACAGACAGACAGGAAAATATATGCTGTCAGTTGTATATATACAAAAGGCAATAAGTTTAAGAATACCCAATGCATTTCTTAAAAAACACCTTAGATTTAAAAAAAAAATTAAGTAAAAGATCAAATTACAGAAACTACTGTATATTTAGTTTTAATGTGACAAAGAATAAGCACTTAATATAAAAAAGTATTACACAACAGCATCATATTTTGTTTTCAGCAAGAAAACCACCAGTTGTCTTAATTATAGCGTTACGAATTCTTCGAATTATTTCAAACGGCGGATGAAAAAAAAATGGCAGATCTACCCAAGCGTTTATCAAGGACTGAAAAAGCTCACGCTCACTCTTTGGGTGTTCTCTTCGAACTCTCCAATCCAATTGTACTAATTTAGTGATAGAGATGTTTGGAGATTGAAGGGGCCAAGTTATAATTTCCAAAATTTTATTCCTTTATTTTTGACTCGAGGTAATTTTGACATAATTCATTAGACCGTTGTCTTATTGGAAGGTGATTTTTTTTCGTTTATTCATAAACTAGTTATCTTTTTTTTGCAAAATCAAATAATAATGTCCTTTTTTCCTAATTCCCTTGACCTGAATTATATTTCTTGCCATCTCTCCTGCAAAACACCTTCACGCTATAATACAACCGCCACGTTTTTTAACTGTTGGAATTACACATACGCCATTTTTAACTTCAGGGTTTCTTCTAGTATATACTCTCTTCTAACGATCAAATTATTCAAATTTGAAATCTTCTGTCTACAATACATTTTACCACTTTCAATGAGCACTTCCAGTTATTTTTTACTTATAACTTTTTTCTGTTTTTCTTTTTTTTTGGCAGTGGATTGCTTGATGATCCTGCATCCCCTGAGCTCGATTTAAGTCGAATTTTTACAGTTCAGAAAGACACAAGCCTAACATTTCTACATTAATTAGTTGAGACAACTTAAAAAAACCTTAAGAGAAATAAAAATACTGAACCCCCTAATTATAACTGTATTAAGAAGAAAAACTGCCCCCCCAGGGGAAGATGTTCAACAGAGTGTGTAGAGTATAAGGATGAAGTACTCAACCCGAGCAGTAACAGTAATAATAGGAATGATAAAAACAAAGTGTGGGTTCAACGTTATATCCTTTCAAACAAAGATATTACGATCATAAAAGTAGCTTCACACATAAAATAGACAGACATAAAACTAGTTCGTCGAATTACGTATGGGAGGTCAAAAACAAATTTGGTATAGATCTTATATTTAAATGGGAAATCGTGAAAAGATGTAGTAAATATTAGGGGGATAGATATTGGGGGAAAAATTAACCATAGCTACATATAATAGACCGAAAGAATTGCTTAACCAAAGGTCTGAAATATTCGATATTTGCAGACATAGAAACAATTGGTTAATTAGTGGATAAAAGGATTGATAAAAATTGTTTAATGTAAAAGGAGGAAAGAAGAGAAAAAAGGAATTTTAAAAATTTCTTTTTGTTTTAGTCGGTTTCTCGAATAAATTTTACTTTCAAAATATGCTAATTTTTGTATAGGTGAGGGGTATTTTTAACCAATAAAATGATTTTATCCTCACCCACTTCGCCAGAGTATTCCTGAAGAACCGTCTGATGAAAATTAGCTCTTGGTCATGAAGGAACTATATATATATATATATATATATATATATATATATAGAGAGAGAGAGAGAGAGAGAGAGAGAGAGATATGAAATACCACAATATAAAATACTGACAAATGTTTATTATTGAATATTATAAAAATATAAAAAGGAAAGATTTGTCATTGTACATTTGTATCGTAATGCACGGCATTCAATTGATAGTTATTTCTTTTGAGGCAAAATTCTCTTCAACGCCTCAAGGTGAATATATACAATACGTGTCACGGTGCTTATTTTCACACGTCAATCATACTGTTAGAATCCATTTTTGATAATGGACAATAAAGGCTGCCGAAATTCTGCCTTTATATCGGTCCATTTTCGTTTTTTCTAAAAATGAAGTGTAGGAGTGTGGCAATTATAAACAAAGATAAATATCCTTTTTAATTATATTTTTTTTTCTAATATGAAAAGAAATTACAAATTTGTGAAGTTTTGTGAAGATTTTCCCATTGCCCGGTTATTAAAATATTACATAAATATCTTTTCAAAACTTAACTTTTTTTTATTGTGATGAGGCTTATGTTGGCAATTTTCTTCATAAAGTTTGATCGACTGACGACCTTGAATAATCACTCAGGTCAGGTGCTGCATACATATATTTAACACACACACACACACACACACACACACACACACACACACACACACACACACACACACGCTATATATATATATATATATATAGATATATATATTTATTTATTTATTTATAGTTGTATACTTACGCATATGCGTCAATGTCTAAAATGCTGTCCATTTAGAGACGTAAAAATGTTCTATATTCGCATAAGTAATCATCTGGAAATCATTGCAATGCTAAATCATTTCGCCATCCCACTTTGCTTGTTAATTTTTTTAGATTCTATTGCAAAACTAAATCTATTCTAAACCTTTTCTATTGTGAGAATGTTCACTGAGTTTTCTTATTTCAAGTCAATTAGTTGGTATCAATTTTATTGTCAATCATTTCATGATAAATTTGTATGGAAAATCAATTATTGCTTATTTTGAAATGAAATGTATGAATGAATTTAAATGAGAAAGAAAGAAAGAAAAAAGGAAAAAACAAATAGGACGAAAATAAAAATGAATAAATGCAGAAAAAAATAAAATGAATGAATGAATGAAGAAAGAAAAATTAATTGTTCCTTATTTTACAACAATATCAACGAATGAATTTAAAGTGAAAGAAAGAAAGAAAGAAAGAAAGAAAGAAAGAACACATACAATGAATGAATAAATGAAGAAATAATGAAGAAAGGAACGAGAGAAAAATACAAAGAAGGAACTAAAAGAATCAACATATATAAAATCATTGATGGGAAATAAAATGGTGAAATAAAACAGATTAAAAAATAATCAAAACGCAAAGCAAATTAGAAAATAAGTAAGTAAAACTATTTGTCTCTGTCTCTGTTTTTCTCTGTTTCTCTCCCTCTCTCTGTCTCTCTGTCTCTCTCTTTACATATATAACTTGTGCCGATAAGCAGCATTGGGGACATTTATGAACCCGGGAAATTGAAAAACTGGAAAACTAAAAACTAAATACAAAACTAAGACATTTTATAGTTTGTTTTTGCCCCATTCATGTCGGCTATCTTCATTGTTATTGATAGAATAAAAAAAATGTTCACTTACCTCCCTTATCTTAACACGCTAAATTGAATAAAGAACCCAAACAATGTAAAATCTGTAACAATAAAAATTCCAGCGGTTATATTTCTCGACAATTCGATAAAAAATAAAATGAAATAAAATAGAATAAAAAGAAATTGCTGTACGTCGTTTCTATAGGTGAGAGGATGTGTGTCCTGTGACCTAAGGCAATTGATATTTACTATTCATGACAAAAGAGAGAGGGACGCCCCAATAATACAGATTGTGTATATTCTTACTGATGGGGCAAAATGGGAGAAATCACAAGAAATTTGTAAATAAATATCACGAGGAAAAATTGTTATTTTTGGTTATTAATCTGGATGGAATGACAAACGAATAAAACATTCGGGATAAAAAGCAAATGATAATTTATTTTGTGTCGTTTACTTTTTCTTTTATTCAAAGTGATTATGCCGTACACATTATGGACTTCAGTTGTATTTTCTGTCGAATTAGTGGCGTCATCCGTTCATTTCGAAGTTCTTTACAAATATGAAGAATTTTTTCCTTTATGGTTTAGTCAAAAGTTTTCAAAAGATTATATGTATTTTTCATTATAGGTTATCAAACACTGTTTTTTTTTCAATACTGTATTTACTGTAAACAGCGTCTAAGAACTAAAAGGAAAAAAATGCCTGACTAATCCATAACGGAAGCAGATATGGTTAGTCTATAACTGGATAGAAGATGAAAAAAGTCTGAAGTGACATGACTAATCAACGCAAAAAAACTTGTGGGATTTTTATGGAGCTTTATAATTGATGGTCGACTCTGTGGAATTCACAGTAAATACACAAGAAGAAAGTTAACGGTTTGACAGCCGAAGTGTTGTGAGAAAAGAGCAACTTAAATGACGAACACAAAAGGGATTAGAATAAACTCCAGCGAAGAAAATTCAGGCTGAAATACTAAATGACGTTAACCCATAACAATTGGTAACAGATAAACACTAAATCTGATGTTTTACAATTGAAAGTATACTGTCGTTACTGAGAAAGATTTAAACATTGACGGACAGACTTAAAGTAAACGATGTTTTGTTGAAATATCGATGTTCAAACATTCAGAAATAAAAATAGAGTTCATTATTAGTAGGAAAATAGATTTATTCCTCAAGTCAGTGCTTTCTTCGGCAATTTGTTTGCATTCAAATTTACAGCCACGTTATCCATATTTGCTAGGTTAAAAGATCTGATCCATATGCCGGTCAATTCATTTGAAGGCTGAGGATGACTTCAAATAATTCACAAAGACGTTCAGTTTTTCTTTAAAACTATCTTTTTATATGATTACAAAAATTCAAAAATCTTTGAGTGCAAAAAAAAAAAAAAAAAGAAAAAAAAAAGAACTGAAGACAATTTAACACAACTCTCCAATGCTCAAATCCTTTAGGGGAAGAAGTGCTGCTTCGATGAAAATAGCAAAATACGAATAGTATGACTTTAACGAATATAATTGTTTTTAACTTCAAATTTATTGAACTAAATAAATTTTGATTACGCATTTGGTTTAATAAAATCAGAGACAATCTTTAGTATGTGGCGAAGCAGCTAAAGTAATACTGGGATATCACAATGATCTGCTAGTGAGTCAGAACAAGAGAAATCTTAGGGAAAAATCTTGTCGGCTTGGCATCAAAAGTAATAATAAAACTTTCCCTTTTATAAATTATTGGAGATTATCGATAAAACTAATAGAATAATTCCCCTGAATAGTTCAGATATCATAATTGAAAACAACAAAAATTCTTATCGCTTAAAAAATCTCATAACTAAGACAAGACTTACGATATTAATGATGGATCTCCAGAGAAAAAATTGTTGTAAATGTTAAGATTGGTTGAGAGTATCACTTTTAGAGAAGTAGGAGTCCGTGGAAAATACCACATTTTGGGATTCGTGTTGGTTCATTTTGACCAATAAATGTCTTGGTTGATTTTGGAATATTGGAACCAGCGTTGCCAGGTTGAACTGCTAATAGTGGATTGGGCAACGTTTGAAGGGCCAGCACTATTAAATTATGAATTCCATTACTTATAACCGTTTCAGTTTCTTTTAAAATATGTTCGTTAAATTGGGATACTCATGAAAAGAATATCAATTATTGATTATTTGTGTAATTTTAATATAATTACGTTTCGAATAGCAATAAAAAAATTGTTAAGTTATATTTTTATTCAATATATGCAATAATAATATCAATAATGTCGTTTCGATCTAACAGTGTACTCTCTGTACCTAAATGATTACACCGAAAAAAGCCTAACAATCGGTAAAAATATTGGATCCTTTTCATTACAAATTCTATATTTTCTTCTTTTAATCAATTTTTGTTTTCTGCTATTCTGCTCTTGCAAGATCGAATTTTAAAATAATGTCAGAAGATAAACAGAATAATTTTGACGTTAGTGTTCTGCGATGACACTGAAATTTAATTCGATTTTGTCTCCAGTTTTGCATGTTAAAGTTTAGACTTTCAAAGATTTTAAAACTCAAGGGAGGAGGCGTTCATTATTGAGATAAAAGACCAAGTTAGATTGATAAATTGATAGATTATAATGATTGCCGCTGCTTTTTAGATGGTGACTATCTCTACAATTAGGATTTTTGTATTGCTTGACTATGATCATGCAAATACCACAGAAGGCCATCTTTTTCCTGCAGATTCGTCCATATATTTGACAGTTGAACAGTCTATAGTGAGCTGCGGCTAGTGCTATATTCTAAAGCCCTTTTATGTGTCGAGTCAAATCACTGGATGACTCGAACATCTTGCCGCTTAATGAGCAGACGTTCTTTTCAAATCCAAGGTGCAACATGTTATGGCATGTAGTTTGGTTTTGATTTCGTTCATGGGCTTACATATGATCAACAAAACAATCTTTTATTGGGACACACAATCATAGACCTT